>JAVSCE010008493.1:0-187154 GCA_032199065.1 Smutsia gigantea | reverse complement strand
ATTCATTCACAAACATGCTGTCCTGCCATTGCACCAGGCTAGCTAGAGGGTAGCCCCACCTATGGCATCTACAAGGGCATAATGCAGAGGCTCCTCCTTGTGTGCTTGGCCCACTGGACCTAGCAGTGGAGGCAGGCATTGCAGCTGTGAAACAAGACAGAGCTCTTCTTTCCCAGCAGGGGCTGGAACCACGTGCCTGTGACCCTTACCACTGCTCCAGGTGCTGGGCAGCTCCAGAGAATAGAGATTCTGGGCACTAGAGGGTGCCACTTACACAAAGTTATTATGCCATAGGAATCATTGGAAATATGAAACAGCAAAAGAACCTGGTACAAACCAAAATCCCTCAAATGCCAGAAAGAGAGCCAAGAGAAAGTGAAACCACCAATCTTACTGATAAAGATTTCAACATAAAAATCATAAACATGCTCATGGAGCTACAGAAAAATAGTCAAGACTTTAGGGGGGACTTCAAAAGAGAGATAGAAACTTTGAAAAATACAGTATCCAAAATGAAACATACAATGGACGGATTCAAAAGAAGATTAGATGAGGTAGAGGAGACAGTAAATAAAATAGAAATTAGAGAACAGGAAAACAAAGAAGCTGAGGCACAGAGAGAAAAAAGGATCTTTGTGAATGAAAGAATAATAAGAGAACTGTGCAACCAATCCAAATGGAATAATATTCATATTATAGGGGTACGAAAAGAAGAATAGAGAAAAAAAGGGATAGAAAGTCTCTTTGAGGAAATAATTGCTGAAAACATCCCTCATCTGGGGAAGGAAATAATCTCTGAGGCAATGCAAGTGCACAGATATCCCAGCACAAGGGACCCAAGGAGGACAACATCAGGAAATGTAACAATTAAAATGGCAAAGATCAAGGACAAGGACAGACTATTAAAAGAAGCCAAAGAGAGAAAAAGATCACCTACAAAGAAAAACCTATCAGGCTATCATCAGACTTCTCAGCAGAAAACTTAAAGGCCAGAAGGGAGTAGCATGATATATTTAATGCAATGAAACAGAAGATCCTAGATCCAAGAATACTCTACCTGGTAAGATTCACTTAAATTTGAAGGAGGGATTAAACAATTTCCAGATAAGCAAAAGTTGAGGGAATTTACCTCCCACAAACCATCTCTACAGTGTTTTTTGGAGGGACTGCTCAAAATGGAAGTGCTCCTAAGGCTAAATAGCTGTCACCAGAGAAAATATAACCACAGTAAAGGAAGTAGGCCAATTAATTAATTAGCAAATGCAAAATTAAATCAACTACCCACAAAGTCAGTCAAGGGATACACAAAGCGTATGGAATATGACACCTAATATACAAAGAGTGGAGGAGGAAGAAAAAGAAAGGGAAAAAAAAAAACTTTAGATTGTGTCTGAATAGCTTAATAAGCGAGTTAAGCTAGACAGATAATAAAGAAGCTGCCCTTGAACCTTTGGTAACCATAAATCTAAAGCCTGCAATGGCAATAAGTACATATCTATCAATTTTCACCCTAAATGTAAATGGACTGAAGGCACCAATCAAAAGACATGGAGTTACAGAATGGATAAAAAAAGAAGACCCATTTATATGCCGCCTACAAGAGACTCACTTCAAACTCAAAGACATACAGACTAAAAATGAAGGGATGGAAAAGGATATTTCATGCAAACAACAGGAAGAAAAAAGCAGGAGTTGCAGTATCTGATAAAATAGACTTCAACACAAAGAAAGTAACAAGAGACAAAGGACATTATATAACGATAAAGGGGTCGTTCAACAAGAGGATATAACCATATTTAGTCTCTGAGCTCCTGAAGGAGCATTGACTGTCAAAGCTATAGCAGTCAAAGAAGCAACCCAGAGCCACTCCTTTTTCTTTCCCTCACAGGGAAAGGACTGAGTTCAATCTGTTGAGTTTAGAAAGAATACAAAATTGAACATGGAAAATTTGTACTTCAAAAATTTTGTATTTGGGATTTTGCCAAAAATGGGAGACAATTTCACATTGACTTGGATATTTTTATGAGAACTTTAGCAAAGTGAGGGAATTTATATTTAATCTGGATTATAACTCAATGTATTATCTGGGCTTTGCTATTTTATAGGGATCATTGCAAGTCTCCTTGCTTAATATAAGTCTCTACTTTATTAGGTACAATTAGGTTAGATTGTTCAATGTTCCAGAGCATAATGTAAGTGAACAGAAGAAAACTCTTCCTGTATCAATACACACTAAATTATGTGTGTTTGTTTCTATTATAATGGTATCTACCCAGAAATGCTTGTATAAACCAACTTTTTAGGAAAAGACAATGCAAAGATGTCTGTAATTAGTTTAACAATTCCCTTGTATGGCATTCAAATGCAAATCTAAAATTTTAGCAAAAATAATGAATTATCATTACAAGTTCAGTATTAAAAAGGTAACAGTTAGTATTTTTGTTCTTGTTTTTTTTACTATCCTGTTGTGGAAAATAAATTTCTTTAGGTCTGTCACTATATTGGTCTTATGGTCACTATAATGCAGATACACAATAGTTAGCAGAAATTCACTTTCACCTCTGTTTGATAGAAAACAAAATTTGTCTAGCTTTGCCCATACAGAGTCACCAATTCATAAGCTTCATTTTTTTTCTAATAAAATTTAAATCCTCTTCGGCTTTTGGACTTAACAGTGGTCAAAGTGTTGAGACTGTACCCTTGAAGCAATCCTACAGTCTGAAGCTATGTACAAAGTGGGAAAAGATGTGTTCTGAATAATTTCAGAAACAGATTTAATATAGTTACAATTACACTGTAGAAATATTTAAATATGGCTGTAAAGTTCTTTGAGACTCTTCACTTTGAGAGAGGGGTTTATGTCCCTACATCATCCATGAATGCAGGCTTTTAGGACACCTTGGCAATTGTTTCATAAAATTCACTAGTGAAGCCATCTGAGCTGGCCTTGTTTTTGTTGTTATTTTCTTGGTGGAGGGACCACTTATGCTTCCCATATGGTTTCACTTATTTTTGGAATCTAAAAACAAAACAAAATGAACGAAACAGCAGTAGACTCCTAGACACTGAGAAGGGACTGGTGGTTACCACGGGGGACGTGTTGGGGTGGGTGGGGATAAAGGGGCACAAAAATTTCAATCACAATATGGGGATGGAAATGCAACATGGAGAATATAGCCAATGATTCTGTAACATCTTTGTATGTTGACAGATAGTAACTACACTAGTTGGGGTGAGGATTTAATAATGTGGGTAACTGTTGAACCACTGTGTTGTATAATTGAAACCAATATAATATTATGTATCAAGTATATTTCAATTAAAAAAAATTTTTAAAGATAAAAAAATGAGAATATTTTAATTTCAAATTAGTGTTTTTCCTTGATATAAGTCTATTCAGACTATCCATTTGTTCTTGATTAGTTTTGGTAATATCTATCTTTCTTGGACTTTGGGTCAATTAGAGTCAGTATTCAGTTGCAAGTTAATAAAAGCCTGCTGCTGCTTCATTAAAACTCTACTTAGGGGTATCCTTGAATGTTAAAAGAGATAAGAAATGTGTTTATTCTACAAATAAGCAAAGCTTTGGTCATTCGTTTTATGTGGGTAAAAAGCAAACCAATGAAATTATATATATAGAATCACGGGCAGTTGCAAATGTCTTAGAAGGTTTGTCAGGAGTCTGAAAAAAAATGAGTTCAGAGATGAGGAAGTCTAGGGAACATACATGCTAATAGACATTTGAGAATGGATATGTTATAAGATTTGTGTAGTATATGAATGATAATGCCCAACAGAAGGCAGTACCATTGGCGATACACTAAACAACCAAACATAAAATGACATTAGTCAGACGTCAGACATTTGACATCAGAGAGCCTTTGTCATTGACTACTCCAGTGCTGGAGCTGGAATAATGAGTGCATAAATGTAGTAGCTAAGGTGGCAGAGATGGGGCAAGAAATAGGCCCAATAGCAGCTTCCAACTTACCAAGACAGACCCAGCTGGTACTACTAGTGCAAAAGGCCAACCCTGAATGCCAGATAAGTCACCATGTATGAAGAGACCACATGACCACTTGGTGGTAAGTTAATTACCATGGAGTCCTCCCACTCCCAAAGAGGAAGCAATTCTTGACTACAGTCAGAGCTTATTCCAGGTATACTTTCTGCCTGCAAGGCCTCAATCAGCACCATTATTCCAGGATTTATAAACTGATGGGGGAGTAGCATTGCCTCAGAACACGTTAGTGCAAAGAATATATCAGTGCTGAGTCTACCATGGAATCAACTCATCCTAGCATAGACTCACACACACACTTGCATGTGCACACACACAAGTGCCCACATACGTACCTCCCAGAAGATTCTGGCCTAAGGAAGCAGCGTAAATGTATCAATTCAATTATGGAAGGTGCAACTAATGTACTAGTTTGGAGATACTACCCTTCAGGGTACAGCACTGTTCTCCAGGACACAAATATTCCTTAAATCAACAGCTCTTATGTGGTACTGTGGCTCCCAAAAGTAGAATATATGTGGATTTAAGACTAAGGGCTGGAAACAGAATTGAAACTGTGTACTCTTAGTTCCAGTGACCAATTTAGGGGATTTTTGCCTATTCCTCCTTCTCAGCTTTAGAGATCTGAGTTTCCTAAGGGAGAAGCCTTTTGCCAGAGTATGAAGCAAGAGTCTTTAAACTTTAAACTAAAATCAAGTAAAGGTGACACTGGGCAGGAGAACTGAGCTTGATCATCATAAGGGGTTTGCAATGTTGCTGTGCAAAGAGAACAGAAAGCAAAGTGCTGGGCATCCGTGTGATCCCCTGGGGTATCCCTTGGTATTTATGTACTCAATTTTGATGTCAAATATACAAGGAGACTGAGTGGGGCATGATGACCAACCAGGAGCTCAGATCCCACTGGGAAGAGCTTCTGGGTCAATATACCAGGTAATTCTGTAAAACAGTAGAGATGCCACCTTCAAGATCAGCTCCAAAATCAGCTACGGTGGTGGGGTTGACATTTATCCCATTCAACTTCCTGTTGCAATTTACCCCAGGGAACAGGACCAACACAAATCCTAGAGAGAAAGACTTACACAAGTTATTATATGAAGTATGTGGAAAGGTGAAGGCAGCAAAAGGTGGACTGTAATGGCTGCTCTGGTATGCTACCAAAATTTACCTTTCAGTTCTGAAGCTCGCATTCATGTAACCACTGAATGTTTTGGTGACTGACATTTTTCTACTGAGACCAACTCTGTGAAAGTGGGACTTTCTTTCCTTGGCCAAAGAAAGCTGTCTTATCCAAGGAATCACTCCTTCCTGGGAACACTCAGCATCAATCTACTGAAATGCCTGATCCCCTACCTCAAAAGAGGAAGATTCTGGAGGGCCACTCCAGCAAGAGCTGTCCCTGGGGCCTCCACTGAGACCACATCGCAGTTCAAATATCCCCTTTGCTCATCCTAAATCATTCATGACTCTGTGGGTGTCGAGCCTGAGGGCACTCTTCAACAAAATCCTTACATGCACACTTTCATCTCCAAGTCTGTTTCCCAGGAAGTTCTGTCTAATATATAGACAAGATGAGTTTTCATAAAAACAAAGTTTGACCAAAATACAACTCTGTTCTAACCAATTAAACAGTCAATAACAACTGACTATTTTATCTGCTAGTGGAGATGGGGCAATAGCATATTCAGATTAAAATAACAAATTTAGGGATCATAATATGATAAGCTATAGGGTTAATTACTCCAAAGTAAGAGGTTCAATATACATGTGATTCTGTTGCCATTATTCTTCATTATGCAACTCAATGATAGTATTGGTATTTTGAGAACAGTGGAAAAGACTTAGCAGAATGTGCTCATTTTCATTGCCACTATTGAAAAAAAAACATGAAAAGTGGCACACATTTCTGGGGAAATCTATGGGGAAAAAGCTGAAAATACTTTAAGAAACAGAAAAACTCTTGGAAATATGAGTTACTAAACTATTAAATTAGTACAAAAAATACACATTTCTTTCTTCAACTTATTAAATGGCAACCTGAAGTTTTAGTAAGTACACTAGGGTTCTCCAGCTTTCTAACCCTTTTAAGCAGTATATGCCTTGCAAAAAAGGAAAAAGACAGAAGAATTAAACATTCTGTTCAACTTTTCTTACTTAAAATAATTCTCCCAGCCAATTTAAAAGGATTATTGTAATAAAAAAATAATAAAACGTTTTAAAAACTTGAAAAAATTGGAGATGGTTATGTCTCCCTTTTATTTTTACTTAGTAGCTGAAAGTTCCAAATCCTTTTTACCAACTGTGTTCTGTCTTTCTTAAGTGGAAAGTTTTCAGATTGTGCTTCATTAAAAAAATACACAAAATTGACAATATGCTTACTGAATTAATGAATACTGGAACCTAAAGCATTCATTTAGCTAATTAGCTATAGTAATAAATAAATTTTATAGATTTGATAGAGGAAGTGCAACTCAAATTATCCTGGTGGAAAAAAACCTTGAGATAATTAGGATAGGATGTAAGTTTGTAATAATTAGGATGGAATTGTAAATGTGGGAGATGATGCCTGAACTTCAGGTCCCTTGGCTTCAGAGCACAGATTGCATAGCTGCTGGCCAGAATCCAGGAGGTCAGAATCAGCCAGCTGTATCTTTAGCCAGCAATGTTGAGTGGTACTCCGTTTTCCCAAGCACAAAGGACAACAAGAAGTTAGGAAGTCTTATCTTTTCAACTGAAATACATGTGGAAGTTTCCCCAGTAGACCATGCCTTCCTATAGATGTTAAACCTTAGGACAGGCAGATGGTGATTCTGTTAAACAACTTGCATTGGGGAATCCGTTCTTCTAAAAAAAATCATAAACTAAAATCTTAGAGACATAGAGCATGGTCTAGGTTACGATTATTTAAATGATGCCTAACTTAGACATATCTTGTGTCAAAACACTTTTTAAAAATAAAACCATAAATTACAGTCTTGTTGTGAATGATTTATAAGCACTGTTTCTGAGGAGCATGGTAATTGAATAGGAACAACCAAATCAGCAGATTGCACTGAAATAGATTTTCTTTCAGGCAGGTATTCTGAGATGATCAGGGAAAAGCCTAAGTGTATCATTTAATAATTGTTAAAACATTTAATGCATCACTAAAATCAAAGCAGAAGGTTCTTAACACTTATGGGATAATGAAAGAAGTGGGCCTGGCCAGAGGGACTGCAGAGCAGCAATGTGTTTACAGTCAAGGTCACAGATGATCACAAGGATGCTAGGGTATGGATGGCCCTTCACTGTCATCCTGCTTTGAGGCAAGTGGGCAAGTCTCTGCGACTTCTCATCCTTTAGTCACTGGGTGTGGGTGGTTGCCTAGAGATGGGCAAGAAGATACTCACTTCGGGGAAGGGAATTTCCTAGAGAGGTTTCATCTGATAGCAGTCAGTGAGCAGTATTCCCAACATGCAGTTCCAATAATTTACATTTATACAAACCCAGAATCTATCTTACCAGCTTCAGTAAAATTTTTAAAAAGTTAAGGATTAAGTACAATTTACTTTGAAGACATGTATCTTAAAGGTTTGAGACAACCCTCAGATCATACAGTACAGATATTTTGCAATTAAAAAACTATTTAATCTATTTTTTAATTTGCTATGAGGGTTTATTCAATGCCATTCATAAGAAAAATGTACTTGCCCATTTTCCTTAATAATTAAAGTCTACACTCTATTATATTAGTACAATATAATATTTTAGGTGCTCATTTGTTTGTAATACACAGATATATTGACTTTCTGACAACTTTAAAGTCTCTAGGGTTAAAGGAGTGTAAAGGTAATTTAGAGTGGAATGTAGAAAATTAGATAAAATTTCTTGAGCAATGTATGTGTATAAGTAATCATGATATAATTTATAATATTAGTAATAAAAGATATGTATATTCATATTTTTTGGTTGGAATTGAAAGGAAGCCGTAAGAAATGAAAAGCAGAAGAATACATTTGAAATGTCTAGCTTGGGTGCCTCGCTATGTTATGATTTTTCTAACTGAAACATTGGGGAAAAATAAAAGGGTTTGGACATTTGAGGTGGAAGAAGCTAGCAAGCTCTTTCAAATCAAAGCAGAAGACTATGCAGCAAGATGGAAATCAGTATTAGAAACATATCTTGACATAGAGTAGTGTAATCCATGTGAGCAAATACTCAACAGGAGGAAAATACGCCAAAAGAAAAAATTGTATTCTAGAGGCTTGGTGGGCATTTCATGGCTGCCAAAGGGAAACTAAAACAAACAAAATAAAAGTGCACATGAAAAGCAACAACAAAAAATTGGACTGATATGTGGTCAAAGAGGTATTAATTAAATTAAATCAAAAAAATAGCTTTGTGAAACCCAAGAAAGTAGGAATTTATATTAGGTAGAGTTTATCAACAGAATTAAATAATACATTCATATCAGTTTGAATCTTTCCTGAAAAACAAGCCCTTATATGTTCAGATTAGAAAGATGGCCATCCCAAATATGCAGGTTCGCTCTGAGAGTGACCAGAAGCAAGAGGATAAAATGAAATAGGTCTAGAACACATCTTAACATTTTCTTGGGGGTAGACAGAACTCAAAAAGTAACCCTCCCAAACAAAAATTTTCACCATAATCCTTGGGAATATTAACATAATGAATACCATGCTCATGAATATGTTACTTTACATGACTATGGGTATTTGGGAAATGTAATTCAGTTTATCATTAGTTGACTTTAAGATTGGAATAATTTTGGAATAATTACCCTGGCCCAATCTAATCAGATGCACTTTTTAAAAGAAGAGTATTTTTCCCAGTCAGTCACAAAATGGAAATTTCAAGTGAGAAAAAACTCACAACTGCTGGCTTTGAAGATGGAGTGGGCAATGTGAGAAGACATAGCAGAGAGCAATGCTTAGCTGATGGCCTACAAGGGAAGTGGAACCTCAGAGCTATAGCTGTCAGAAACTAGATTCTGCCATTGACCTGAATGAAACTAGAAGCATTTTCTTTCTAGAACCTCATAATAAGAGTTTAGCCAGGTCAACACCTTGATTTTGGCTCTGTGATACATTGAACATAGACACCATTGAGCCCACCCAGAACCCTCTGTTTTGAAAGCATTAAGTTTCTTAAGTTCTGCCTCTATGCTGACAATACCTGTATCATTTAGTATACATTCCCAAGAAATGTACATTCACTGTTTCCATAGCTGTTTGACCCTATTAATGGTAGACAGAGGCTCTCTGGACAGCAGAAGTTAGGATGTTAGAATATTAAATATTTGTTATTTATATATTTGTTATATATGTTAGGATGTATAAATATTAAATATTAAACATAACTTAGGATGTTTATAGACAAACAGTGTATCATAGTGTAATTCCCTTTTATGTTGTAATCCTTGCCTCCTTTGAATCTACAATCAAATTATTCATCTATTTACAGTTGGGAACTGCCTCCTCAAGAGTCAAAATGCATGCTAGATTTAAATTTCATCATCCTCCCCAGTAAAAGGGACAACATGGGCATATAAAAGCTTTGTTTTATGCTTCTGATACCTAGCTAGTGAAATGGCAAGAAAATGCGTTCTAGCTCTCTGAAACTAATGGAAAATCACTTGGTCCTGTGAAAAGGACTGTTGTGACATAAATAAGTATGACTCTAATCGGCTTGTATTTAGAGTACCAATATGAAGCAGAAAATTAGCCCCATTTTCCATTCTGATTCTTGATAAACTTGCTATAAACCTTTTATATTTCATGATAAACATGTGTTCTGTGTTCAAAGTGTAGACTTGAGATGGTTCACTAAAACCGACTCAATTAGTTGTGGTATAGAATACTAGCTTCCAGTCTAGTTCTTCTGAACTCAGTGGGACTTCACAATTTTATAGAAGTATCAAAGTAATTTAATATCATAAAATAAATTATCTGTATATAATTATACCAATCTGTCTCTAAATTAAACAATTTTAGTATATCTATCATGCTATTACAGTCCTTTAATGCATACTTTTGATGTCATATAATACAACAATAAAACAAAAATGTGTTTTTTAGATTTTAAAGGCCATTAAAATCCTCATTCTTTAGAACGAGATGAACAAATTTAGCAGCACCCTTGTTTCCTCCTTGAAAGAATGGAGCTGTGTTATTGCTTTTCATTTTAAATGACAGGCACTTTACTAGGATAAAACACCATTTTGAGAAAGCTGCTGTCATTTTTACTCTGCACATTTGGGTTGCATAAATGGCAACTTTAATGATGCATTATTTCCTTTGTAAAAATTATCTTTTATGCTGGATGAACTGGTCATTAATTTCACTGTAAAGACATAATTTGTACCTTTTAATGTATTTTTCAAATAATCTATTTGTGTGAGTACAACAGTTGGTAGCTCCTGAAAGAACAAGAGATAGTAAAAACCCTACCTGAGTTCCATAAAATTTCTTTGATTTCTCTTCCCTATCACATAAAATCCAGCTTTAAATTTTATTTCTTTGTTATGCCAGTATCATAGTTATTTTGTATACAAATACATCCATGGCATATGAAAGTTACACTGGTGCAGCAATTACACCAGATTGCACAATAGTTTGTTAATGCTCTATTACTTTTGCATGCAAATAGCTAAAATGAAGAGCCTGGAACTCAGTCACTTTAGCCTTATATCTCCAATTTAATTTACTTTTTCAAAAGTCTGCTGATATATTTTTTTATTACAAATATTTCCCATTTCCTTTTATTTTTCTATTTACCTTTCAATTCAGTATTGATGAACCTGCTGGTTCATGAGTATATGAAAAGATGTAATATTTTTCCTTCAGCAAGACAAAAAGGTTGAAAATATTCTAGAGTTCCCTGCAAATTCTACAAATGTATTTAGATAAAATCTTTAAAATATGCTGGAGCAAAAAATTGTAAAACAGCAAATGCATGACATATATCTAACGAAAACAAATTAACTAAATGTAATATCTTCCAAAGAATGTATATTTTGGATAAAGAAATTGAATCACAAATTCAAGAAATTTACTACAAGAATACTCTCCACTTTTTTCTTGCGTACTTCCTCTGTAAGAGAAGCAAATCGGAAGAAGGTATTTACTTAACACTGTGTGAAAAAACAGTGCTTCTCATTTCAAGCTTAGTGTTTATTTAGGTGCCTTTCAGCATATTGAAACATATAACTAAAATAGTCCGCATCAAGTTGAGAGAAAAGAACATACCTATATTGACATCAGAGAAATACTTGCCAATGTATTCAAGGATACACAATGTTCAACAGTTTAATCCTGTTGAGTACTTAGGTTTCTCAACTTGCTGAATCCTATCAAATTGCATTGCCAAGGAACCCTTCTGAACACAAAGTTGTAATACGAAAGAAACAGTGATTCTTCTTCAAGGATCAAGAAAATAAATGCTTGTTTCAGTTGGCAGGAAATAACTTATTGGTATTTACGTAAATTCCTTGATAACGTGAAAGTAGTCATGAGAAGTAGAAAGGGGGAGTTTAAAACCTGGAGATGAAACTTATTTATTTTCCCATTGTTGTCCTTGGCTCTAGGATCTTTGTACCTATCTGATAAAATATTAAGTAGGATACTTATTCTTTAATAAGATATTTATTCTGCTTATTGTTTTATTGGAGTTTCCTTGAGCTAAGGATGGCTAGAAGCAGATTGATGTGTCTAAGAAGTATCAAGACATTGTATAAAATAGAATTCCATTTAAATCAAAGAACTCAAGCAGAAACTGACTGTACTGCCAAAACAAAATGGGGAACACACCATTCATCATCACCATAACAGAATGTGTATTTATCCAGAAATAATGAGAGGCATGGCAGATGGTACGCAGATACAGAATAGTCAGATAGAGAAGGGAAAACATGTTGCCCTTCTCATTGTACAATGAAAACACACAGAAGTGGATGTCCAGAATATGAGAGCAAAGATATGTAGCTGGGAGACACATAAAGATTTCTGTCTTTTATTTATGCTGACTCTAAATTATCACCAATTTTTCCCAGCTCCCTTATAAAATGTAGTTGGTTGCAATAACCAACTCTATTCAAAATTTCAAAAAATTTGTATGCTTAAACTGGCTGTTAAAAAAAAAGTGTTTTTAATTTTTTCCCTCTTTTTTCATATTTCCAAGGTATTCTTATTAAAGAATCCAGGTAAGAATACAGATTTTTCACACCCCATTCTTCCACACCCTTGACCTCATTTCTGCAACCACTACCAAAAAGAAATGTCAAGGCAAGGAGACAGTAGGAGATTGCCTATTGCTGGATTGCAGATCAGGCGGCAAGAGCAGGCTCATTCTGGCCTCGCTGCTGAGTACTATTGGAATTACACCGGCAGGACAAAAAAAGCCCTGAAATTTCCCCTGGACGAATGTTTATAGCAAATAGGAACTGAACACTATTGAAAGGGAAATATTTAGCTATGGATGCTAACCATATTGACCGGGCAGAGATGAGACTCATAGATCTGATTCTGGCTACAGGTAGAACTTTCTCTTCAGTCTCTTCAGATGTCCTGATTCCCATGAGAACATTTAATCTATTCATTTTCTACTATTTTAAGCGATCATTTTCCTTTAAAAAAAATCCTTAAATGCTGCCATACTGTTCCAAACCATTTATTAAAAACATCTCAGCTTTTACCAGCACTGTTCAGAGTTCTTCCAGCTTCCTCTCACTGTATAGTTCCACAGCCAGACTTACATGTTAATTTTGTTATGGCAGCATGACATCCTCAGTCTTAAAATCTGTCTTATGTAACTATTGCTGCATTAAAAAAAAATTATTCCAGATTTCAGCTTAGAATGTAAATACTGATGCATCCCATTTCAGTGGGTCAGAAATTCAGGAGTGTGTTAGCTGGATGGTTCTAACTTAGAATCTTGTGAAGTTGTAGCCAGGATGTCAGCTTAGGCCTGCAGGTGTCTGAAGGCTTAGCTGCAGCTGAAGAAAATGCTTCCAAGATGACTCACACACAGCACTGTTGGCTGAAGACTCCAGTTCTTTGTTGACTGTTTGGAGGAGACTTCAATTCTTCCACTCATAGGCCTTTCCATGGGGCTTCTTGAGTGTCCTCATAATGTGGCATCTGAATTTTCCCAGAAACTTATTTGAGAGAGAGACAGAGAAAGAGAGATAACTGTCTTTATTACCTGGCCTCAGAAGTGATATGCCATCGATTCTGTTGTTCTGTTGATCACGGAGTCTGACCCAGATAAAATATGGGGCAACACAAGGACGTGAATGCCATGAGGTGGGAATTATACCAGATCATTTTGGAGGCTTGCTACTGAAAGCTCTTTAATGTTCTTGTTACCTAGAAAAAGGTGTGGACCCTTATGGGTTCTTACTTTTCCTGAGCCATGAGCACGGTCAGATGTATGTTATCAGCAGTTAGCTAAGTATTACTGCAGTGTTCATCTTCCCTTCCCTTAAGTGACTTTAAGTCTCCTCTCCCTAATTCTTTCCTGCAGATCAAAAAGTAATTCTTGGAGAGGGGGAGGTCTTATTAAGATATATTCATATAATTAAAAGTCTGGATGCTTGTGTTTTCAAGAACTGGCTGGTTACCCAGTTTCTGGCTAGGTGTATCTACTTCATTACTACAATGTAATACTTAAAAAATATGAAGTATTGGTTGTTGATTAGACTTTCTGATTTGTTTTATTTCCCACTGTTGCCAGGAAGCTGCATCTGGGGGGCATCTCTCCCTGAGCACTAGGTGAAAACTCAGCCTAGACTGGGGTTCTTGACTCTGGATAAGAAAAAATTCTCATACAGTTCAGACACTTAAGAAAGGAATTCATTAAAACAGTAGTAGCAGGGAATGGCAGCTTCTTTGCAGGCAGCAGAGATCAAGGAAGAACAGAGGGAGGAAAGGGAAGCTCATTGAACCCTGGCTCAGCATAGGTCAGACCCCTTGCTAACACTTAAAGCCAGGGGCACCTGGTATACAGTGTCCACTTGAATCTGCACGACATGGGAACTAAGCCCCTACCACCCCAGGATTTGGGGGAGCTACAGAGCACTGGATGGAGTGAGACTGTGTTCTGAGACCTTCCCAATGGCAAATAAAGGAGATCTTCAGGCAGACTACCAAGGAGCATGATTGTACAGCTGCAGACCTGACTCAGTCACCCAGATGATGGGAATTTGCAAGACCAAATCAGAGATTTCAGTAGCCCTTCCTTACTAGTCTGAAGTAGGAAATAGAGAATACTAGTGTGTAAGTCTCAAAAACTGAGTGAAACAGCAAAGTAACAAAGATATTCACCACTGGAAAAGCACAGACACAAGACTCAATGAGTTCAGTAGCGAGAAGTCTTAAGGCAAAGGGTACACATTCGAAGAAAGGGGAGTGCGGGCAACCTCAGAGAGGAGGCACACTTAAAGCCTTAAGATTCTGTATTTTAAGGCTTCAAGAATGGGGCAAAGGGTGGGATGGGGGGTGTTGCTGGGCATGTGCTTGAGTTGTGGTCTCATGATATCGCTCTCTGGCAAGAGACATTATGTCACCATCCACAGTCCGTCCTCTAGATAATTCTGTAAGACCAACTTAACACAAGGAATTTATTGATCCTGTTCTTCTCTAAGATAGTGGTTTCCCTCAAACACTGGGAACATAGCAGTTCCTGCCTTAAGACAGGGTGGGTTATTGTCTGATTACCAAAGAATATGTTAGAAATCATACCTCCTAACTCCCCGATTTTTAAAATGGAATCTTAGCTTTAAGATGGTGTCCCTCCTGTTCTCACTACACTGTTTATATTGCAGCATTTTTATAATAGGCCGGAAGAGTTATTCATGATGCTTGTCCCAGGTCCCTGCCCTACTTCACCACCATATCATAGCTAGTCCTGTTATCCTTTGAAATATTTCCAGAATCTGGTTATTACTCATTGCCTTCACTGACTGCTATAAACAAAGTAATGTCATTTCTCACTTTGCCTATTCCTATAGTCTCCTGTCTGATCTTCCACACCTACCAACTCCTTATTCTCCTTCCAGCAGTCAGGTTAAATTTTTATTTATTTTTTAACATTTTATATAACATCATCTCTGCTCACTCTCACACAGGGTTTCCTTATGATATTTTCTGATGGTGTAGGTACAAAGGGCAGGGATCCCCAAGATGCACCATTGGGACATGCAGGTTATTTTGAGCTGAAAACCATCAAGACCCAACAGATTCAAGAAGATACTTTGACCTACCCTCCCCAAACCACACAAAAAGAATTGAGATGGAGAAACTGCTCCAAGAGAGCTGTCACAACAGAGCTACATTAGCAAACTAGGTATGGTAAAAAGGGAAGGATGTGGCAAAGTGTGTTAAATTCCTCTCTGTGCTCCATTGTTTCTGTGTGGCCCATCAAGTATTTTGTTTATCAGACATTTACTACTTCTATATTCCTGTGAATTGCTTCCCTTTTCCTTTGAAGTTTCAGACCCTGACCCTTCCTCTTCTCCCTGGTTCAGATTGACATATATATCTCATTGTCTCTGACTGTCTTTGGAATCCATATCTGTGAATTCCTCCTACATACATAATTAGACTTCATTTTTTTCTTCTGTTAATCTCTCTTATGTCCGTTTGATTCTTAGACCAGCTAGAAGAAACTTGAGGAGTAGAGGAAGTTTCTTCCTCCCCAGCAATGACTTAGGTGTCCCTACATGATTCCTCCCAAGAAACACACACCTCATTAACTTGCTCTTTTCATGGAGAGGTCTCACTTTATCATTCTGCTCCAGCTAGACAAGCCTTCTTTGTATTACTTCTCAGCACACTGAAAGCATCCTTGCTTTGGGGTGTTCTCTTATTGCTACTTCTGAAATCAGTTCTACCAGAATGTGTCACTCTGTCACTATATTTGTGTCTCTGTGCAACATGACATTAATGGAGAGACCTCCTCTAACCATGCTATCTTAAATAACACTGTGTTTCCTATCCTTCCCTTTTCCCTTATCCTGAATTATCTTTCTTCCTAAACTCTTTGGCTACCAGACAGGTTATATATTTGTTTTCTGATTTAATTATTTTATCTCCTTCATAAAAGCTGTGCTCAGTAAAAGTAAGGACTTGTGGACTTTTCTATTCTTAGCAGTAAGAACAGTGCCTATAATGCCTCACTCTGTGCTCAACCACAAATGAAGCAACAATCATTATATATCATCAACCACTAGTGATAGTTTTCATTGAGTGATAGTGAAGCAAAGTTTGAAGTCTGGGTGTATTTTTCTGATCCCATACATGCCCTCCCCCTACTTATTTAAAAGGCAAATAAACCATGAAGCCAAAACACAAAAACAAAAAACAAAGAAAAATCTGCTATTAGGCCTAGATTTCTATTTTAATATGTAATATATTATAAAACACCATATGTAGTTTTATGTCTGCAATATTTCTTTTTTCTTAAGGCTTTGAAGCCAACCATGAATATATTTTTGGTAGTTGTATTTTTGAGTCATAGATATGATCAGGTATATGATTTAATTTCACTAAAGAATCTTCTCTCAGAGTGTTTTTCTCTGACAAGTTCTATTTTATTCTCCCCACCATTTTAAGTTGGATTTCTATGTGGTTGATTTTTTTTTTAACGTGAATTTGTATTTATGTCACTTACCCATGTATTTGTTTTCTATAACTTTTAAGTCTGGTATTCACATAACATCATGGTCTATGTTAAAACAGATAAGAAAGTTTTGGGAAATACCATCTATAACTTTACATCTCTCTAGTTTAACTTTTGATTCATGTTTAATGTGTTTCTAAATATTTAAATGATTCTTCTTTATAAAGTGCTGTTTGACCAGCTAAACATTTAGATTCAGTGAAATCTTTATAACAAGGGTTTACCTGGACAGGCATTCCTGTTGTCTCCAGTTAAAATTTGCTTCTAGTGAAGCAACCTTCATTTCTCAACATTTATTATTTATGAGTCTTTATTTTCATGGTTCTTTACCCTCATGGAAGGTGCTTGCATTGAAGACAGGACTAAGCTGGAATCATCTCATTCAAAAATGTAGATGGCATATAAAAACTTTGAGTAAATATTTGATGTCAGTTTATTCACTTGTTGAATGAGGAATAGCTCCTGACTGTAATAGGCTCACTGTCCAGTAGGGGATATAAACACATGCAATCATTTACAGTTAAATATTTATGGAAAGAATCTAAAAAATCTCCTAATAACAATGCCTGCCAGATCCCTAGCACTAATTCATCAGAGATTATATTTTGCTTTAAAGAGCAGACTGTAGTCAGTAGCTAGAGAAAATGCATAATAATATATGTAAATATAGAATTCATTTTTACATCAATGATGATAGCCCATTGGTTTTTGGTTCAATAAATAATTCATCTATTAAATAACATTATCCAATATGATAGGAACAAGAAAAAAATTGGTGATCCTGTAGGCCTGATTGTATTTCCTTTACTCACAATAAGTTGGAATATATATGTTCAGAGAAAGTGTTACAGTACACTTAAAGTGCTGGATTTACATAATAATTATAACAATAATAAAAATGTGCTGCTGAGTTTTCAAGTTTCTGCAAAGTTGATGAATTAGCCAGGCTGCTGTCTCTCTCAAGCATGATGAACTTTTTTTTAAAATGTGAAGAATCCAAGATTCTGGGTAACAACTACAAAAACTGGGATTTGTGTGCTTTTTTTGGCCATAGAGGGGATTGATTTAACCTGGGGCAGAAAGTAGCCCAAAGAATTATTGGAGGACAAATTAGAATTAAAGAGTCTATCTCCCAGGGAAAATGTCTGCCCCTGATTGCATAAATTGACAGCATTAGCAAAAACTTGTATTCCAGATGACTAACTCAGAAATCTTGTTTGGTTCAACAGCTGTAGAAACCTGTGGGATGCTTGACTAGCTTCAGACATTAATCCCCATGCACTTTCCCTCTCTAACCCCAAAGGGTAGTTCAGAAACTACTTCTTCTGAGGACCCGAAGGAAGTGTCTTGATCTCAAAAAGTATTTGCTGGAGTTTTAGCAAACAAAATTGAGCTAATGTTTCTTTATCCTTCAGGTATTAAAGACGTGATTAAGGTAAAATGAAGCCTTTAAGGTGGCCCTAATCCTATCTACCTTGGGTCCTCATTAGAAGAGGAAATTTGGAAACACAAACACAGCAGGTTTGTACACACAGAGAAAAGAAAACATAAGGACCCGGGGAGAAGGTGGCCATATACAAGCTAAGGAAAAAGGCCACTGAAAAGAATGAAACTCAGGCACACTTTGATCTTGGACTTCTAACCTCCAGAACTATGAGAAATATATTCCTGATGCTTAAGTCATCCATTCTCTGGTATTTGCTAGGGCGGCCCTAGCAAAGTGATACAGGCTGGAAGAACAAATTTAAGTACTTTCACAGAGGATGCACAAAAGGGGATTAAAAAACAAAATAATCAATATTGTTTTAATTAGAACAGACACAAAGACAAATAAGGTTAAAAAATCAAAGACTTTAAGAAAAATACTCAGTAGGTATAAATATTTTAAGAAATAATAGAGATAAATTTCTCAGAAATAAACAGGGACCCACACTGTGCCAAATAAGAGAAAGAAAAGTCCTCACCAAGAAACATTTGAATGAATTTTAAGACTATCAAAGACAATGAGAAAATTCTAAAAGTTCCCAAGAGAAATTCTCATAACTTGGGAGCAAAAATATCAACATCATTATATAAACCAGTAAAAACCAAAACCTGAAAGCAGTGTAATAATACATATATATATTTTCAAGGTTTTCCATGTACTGAGAAGAAAAATAAGGTTGGGAGAGTATAGCAAGCAGATATTTTGACTTAATATAAATTTCAATAATTAAGGTATTTTTTCAGTGGTACAATAAAGACTTCAGAAGCAGAAGCTGACAAATACAAAATCCTGATTGATTTATGAGAGGTCAGTACAAATGGATAGACTTTTCCAATAATGATCCTGGGGAAAAAAAACTGTTACCCACTTTCAAAAACTGAAAATGGATGTTTAAAATTCATTCCTCCTCACATACACAACTTAAACATTAAAATGCAGATGTCAAAATTAAAACTTTTACATTGTAAAATAATATCTTCATGACTTAGCTTTAAATAAGTCTTCAATAAAGAAAACACATAAAAAATGATAAATAATGGCACATATGATCACATTAACATTTTATAAAAATGTGCCTTGTAAAGACAAGGCCCAGAATGAGTGAAAATATTTGGAGGGTAAATTGGCATATCTACACTGGAGCTGATTTTGACTTGTTTATTCCAGCTGAATATGCATGCTTGAATCATACGAAATTTGAAACATAGGTTAATAAATGTTTAAACATTGTCAATTCCGCATGTTGTAAACATATATCTTATTATGGTGTGAGGTTTTTTAGGTACTTGCCATAAAGGCATCCATGAGTGTATATCCACCAGGATCCAGGTACAAAAATTTTCTTAACAGTACTTTTTATAAATAAAAGACTAGGAATAACTAAGTTATGTAACAAAAATAGAATGGAAAAAAATACATTGTGTGTATTCATTCAATGAAGGATGTATATCAGAAAAATAAATGAATTATAATTTCTCATATGAATGAATTTCCTATAATGAGCAAAAACTGGTATTAAATGAAAAAAAAAAAGCCCAAATGAGAATATAAACATGACTCCAACAGGGAAGAGAAAACCAAACAAAATAGACAAATCTAAACAACATTTCTTACAGTCTTGTAAAATGTGGGAAGAAAATAAAGATACACAGAGAATTGTTAATATGACAGTGGTTTTCTGTAGGAGGGTACAGAGAGGGATATAATTTGGGAAGAATGTTCAGAGGACTTCAGTGGTTCTCTATTAAGCTGAGTGGTGGGAAAATGCATCTTTTTTTGTGTATGTGTGTACTGCAAGTTTTTTTAAAGATTTTTTAAAAAAAGTAAACATGGTTAGCAAGCACGGTTTGTTATTTCAAGAAGAACAGTGCTTTTGGAGGCCATCAATTGTATAATGGAATAACAAAGACGAGGGTGTGGCAAGTGCATTGAGAAAGGATTCAATCATACAAGACCTTCTGGACAAAAATTTGGAATTTACAGAAATTAGATTTTATCCTAATCATAGAAGACAGCAATAAATAAACCAATATAGATTTTTCTCTTTTTTATATCACTCTGGCTGCTGTGTGAAGATTCTTTTTTGCCAGAGTAAATAGCAGAGAGGGAAAAACCAATTTGGAAACTCTTATAATAATCCATATGACAGATGTTGGCTTACACTCATGTGGTTGTCACAGAGCCAAAGAGAAATAGACAGCTTTGAGATATATGTGGGAGTTATAATTTACAGGATTATGATGGCTTGGCTCTAGTGGTTTAGGTGGTGGTTAATGTTAAATGATTGTTTTGTGTCTTTAGATTGAGTCATTGGAGGAAAGATAAATTATTAATGTAGAGAACATAAGAGGAAGAATTGAATTGTGGATGGGGCTAGATTAAGAGTTTCATTTTGGACATGTTATGTTTGGACACATTGTTTTGTGTTTAGCATGTTATGTTCTGTGAACCATCTGAATGGAAAAGTTAAGTAATCAGTTTGAAGTATGCCTCTGGATAGCAGAAGAGAAATATAGCTTATAAACAGTGACCCATTAGCAAGGGATGGCTATGTGAAATCCTGGGAATTAATGAGATCACTTAGAGAGATGATGTAGAAGAAAGAAAGAAGCCAAGGTCTGAGATGCTAATAATTTAAGAGATAATGGAGGAATTATAAACAAGAGGAATGAGAAGGAGTGGTCTACAAGGTTAAAAAAAAAAGGAGGACATGTGGACCTTTTTTTAAAAAAGAGCTAATCTTCTCTGACAAACGCTATAGTAAAGTTGAGGAAGATCATAACTAATAAGTATCTACGGGACTTGGCAAATTAAAGTCACAGGTGACAATAATGGGACCATTTTCATGGGAGTGATGTAGTCAGCATGGAGAGTTACTGAAGAGTGAGACATTTGTGGGAGAGTAGTGATGTGTGTAGTTAACCCATAGAAGAGGTTTGGGAAAACTTGTTGGCCTTCTTTAAGTTATTTCAAAACACCAAGACTTTTCAGCTACCGTCTTTGTGTATGTCTTTTTTCTTTACCAAGGGTGTCTGTTCTTACAAACCTGGCATATCTATCTTGTTCTTATTTTTCCAGTCTCCATTGAAATTTCAACCTCTTATTAAAACCTCTCTTACTACCAAACAAAAACAGACATTTCTCAATCCTTCACTACTAGTTTCATGTTCTCACATATTCTATTCCCTTGGTTTCTTATTACACCTCCCACAGTGTAATCATACATCCATTTGTTCCTTTATTTATTTGTTTATTTATTATTTTTTTATATGTATTTTTTTATGTAAGGTATTGTTGACATATACTCTTATGAAGGTTTCACATGAAAAACAATGTGGTTACTACATTTACCCATACTATCAAGTCCCCACCCATACCCCAATGCAGTCACTGTCCATCAGTGTAGTAAGATGCCACAGATTCACTGTTTGCCTTTTCTGTGCTACACTGTTTTCCCCATGATCCCCCACATCATGTGTACTAAACCTAATACCCTAAAATCCCCTACTACTATCCTCCCCACCCACCCTCCCACACTCCTCCCCTTTGGTAACCACTAGTTCCTTCTTGGAGTCTCTGAGTCTGCTGCTATTTTGTTCCTTCAGTTTTGCTGCGTTGTTATACTTCACAAATGAGGGAAATCATTTGGCACTTGTCTTTCTCTGCCTGGCTTATTTCACTGAGCATAATATCCTCCAGCTCCATCCATGTTATTGCAAATGGCAGGATTTGTTTCCTTCTTATGGCTGAATAGTATTCCATTGTGTATATGGCCACCTCTTCTTTATCCATTCATCTACTGATGGACACTTAGGTTGCTTCCATATCTTGGCTATTGTAAAAGGTGCTGCAATAAACATAGGGGTGTATGTGCCTTTTTGAATCTGAGAAGTTGTATTCTTTGGGTAGAATCCAAGGAGTGGGATTCCGGGGTCAAATGGTATTTGTATTTTTAGTTTTTTGAGGAACCTCCATATTTCTTTCCACAATGGTTGAACTAGCTTACATTCCCACCAGCAGTGTAGGAGGTTCCCCTTTCTCCACATCCTCGCCAGCATTTGTTGTTCTTAGTGTTTTGGATGGTGGCCATCCTTACTGCTGTGAGGTGATATCTCACTGTGGTTTTAATTTGCATTTCCCTGATGATTAGTGATGTGGAGCATCTATTCATGTGTCTGTTGGCCTTCTGAATTTCTTCTTTGGAGAACTGTCTCTTCATATCCTCTGCCCATTTTTTAATAGGGTTATTTGCTTTTTGGGTGTAGAGGCATGTAAGTTCTTTATATATTTTTAATGTTAACCCCTTGTCAGATATGTCATTTACAAATATATTCTCCCATACTGTTGGATGCCTTTTTGTTCTGTTGATGGTGTCCTTTGCTGTACAGAAACTTTTTAGTTTGATTTAGTCCCATGAGTTCATTTTTGCTTTGGATTCCCTTGCTCAAGGAGATGCGTTCAGGAAGAAATCGCTCATGCTTATATTCAGGAGATTTTTGCCTATGTTTTCCTCTAAGAGTTTTATGGTTTCATGACATACATTCAGGTCCTTGATCCATTTCGAGTTTACTTTTGTGTATGCGGTTAAACAATAATCCAGTTTCATTCTCTTGCATGTAGCTGTCCAGTTTTGCCAACACCAGCTGTTGAAGAAGCTGTCATTTCCCCATTGTATGTCCATGACTCCTTCATCATATATTAATTGCCCATATATGACTGGATTTATATCTGGGCTCTCTAGTCTGTTCCATTGGTCTATGGGTCTGTTCTTGTGCCAGTACCAAATTGTCTTGATTACTGTGGCTTTGTAGTAAAGCTTGAAGTTGGGGAGCATAATCCTCCCAGCTTTATTCTTCCTTCTCAGGATTGCTTTGGCTATTTGGGGTCTTTTGTGGTTCCATATGAATTTTAGAATGATTTTGCTGAAAAATGCTTTTGTATTTTGATAGAAATTGCATTGAATCTGTAGATTGCTTTAGGCAGGATGGCCATTTTGACAATATTAATTCTTCCTATCCATGAACATGAGATGTGTTTCCATTTATTGGTATCTTCTTTAATTTCTCTCATGAGTATCTTGTAGTTTTCAGAGTATATGTCTTTCACTTCCTTGGTTAGGTTTATTCCTAGGTATTTTTATTTTTTTGATGCAACTTTGAATGGAATTGTTTTCCTGATTTTTCTCTCTGCTAGGTCATTGTTAGTGTATAGGAATGCCACAGATTTCTGCATATTAATTCTGTATCCCACAACTTTGCCAAATTCGGATATTAGATCTAGCAGTTTTGGAGTGGATTCTTTAGGGTTTTTATGTATGATATTATGTCATCTGCGAACAGGGACAGTTTAACTTATTCCTTGCCAATCTGGATGCCTTTTATTTCTTTCTGTTTTCCAATTGCTGTCACTAGTACCTCCAGTACTATGTTGACTAGAAGTGGGGAGAGAGGGCATCCTTGTCTTGTTCCCGATCATAAAGGAAAAAGCTTTCAGCTTCTCACTGTTAAGTATAATGTTGGCTGTGGGTCTGTCATATATGGCCTTTATTATGTTGAGGTACTTTCCCTCTCTACCCATTTTCTTGAGAGTTTTTATCATGAATGGGTGTTGAATTTTCTCAAATGCTTTTTCAGCATCTATGGAGCTGAACATGTGGTTTTTGCCCTTCTTTTTGTTGATGTGGTGGATGATGTTGATGTTGTACCATCCTTGCCTCCCTGGAATAAATCCTACTTGATCATAATGTATGCTCCTTTTGATGTACTTTTGAATTCAGTTTGCTAATATTTTGTTGAGTATTTTTGCATCTATGTTCATCAGGGATATTGGTCTGTAGTTTTCTTTTTTTGTGGTGTCTTTGCCCAGTTTTGGTATTAGAGTGATGCTGGCCTCATAGGATGAGTTTGGAAGTATTCCCTGTTCTTCTACTCCTTGGAAAACTTTAAGGAGAATGGGTATTAAGTCTTCACTAAATTTTTGATAAAATTCAGTGGTGAAGCCATCTGGTCCAGGAGTTTTGTTCTTTGGTAGGTTTTTGATTACTAGTTCAATTTCGTTGCTGGTAAATGGTCTGTTCAGATTTTCTGTTTCTTTTTGGGTCAGCCTTGGAAGGTTGTATTTTCCTAGAAAGTTTTCCATTTCTTCTAGGTTATCCAGTTTGTTAGCATACAATTTTTCATAGTATTCTCTCATAATTCTTTGTATTTCTGTGGTGTCTGTAGTAATTTTTCCTTTCTCATTTCTGATTCTGTTTATGTGTGTAGACTCTCTTTTTTTCTTGAAAAGTGTCTGGCTAGGGGTTTATCTACCTTCTTTATTTTCTCAGAGAACCAGCTCTTGCTTTCATTGATCTTTTCTATTGTTTCATTCTTCTCAATTTTATTTAATTCTGTTCTAATCTTTATTTTGTCCCCCTTCTACTGACTTTGGGCATCATTTGTTCTTCTTTTTCTAGTTTCATTAATTGTGAGTTTAGACTGCTCATATAGGATTGTTCTTCTTTCCCGAGGTGGCCTGTATTACAATATACTTTCCTCTTAGCATGGCCTTCACTGCTTCCCACAGATTTTGTGGTGTTGAATTATTGTTGTCATTTGTCTCCATGTATTGCTTGATCTCTGTTTTTATTGGTCATTGATCATTTGATTATTTAGGAGCATGTTATTAAGCCTCCATGTGTTTGTGGTATTTTTCATTTTCTTTGAGTAAGTCATTTCTAGTTTAATACTTTTGTGGTCTGAGAAACTTGTTGGTACAATTTCAATCTTTTTGAATTTACCGAGGCTCTTTTTGTGGCCTAGTATATGATCTATTCTTGAAAATGTTCCATGTGCACTTGAGAAGAATGTGTATTCTGCTGCTTTTGGGTGTAGAGTTCTGTAGATGTCTGTTAGGTCCATCTGTTCTATTGTGTAGTTCAGTGCCTCTGTCTCCTTACTTATTTTCTGTCTGGTTGATCTGTCCTTCAGAGTGAGTGGTGTGTTGAAGTCTCCTAGAATGAGTGCATTGCATTCTATTTCCCCCTTTAATTCTGTTAATATTTGTTTCACATATGTAGGTGCTCCTGTGTTGGGCACATAGATAATTTAATGGTTATATCTTCTTGTTAGATTGACCCTTTTATCATTATGTAATGTCCTTCTTTGTCTCTTGTGACTTTCTGTGTTTTGAAGTCTATTTTGTCTGATATAAGTACTGCAATTCCTTCTTTTTTTATCCCTATTAGTTGCATGGTATGTCTTTTTCCATCCCTTCACTTTTAGTCTGTGTATGTCTTTGGGTTTAAAGTGAGTCTCTTGTAGGCAGTATATAGATGGGTCTTGTCTTTTTATCCATTTAGTGACTCTATGTCTTTTGATTGGTACATTCGGTCCATTTATATTTAGGGTGATTATGGATAGGTATGTACTTATTGGTATTACAGGCTTCAGATTCGTGGTTACCAAAGGTTCAAGGTTAACTTCCTTACTATCTCAGAGTCTAACTTAACTCACTTAATATGCTATTACAAAAACAATCTAAAGGTTCCTCTTTTTTTTCCTTCTCATTTTTCTTCCTCCTTCATTCTTTATATGTTAGGTATCATATTCTGTACTGTTTGTCTATCCCTTAATGACTTTGTGGATAGTTAATTTAATTTTGCATTTGCTTAGTAATTAGCTGTTCTACTTTCTTTACTGTGGTTTTATTACCTCTGGTGACAGTTATTAAACCTTAGGAACACTTCCATCTATAGCAGTCCCTCCAAAATACACTGTAGAGATGGTTTGTGGGAGGTAAATTCTCTCAGCTTTTGCTTATCTGGAAATTGTTTCATCCCTACTTCAAATTTAAATGATAATCTTTTGGGTTAAAGTAATCTAGGTTCAAGACCCTTCTGCTTCATTGCATTAAATACATCATGCCACTCCCTTCTGGCCTGTAAGGTTTCTGTTGAGAAGTCTGATGATAGCCTGATGCGCTTTCCTTTGTATGTGATCTTATTTTTCTCTCTGGATGCTTTTAACAGCTTGTCCTTATCCTTGATCTTTGCCATTTTAATTCCTATATGTCTTGGTGTTGTCGTCCTTGGGTCCCTTGTGTTGGGAGATCTTGTGCACCTCCGTGGCCTGAGAGACTATCTCCTTCCCCAGATTGGGGAAGTTATCAGCAATTACCTCCTCAAAGACACTTTCTATCCCTTTTTCTCTCGCTTCTTTTCTGGTACCCCTGTAATGTGAATATTGTTCCGTTTGGATTGGTCACACAGTTCTCTCAATATTCTTTCATTCTTAGAGATCCTTTTTTCTCTCTGTGCCTCAGCTTCTTTGTATTCCTCTTCCCTAGTTTCTATTTCATTTATCATCTCCTCCACCATATCCAATCTGCTTTTAGTACCCTCCATTGTGCTTTTCAACAATTGGATCCCTGACCAGAATTCATTCCTGAGTTCTTGAATATCTCTCCATACCTCCATGAGCATGTTAATGATTTTTATTCTGAACTCCCTTTCAGGAAGAGTCATGAGGTTGATGTCATTTAAATCTTTCTCAGAGGTTGTATTAATAATTTTACTCTGAACCAGGTTCTTTCGGCATTTCATATTTGTGTATGGCGCCCTCTAGTGCCCAGAAGCTCTACTCCCTGGTGCTGCTCAACCCCTGAAGCAATGTCGGGGGGTGCAGGGGAGTGGTTTTAGTGCCTTGGGGGAGGAAAGGGCTGTTTCTTGCTTCCTGGCTGCTATGCCTGTCTTCACTACGTGAACCAGTCATCCAAGCACACAAGGTATAAGCCTATATGCTTTGTGCTTGTAGTTGCTGTAGACAGAGCTTCCCTCTGGCTGGGCTAATGCCAGCGTAGGGTTTGCCAGTTTGTGAGCCAGGTCAAGCTGCCCGGGAGAAAGGTTCAGTAGGCTGCGTACCACAGAGGGGTTCTTTGGAGCTGTGTAGCCAGCCAGGGAGCTGGAGCACCTGAAGATCGTCTAAAGAGGAAGATTTCTTTTTCCTCCTTAAATATGAGAGTGTATATGGCAAAGCTCCCAGCCTACTGGGCAGATTGCACCCGGACAATTTTGCGTACCTGTCCTTTCTCCTGAGAAGTAATCTCTATGCCATCCTTGCCCCTTTAGCAGCCCTCTTGCTAAGGGCTTCCTTCTAGGAAGTCTCTCAGACTGCCTACCTTTCTTTTGTCCCAGAGGTGCCAGATATGGGTCCCTGCTTTCCACAAGTGGCTGGAATCTCAGTCTCTCCAGGAATTTTGTCTTGTCTTAACTTTCCAACCCCATAGTCATGAGAGTATCATGCAAGCACCATGAAATGTAGGTCTGTGCTCCCAGAGCAGATTTCTGGATTTAGGTATTCAGCAGTCCCAGGCCTCTACTCCCTCTGCTCGGTTTCTCTTCCCTCCCACTGGTGAACTGGTGTGTGGGAAGGGCTTGGGTCCCACCAGGCTACAGCTTTGGTATGTTACCCTTTTCTGTGAGGTCTGCTCTTTTCTCCAGGTGTATGCAGTCTGGCTCAGTCCTCTTTCCTGTTGCTCTTTCAGGATTAGTTGTATTAATTATATTTTTGTATTATATGTGGTTTTAGGAGGAAACCTGTGTCTCACCTCTCATGCTGCCATCTTGAATCCTCCTTCATTCATCAATTCTCACCCTCTCTCTCTTTTTATGCAATATGTCCAATTTCCTAGATTAGGAATGTGTGACTAAGTAAGTATATAAATTTATCTTTGACTTGTGTAAAAAGTGAAACTCATATGCAGCTTGTCTCTCTGAGCTACTTCTGTGAGACACATGAGCAGTTAGAGCTGAAGAGGGTTGTTCAGAGGGACTGCATCAATGAAACCACCACTCATGAAAAATGTCCCTTTATATTTTGATTAGTAGTGATTCTACATCTTCCATTGTGCAACTATACAGTGTTATGCTAAATGAGGTTTGCTCTATTAGTGAGAGGCTGAAGCTTACCAAATAAGCTTCCTTGAGATTTTACAAACGTACAGCTTGTTAAATTAGTGAAATTGAATCAGTGAAAAAAATAGATTGTTGCAGATACTCTATCTTGGGAAAAGAGCACACACCAGTTGTTAAAAATTGGAATCTGATTTATATGTATAAAAATTAATGTCATCCTGGGGAATTCATCTTTACTTACTCATTAAATATTTGTTGGAAAATATATTCAGATATTCTTATAATCTTTAGAATTTATCAGTCAACAAGTACTCACAATACCTTTCCTTACTAGCTTTGGTAAGCAGACATGCATGGCTCCAAGCTCACAAACTTGGGAGTCATAAATTTGATCTTTCATTACAAGTCCTTCTTTCTCACAGAACACCTTTTATGCCAAGCCTAATTTTGTTTTATTAAAGAGACATGAAACACATTTCCACATATTAAACTAAAACAGAAGTGTTTTGAACAATAAGAAACTGAGCTCATTCAATTAATTATTTTGTTAATACATTCTGGAAAAAATGATCCTATGTGTCACCGATTGTTTCACACCTTGTACAAATTACTTCTTTCTTGTTTTCTATTATTTTTAATACTTACAAACAAATTAGTCTCCATATTTGAGAGGTTTGTAGAGGAAAACATTGTCGTCAATTGTTCAGGTTTACCTCTGACTCCTCATCCTCAGAACAATACACATGACTGTTTTCTGGAGTACTTTTGAAAATTTATTCAGAACTTTTAATTATTTTTTGCAGGATAAGTTCATTTCATCATTGTGATTTTTAATTTTTAAATGTTCATAGATTTCTTTTTCCCAAAGTATGGATATCATTAGCATAAGAAAATAAACAAGTATTTGAAAAAAAAAAACAATTCTAATGATCTCTTTAATGTAAGATTAGTTTGTCTCTAATGTTAAAAATGTAAAAAGACCAATACATATGTTTTTAAATATCAGTGATCAAATGAGGCATAGTGGATATATTAATCAAGACATTTTATAAAGAACTTGAAATGCTTTAGGAAAATTTGAAAGAAAAATGAAACTGAGACTGTTATTTTGGTCACAACCAAAATTAAGATTTTTAATTCTTTGTTTGAATAATAATTGTCCTTTTTGATGGTATGCTAAATTGGTTGGGATGTAACTTAATATTTAAGGAACTAGAAATAAAAAGATTGAGATTTTACCTAGATGGAACTTTTTTTTCATAACCTGATGAAGTGTCAGTGTTAAAATAATATTGATGACTAGTCTCTTGAGGTATCTCTTTACGCTTAATACATATTGGCGATGGCAGTAACCTTTTAGATAAGGACCATGCGAAAGCCTTAAGAACATTGGGGGGAAAAAAAGCATTAAAATTCCCCAAAGTTTATCAATACAAGCAAAAAATACCATTTTTGACAATTCCTTAAAATGAATACACCAGTCAAGTTCAGTTTTATTTTATAGCTGTTGTCAGTGATGGTGTTGAGTCAGAAAGAGTATCCTGGGATTTATTACAATGTAAACATTAAAAACATTTAATTTAATAGCTAGTCCCTCTCACTGCTGGTCTGTCTCTCAGCTTATAGCCCACATAAATTGGACTGGAATATTTCTCACAATTTTGTTCAGTCAGGTAAAATTAATTCAATTAAGGTTTCTGGAGACATTTTTGGTTTTCTACTAATTAGACTTATAAATATAGATCCTCACTTTGAGGCTTATTTACTCACCATCTTTCTTATTTTTAATTATAGGTGAGATTCTTTATATCCTTATGAAGAATAATAATGGTCACTCATAAAATAGTCCTACAATGTAATGGATTAGATAGACTACTAAAGTTATAATTAAAATAAATAAATGTTTAGCAGCAAAGAGCAGAAGACCTTGAGTACAGACACTGCAGACAGTCTAGAACCTTGGTGTTCTGTACTTCATATAATTGTAGATGTTTCAAATCAAGGCTTAGACATTTCAAAATATGAAGTCCATTTCCTTGTCTTATCTCAGCAATTTCAAAAACAGGATCAGGATAGATCATTGTTCTTTGTTTTATCTGTATTCTTAAATTCTTTCCTTTAGTCACCTTTAATATACATACTTAGCACTAAATAATCTTTAAATAATATTTGTTTGTATTAATTTAACACAAATGAGTTAACGGCACTAAAATTCTTAGGAATTTATGTCCAACCTTAAGTAATTTACTGTGAAACCGATTGATTTTATATGATCTCCTTAAAAAACATAGCAATTAAAAGTGCTCTTTGGTAATTCATTAAAAAAATATAAGTGTTTTTGATTTTAGTGTAATTTAAATAAATAGAATATCACTCACCTTTTCCCAATAACAGTGATTTTAAATTACCATTGTTTGTCAATTTCTATACATATTTTACTCAAAATACTGTACGTACACACCCAAACACAATTTGGAATAAGGCTCTATCTGACAGAAAACACTGTATACAATTTCCACCTTTACTTAAGAATTCTACTTTTCATTTTAGGAACAAAGTGAATGGTCCCTAAGTCTTTTAGCTGCAAAATGTGCAGTTTAAGTGTTTTAATTTTTCATTATTTTATTTATTTTTAATTTCAGAGCCTTTGAGCTAACAGTTGAGCTCAAAGATATATATTTCAGTTCTAAGCCTTAGGCTTCCAGCTAAGCCAAATCTATTTATGTTAACGATCTCTAACAGCTGCACTCTGCTTTATCTGAGGCTTCTGGGAGGTCTTCCAAGGGAACTCCAAATAGAGCGTATTGCAGCCATCTAGTCTGTAGTGCTGAAAGTAATGTCCCACCTGCAGTGATTTCTGTGCCACAGAAAATGCATTAGCTACACAGTACTCTAAACAGAGAGAGAGACAGAGGCAGAGAAAGAAAGAGAGAGAGGCAGAGACCTATTTGTTTCCAAATGTTTATTCATCCTTTTAATGTTCCCTTTGTGTATTCCTTGGCTTATTAACATAATGCAAAATGGTTGGCTGTTATCTCAGCCACCCCCATCTACCAAGGGTCCCATCCTTTCCATATTCTACCTCCTGCCTTTTATTGTTTCCTATGATGTGAGCAACAGCCCATGGAAAGAGTTGGAGTCAATCATGCAACATCATTGCTATTAATGAGCTTAAAAAACTCAGTCCATGAAAATACACTGGTTTTGTAGGAGAAAAAAAGAGGAGAGGTTTTACCACTCATCGTTCAAATGATGAATGAGCACACTGAGCTATTTCTGTGAGACACACAAACAGAGCTGAAGAGGGTTGTTCAGAGGGTCTGTATCAATGAAACCACCACTCATGAAAAATGACTGCAGTGCCATCCTTTATTGGCATTAATGGTGCTTAAAATGCATTCGTGAGAATACACATATGCTTACACTTGTACAGAGATATGAAAACATTTGCTTTTTCCCTAGATACTTTTTAACCAACAGATTAGTGCAAGTGACTTCTGTAGTTCAGTTTTGTAACTTTTCTAATAAAAAAATGAAAAAGTTTTGTTACAGTTTGATGAATGATTCTATCTGAAGAAAAACCTTTGAACCAAAACTATTTTTTACATAGAAAGAAATGTGTCAAAATACTCGAAAATAATTTAGGCGGTGACAGACTATTTCAATTGTTAGTTTAAGACATGGCCTTTAGCCATTTGCTTCCTTTTTCCATTTGAATGCCATAGCCACAAAATTACTATTACAATGATATGAAATTCCAGCTGAATGGTTATTTAAATAAACAAAACTGAAAAATAGAACTGAAAAGGGTCATTGTGACTATTTATTACATAACCTGAACGATGCTAAAAATATATTTTAGACAAAATAATACTTCTAATACTTCCACTACTGTTATTAATGAGTTTTTCAGGTTTTAATTGATTTTCAGTTGTTTTTGAAGATGAGTTTTAGAAAACTGAGTTTTTTTTTCCACAGGATAAAAGCCAACAGCCCTAAATCTCTGTGGTTTATAAGAGTAAATGACAGTTTATGAAGTAAAGTAAGTAGGTAATATGTTCATATATACCACAGCTTTGAAAAGCTCTACCAGCCTTTTCAAAATTGACCTAAAAAAATAATTTTTAATTAACATACAGGTGTGCTTTTAACTAGTTTTATGACTCTCAATATCCATTTCTATTTACTCTATACATTGCATTTTGAAGAAAATATTTGCTTAGTGTTAAATTCCCTAAACTATATAAAATGCCTTAATTTCTTGCAACAGGGACATACAAAAGGGTGGCTTAGGGTTTTCATACAATTACAAGCATGATGTTAAGGCTTTGAGCACATGAATCAGGAAAATAAATCTCCTGCTTCATTAAGTTGATAACATTTGTGAAGGGCAAGGGAGAGCCTATAAAAACAAGCAGCTACAAATGCAGAATTAGCCCTACACTCAGACTTCAAATTTTGATAATTCCACTCTGAACAGCTGCAAGGATGTGTAAAAAAATAATCACACATTCCACAAGATGTTTCTGGAAATGAGTTAACTGTAAAGGGGTAGCAATGATCTTAAACTCTAAATTACGTCCTTATGGTATTAATGATAATTATTAAATATTTTTGAAAACTGACTTTTGTACTCTCAGTTCTGCCACCAATTTTGCTTTTACAAAGCATTTAACACTGAAATTGCCAGTTCTCTGGCCATTTTTAGTTCTTACCTCAGTTACCTCCCTATGTCACAACATTCCCAGACTTTCTTTCTGCCCATTAATTCTGCTTAATACTCCCTCTAGCTTTACAATTACTCTTGGTTGGTTTATTTTATACTCACTAATCCAAGACAGCTCACATTCTCGCCTACCTGCTGAGTGTGCAAATCCACTCCAACAGCTTCAGCTAACCAGAGCCAGGCAGGTATGCTTTTAAGCATTTTTACAACTGCAAATTGGTTAAATAGGTTAAATTGGTTAACTAGGATGGGACTCCAGTGAAGATTTTTCTCCTGGACTCCAGATACATTATTTCCAACTGTGGACAACTCACTATTGGTTATATTCAGGAAAGAGTTGTCACCAACTCATAAATACAATTTATAAAAAGTTCTTTGAAGATACATTTTCATGCGTGGTATTTGTCTCTGTGAGCAGATGACAAATCCTTTGAGTGGGCAGAGTCTGTGTCTCATTTGCTCACCATTTTCTCTTTCTTCCTCACAGCCCATCTGGCAGAGTCCGCCTTCCCTACAGAGTCACAACTTTGCAAGACCCCTCCTTTCATCACCTCAAAGGATACATCAGCTGGAAAACAGCCCCTTCACAGAAGCCTGGGTCTAGGAGCCTCTCCTAAATGTAGGTTCTGAAATTCCTTGCTTCACCCATTATTGCCCAAGCCTTGGGGCAGTTATTGCTTCCTGCAGTCAATATAAATGTGACATCCCATCATACTTGCTTCCTTTCTGTTCAAGCTCCCCACATTTTAATTTAATTATTCATTTCTTTTCATTTTAAGATAATTTTTTTTTACCAAATTCTCTTTACAAATAATTGTAGTGTCATTATTCCTTACTTGACCCTCAGTTGATACAAATGCATTACCAACATAGTTTCCCAAATTCTTTTAAGAGACTTCCATATACCAAAGTTCATAATTACAATGTAGTCAGTTTATCTCTTTTCAATAATAGTAAGATTTTTTTGTGCATGTGAAAGAAGTACTTTCTTACCCCAAAGTCAGAAAAATATATTCTCCCATACAAACTTTAGAGAATTTATTTCCTTAACATCTCATATTTATGCGCTATCCAAATGATACTTTCTTTTGTTGTTGTTTAGGGTTTGAAATGTGACTGAGTTTTTTCACAATACAAATACAGTGATGACCCAAGACAGCTTTTTAAAAAACCATTGTTTCTCCACTGTCCTTTAAGGCAACTCTGTCATAAGTTGAACATTTACATGCATGATTTATATCTGAAGTCTTCAGTAAGTTCCATTGGTCACTATTTCCATCCTTGTAACAAATCTCACTCTCTCAGTGTACTTGTATTCGGTAATGTGTTCTCGTCATATTTTTCAGAAGGGTAGTGACGTGCCATTGCCTTTTGCATAAATATGAAAGCATGTCAATAAAGAAAAACATTGATGCTGGGATAACACTGACTCTGTAGATTGATGTGGAGAGTCTTGGCTCTTATATATAGAGAAACAAAATTGAATTTTGATCTTTTGAGTTTTAAGAACCAGCCTTTGGTTTCATTAATTTTCTGTTTTCCTGTTTCCAATGTCTTTGATTTCTGTTTTAATTTTATTAATTTTATTTTTTTCTTCTGGTTTGAGGTTTAAATTATTTTTCCTTCTTTAGCTGCTGAGTGTGGAAGCTTAGCTTATTGATGAAAGGCCCATGTTCTTTTTTAATTTATCATTTAATGGCATAAATTTTCCTCTAAGCCCTATTTTTGTTGCATCCCCCAAATTTTAATGAACTGTAATTTAATTTTAATTTAGTTCAAACTATATTTTAATATTGCTAAAATATATTGTTAGCTCATGGGTTACTTAGGAGTATGTTTGTAATTTCCAAATATTTTCAAATTATCTAGCTATCTTTCTGTTATTACTATCTAGTTTTGATTCCATGTGATCTGAGAATGTTATGAGTTAAACTGGGTCTCTCCCAAAAAGATATTGGAAGATCTCATCTCCAGTATCTCAGAAAATAGGTTTTATATAATGTCTTTTGCGGTTATAGGCACCAGCAGCTTCAAATTCTGAAGTATCCTTGTTTTTCCCCTCCTCTCTTGATTTTGGGGTTTCCCTATATATTCCTCCTCAGTGAGAGTTTGTTGCTAGGGAAGTAGACAGAAACATAATCATGTGGATTTTAAACCCATATAAAAAACCTTAAAGGCAATGGGAAGCAAAGGTTCATGTAATCAGATTTGCAGTTTTAAAAGATCACTGATGTCAAAAGAATTCCTCCAGGGTAGATTTACCCTAGTGAGGTGTTGAAAATGAACAGGATTTGCTAGAACAATATATTTATTTTTAAAGAAAATCCAATATTTATTGACCTGATGTGTCTCAAAATATAAACACATAGGCAAATCTTTGGAGAAATATGAAAGAAAAAAATGTGATGGGGAAGGAAAAGAAAGTGAAAAAATGAAGGAAAAACCTCAATATTAGGGAAAAAAACAACTGAATTTATATAAGGAGGGCAAATAACAATGTAAATATTTCTTTTGTCTGAATACACTATAAACATTTATGACATTTAACAATCATAGACCCACAATGAAAAGGTAAAAAATCAAAGAGAAATTCGAAATTTAAATTCAGTCTTGGATTCTATGCCATGAAAAACATTGCTGAAGCCACTGAAAGACAGAGAATTGCTTAAGGACCAGGAGATTCAAAGTTAAGACTTATTTGTCCTTACTGGTCTCCAAAAGTCTGAATTTAGAAGATACAGTAAGGGCTTCTCATATTAAGAAACTGATTTTAAGAGAAAGTCTTCCACAGGGAAGAATTAGTTACAAGCAGGCAAAATAGCAAAATCCAAAAGGACCCCATAATCCTGCAAGGGATGTATGCCATCATGATGAATATGTAAAAGAAGAGTGTTGTGGGTAATACATACATGAGCTTTTCTTGGAGTGTTATATCATCATTACATTACATGTATCATTAAAAAACAGAGTATATAGTTTTCAAATGAAAAAAGAGAAGTTTTCCTTACTCAGCGCTGTCTTAATTCAACATTGGACTGTTATCTGATAAGAAATAACCCCCAATTGCATTAATCTGCTGAAATTTTGTTTGGGTTACAGCCACTAGAGTTGCTCTAATTAGTTGAAAAAGTTCTGTTATTTACTTTATACAGGACTTTTGTTTGAGGAATTTTAAAAGCACAAGTCAAGAAAAAAATTGAATAGATTGATCAGCCTCTTCATGAAGTTGAAACAGTGTCTTTCACTTGTACTCCTTTCGTTGTAGCTATTTTGATTTTATTAGTCTATTTCCTTTCCTTGAATAATGTTTATATGCTCTAGTGAAAGTGGAGCAAAAGCAATGAGGATGAGGTTATATCATGAATAATATACTTGGGGTACTGTTTTATCTTGTGAAATGATACTGAATAAGGGCATTGTTGTCTTGGTTTTAAGCTACTGTGGTTCTGGGATTTGTTTGTCCTTTCTAAATGCCATGACCCTAAGGCTTATCTGTGATATTCTTGTTTATCCTGTCAGTAGTCCAAAAATTTGGAAAAAACAGGAAACATGAGAGATTTGAATTAGAATATAAAAGACTGTGGAGGTTTGAATGAAATTTATCAGTTCTAGGGTGGAATTAGAGATGGAGGAGAGAGGAGATTTTTTTTATTGCTTTTTTGTAACCTTAATATATCTGAAACCAAGAGGAGTTTTCATTTTTTGATTTGTTTCATTTTTTCTTTAGGAAAAAGAAAAAGTTTACATTAGAGGGATTTTTAGTTTCTTCCTGAGACTTTATTTTCCAGGGAATGAAATACTGAAAAAGGGAGGGATTCCATGTTGTTGAACTTTATATTTTGGGTTTTTTTTTATTTCTAGAATTGCATTGTTTTCTTTTCTATAACTGTGGCTACATTTATAGGTGGGCATCAGAATTAAGTCAAACTTTATTTGGGAAGCAGAATGGAATTGAGAAGGGGTGTTGTCTATTGCTTTATAATAAATTACTCTGAAATGTAGCAGCCTAAACAATACAGATTTATTATGCCACATAATCTATAAGGTCAGTAATCCTGCAGTGAGTCAGTTGAAGACTCTGGTTTAGGTCTCTCCTGAGACCTATCCCCAAAGTGACACTTAGACCATCAGACAAGGGTGTGAATAGCAGAAACCAGGGATTATTTGAAATAATCTTGAAGATTCCTTCTGGCCATAAATGCTTCATGTTCTTCCCATGTGCAAAGTACACTCTCAAAGTGCCCAGCATTTCAAGTCTCATCTCATGACCACATGAGCCCAAAATCTAGAATCTCATTATTTAAATTAGGTCCAAATGTGATCAAATCTTCTTGGTTATCATAATTTAAGGATAATTTATCAAATATAGCTCCTGCTGATCTGCAGGTCAATAAAGTAAAAAGAAAAATTAGCACATCTCCTGTCCCCCAACCAACATACAAAGCTAAGAAAGACATAACTGCTATAAATACTCTTCTTCAAAAAGGAAGACAATGGGAGGCACACGAGGGTCACTAGTCTAGAGCAATTCTGAAATGAACTTGGACAAATAATGAAAGTTCTTTAATTAGGTGTCTAGGCCAGCTAATTATATTTATCACTTTTGGCTCCACATTCTGACTTTCTGACTCTTCCTCTGAGCCATCCTTCCTTTTTCACAAAAGTTAGAACATGTTTGCATCTTCTCAGCCTGCTTCCTAGTTGTAGAATTTTGGGGTTCCAAAGGCCACCTTATTCTGTCTATGCTTCTGCCTTTTAAAATCCAATCTATCAGTATTACTGCTAGTATAATTTCCTTAAAATTTAATCTTATAAATTTGTTTGGAGTTCACACCATCATGCTAAAGCCACACCCACCAATCTCTTTGATATAATCCCTTTTCACTTTGGGATTTTGTTGAGACTGCTCAGTGACAAGGCTTCTAAACTTAGAAATTCCAATGTTTTATAAAGAGGATCTGTGAGGAATACATCAGAATCATTGTATTACCTGATGGCACATTGTGTTTCTTAGTCCTTATTTTCTCAAAGGAAAGAATTCAGTCAAGAACAAATAGCAGGAGTGTTTATTAGGTTAAACGAAAAGTACACTTGGAGCGGCCCAAGAGGGCAACTTGAGAAGGTTCAGTTATATTGTTTGGTTAAAAGGGTTGGGTTTTTATGTTGTTATGACTTCCTGGGGTTTGGGTTCTCCCTGTCTCCTAACTCCATCTAAGCCAAGCCCTGGGGTGGGACCATGAGCTAGCCTCTGCATGCACTGCTCTTTGCCAGTATGTGGGTGTGTACGCATGCACTGTTTGGTTTTTGAAGTTCTGAACAAGCTCATTTTGGTTGAGTTGCCCATACTGGTTGACTGCCTCCAGTGGAGGGTCATACAGCAGTCACATTCTGACATTTTCCTGTTATTTGCACAAGTCTGGCTACTCTGGGGTGGCAAAGCAGGATGTGCAGAGCACAGGATGGAAACGTGTTGACTGCGGAGCTTGGATGTTTATTGCTGAGGAGCCCCAGTGGCTTTAGCTAGAGGCCCTTCTGTGCTTTTTTCCCATTAGTCTTTCCCCGCCCACTCTTGGCTCGTGTCTAACCCTCTGCCTATGCTAACAATTAGATAGTCTTTTGTCTCACTTAACAGTATCTCATTCAACAGTTTTGATTTGTCTAAGACCATAATAGAAGATTATACAATCACACTCACCTCTTCACCTTTAAAAAATACTTTCCCAGGAACCCCTTGGATTAGAACATTACTCAGAAGCCTTTTTAGAAACTTTAGTATTTAGAATCTTCCAAACAAGCAAATTCTTATTCCATTTTAACAGGTTTCCTTTCTTTGGCTTATCTCTCTTTTCTTGCAAGTCCAGGAGAAAGCAGGTAACACCAATACTCTCACTGAAAATTTCCTTTGGTAGACCACCTAATACATTAAGTTTATTTTTTACTTTCCACATAAGTTTGAGTAACGTTGTTGTTAAACTCTCTGGACCTATATAACAAAGAATCCCTTTTCTCCAGTCCCCAGTAACATTTAGTTGAGCTTCCTGCAAACCCTCACCTGCAATCTTATCAAAAAACAGGAGTCTTCTATTAACTGTTTTTCAGAAATCTTTAGGTTTTCACTGACACTACCCACAGAGCCCACGGCCTTGTTCCAAGGCTGCTTCCACATTTTAGGCTGTTATAGCAGCACCCTACTTCTGGACACCCAAATCTGTGCTAGTTACCTATTGCTGCATAGCAAATGGCTACCCAAAATAGAAGTTTAAAGCCACAATTATTTGTTATCTCACACACTTTCTGAGCATCAGAAATCCAGAGCAGCTTACCTTGGTGGTTCTGATTAAAGGTCTTTCATGAAGTTTCAGTCAAGGTGTCACCAGGACTGCAGTCATTTGAATGTTTGGCTGGGATGGAGATTGTTTCCAAAGGCAGTCATGTGGTTGTTGGCAAAATATCTTCATTTCTCACCCCCCAAATCTTCATTCTCACCTACAAGCAACTCTGTAGGGTTATTCATTCCATGGAAGGTGTCTGATGAGAAAGAGAGAGAGAGAGAAAATGAGCCAGAGAAAGACAGGTGGGGGAGAGAAAAAGAGGCTAAAGTTTGTTTTATAACCTAATAATAGAAGGAACAAACCATCATTCCTGCTGTATTCTACTGACCCCATAGATTGACTAAACCTGGTACAATTTGGGAAGGGAATAAAAAAGGGTGTGAGCATAAGAAAGCAGGAACCACTGAGGGTCATCTTGGAGGTTGAAAACCACAGGAAGAATCTCTGCTTAGAGTATGAAACATTTTTCATGACAGTTTACTTAATATCTTACCTACCCACCTTTCAGAAACACTTGTATATAACATGGAATAATTACTTTAAAGATAGTGTTGGGAGTATTTTCTCCTTCTCATCTCCCAAAGTTACTTAGAAATATTGAGTTAACTGCAAAAGAATAAAACGTTCTAGAGGTAACTTAAGCAGGAGAGGGAGAGAGAGAGACCCCTTATTTTTATGCACAGAGCCCTATAGCTTATCTCATTGTTTCCTAGGAAAGACAATCGCATGTTTTTTAATTACTTAATTAATTCTTTGTGTTTAAAAAGACACATATCATCAACTTACCATTTTAACCATTTGTGAATGTAGAGTTCAATAGTGTTAACTGTATTAACATTGTTAGGAAACCAATCTCCAGAACCTTTTTATCTTGCAAAACTGAAACTGTACCCAAACAACAATGTTCTTTTTCACCTCTTCCAGCCCGTTAACCAGTATTCTGTTTTCTAAAGTTATGAATTTGACTGCTTTAGTTATCTCATGTAAGTGAAATCACATAGTATTTGTCCTTTTATGACTGCCTTATTTCACCTAGAATAATGTCCTCAGGGTTCATCATGAGGTAGCATGTGACAGGATTTCCTTCCTTTTGAAGACTGCATACTACTTCACTGTGTGAAAATATTCTGTATAATATTTCAAATATGAAATTTTCATGTTTTATAGACATTTAGGTTGCTTCTACCTCTTGGCTATTGTGAACAGTGCTGTTACGATAACAGGTATACAAATATCTCTCTGAGATGCTGCTTTCAATATTTTTAGATATATATCCAGAATTGGGATTACTGGATCATACTGATAATTCTATTTATAATTTGTGAGGAACTGTCATACTGTTTTCCATTGTGGTGGTACCATTTTACAACTCCATCAGCAGTGCATAAGGGTTCAAGTGTCTCCACATCCCTGCCAACCCTTTCTCGGTGGTTTTTGTTTCTATAAAAGCCACCCTAATGGGTGTGAGGTAATATATCATTCAGATTTTCATTTCCCTGATGACTAGTATTGTTGAATATTTTTTCATATGCTTGTTGGTAATTTGCATATCATCTCTGGAAAAATACTATTTAAGTCCTTGTCCTGTTTTCAAATTAGGTTACTTGGTTTTGTGTGTTCAGTTGTAGTTCATTATATATTCTGGATATTAACATCTTATGAGGTATCTGATTTGTAAATATTTTCTTTGATTCCATGGGTGGCCTTTTCACTCTATTGATTGTGTTCCTTGATGCACAAAAGTTGTTAAGTTTGATGCAGTCCCGTTTGTATATTTGAAAGCCTGTACTTTCAGTGTCACATTCATAAAGTCATTGCCAAATCCAATGTCATAAAGTTTTTCCTCTATGTTTTCTTCTACGATTTTATAGTTTTGGGTTTATGTTTAGGTGTTTAATCCATTTTGAGTTAATTTTTTGTATTTGATATAGGGTAAGGGTCCAGCTTCAGGTCCTCAGCAGAATTTTTCTTAGAATTGCTGTATATATTTTATCCTCGTCCACATTTCCACTTGGATTTTTTTGACAAGACTCTTTCTAAATTGAGTCTGTCTCTCTGAATGTTAAACCTCCTTTTATTGTCCAACAAATGCTGACATTTAAAAGATTTCTTCTTAGGTTTACCCACATCACTGTGTGTGTGTGTGTGTGTGTGTGTGTGTGCTTGTGTGTTATTTCTAAATTATCATATTTTCACCTGCAGTCTTAATATCTCCAAAATGAAATTCCACAAACTTATAAATCTTACTCGGAACCACTCAAACCTCCCCTCTGTCCCCAGGCTCCAGATGTATGGATTCTGTGTACTATTCATCTGTGGTATTTGAAAGGACAGTAAGCCAAACCATTGGAACTTGAGGATGAGGCTAGCTGAGTAGCAAAACAATTGCCTTGCCTGGTAGAATAGATTATTTAATGGACTGCAACATACCTGTCTGTAAAATATGGAAATAGTATACAATTCTATGTTCCTGTGATCTCTCAGACATCTCATTTCAAGAATGACATCAAGACTACTAAACTCCAAGAAGTAGCCATCACTACTTCCCTGTATTGTGCTGTGTACTTTGTAGTGTTTTTAGGCTCTTTGGTGGTAAACACAAGTAAAAGCACCTTTAAAAAGAATTTAATTCATCTCACTTATCTTAACTGAGCATTAATAGGGAGCATGGAAAGGTAAGATGACCAGAGAAAAGAATATAAATAATGGCCAGGGAGAGGGATCATTTGTAGCATCCAGTGTAGATTAAGCCAGGGGAAGCTATATAGCATTTAAGAGTGTATTAGGATTAAGCAACGTTAACTTAAGGTTTTGTACAACCTAATTCAGTGGATACACTAGGGATATTAATTTTAGGTAAGCCGTGAATTAAAAAAAATAACAACACTTACCTAATAGTCAAAAGGATATTCAAGTAACCATTCAACTAATTATGCAAAACAGGACTGTAGACAGGTAGATAGGTAATTTAGTCTCTCTGAAGCTTACTTTCATTATCAGGAAATGTGAGATAAAATGCAATAAATTGGATTAAGATGATTAGATACATTAATAAGTATATGAATAAGCAGAAATGTAGGGATATAAGATACATATTATATGACTATAAGTTAATTACTGTTCCAGAGCATATCATATTGCTAAAGAAAATAATCAAAGGTTTATCTGTATAACTTGACAAAATTTTGGTTCATTTCACATAAAGATACCACCATTTTTGTCAAAAAATACTTAGAGGGGAGAAATTTGGTATTAAATATCCATTTTATTTTCTCAAAGAATTTCTTCTAGTTTTGAAATGAAAATTATTTTAGAAGAATAATCTTTCTCCTAATGTATTTCATCACTATTTAGAAATTATGCTTTCTAGTTCTAAAACAATTAAAAAACATATAAAGAATTTGCAAAATATTTGTTTTGCAAATATTTATATATTCTAAAAGTTAGGTAATAGGAGTGGTCAATAGATAAATAAAATAGTATTCTTTTTTCACTCCTATTAAGTTTACATGAGATAATTTTAACTGCTATTTTATATTAATATTGGGTCATTGCCAAGTTTTTCATTAAAACTAATAATCAGAGACTGATTAACTCTAACATTCAAATTATCCTCTTAAAACATCTAAATTTATCCAAAATTTGGATTGACTTGACTGTTTCTTACTAATTTAGACTTATAATTGTATTGAATGATTAGTTGTACTGTATATATTAAAAGCTCTGGATTGAGTATAAATGTTTTTTTTTATTATTTCTTCTTTGAATCTCATGCTTCTAAAAAGTCTGAAAAGATAAAGTATTCCTCTTTTCTTTTTGTGATATCAAACATAATTTATTTTATATGCAACTTGCCTGTTAAAAATTAATTATATTAACATATATTTGCTTCATGAGATTCTGTCCCTGTTCAACATGTAACTTTTTTGACAAGTTGTCTGTACCCAACATTGTGAAATTGCATTATTTTATCTCTTTGAATGTGTGCAATGACTTATGAACACAAGATTATTTGTGCTTCTGAAGGGAATAAGTTAGGTCCTCAGCTGCATACCAAAGAAGTACATATTTCCTTTGAATTTAGCTAGACTTGGGTGGGTGGGTAAAGAGACTAATGTTTTTCTCTCAGTGTGTCATATATCAGCCACCTCAGTGGCTAGTGGTGGCTCAAAGCAATTTTGTTCTTTTTCCATGTCCCAGGGTTCCCAGGAAAGATTTTCAATTTGCCAGGTGGAATGAGTCTGAAAACTCTCCCTGACGCCTGGTCTTGATTAGCTGCTGTTCTTCATTGACTGAGCAAGTAATCATATTACTGCCACTAAGATGGAGAGGTGACCTATCCTAAGAGCCACCCTATAATTCATTTACTCTTTGTGTAACACTAAGTTGTCCTGACAAAGGAAAACAGAAGCAGCCTGGCTTAAATAATGAGACATCTGGGTTTTCTGGCTATAATTTCAAATGAAATCCACCGTTTGTGGGTGGGGATAAAATATATATGGCAACTCTCTTAAGTAGGAGAGGAACACACACACACACACACACACACACACACACACACACACACACACACACACAGAGGTTTTCATCAAAATTCTTCTTAGAATTCTTGTTTTTATCCTCATCCCCAAACTGGATTTCATTTGAAAGCGTGGGCAGTGACCCACACATCTCATTTTTAATCTAAGCTGTTCCATTTCTGGTTTCCTTCGACAGGAGATCAATGTAAAATGAGGAGTATATTATTCGGGGTCACTCTTAGGGTAGGTCGCTTCTCCACCTTAGTGGAAAATGAGTGAGTGTGTGTATGTGTGTAGTCTTTTTCAGAATTTGTAGAAGAAGTCATACACTTATTTAGTGGTTAGCATTAGGGTATAGAATTCTGTGTATGTTTATCCTTTCCTTGCTTATTTGTTTTTTGTTTATTAAAAGTAGGAATATATCCACTTAATAACTTGATGGCTATTAGTCCCTATTGGTACACTCTTACCACTATTTTATGTGCAAGTATTTTCAACTGACATTACCAAACAGTTTTTAGGACCTGGTTTATGCACAGCAACATGCTGGATAACAAGAATGCAAAGATGAATAAAACACCATGCTTATTTAGAAAAAAAATCTAAATTGTCCTGAAAACAACACTGAAAGCACAGGTGCTCTGAGCAACAGGAAGAATTCAAGGCAATTACGACTTTTTGGTCATCATACTCTATTTTTAAATCAGAATACTTTATTTCAAAATTTAAAAAGCCACCATTTATTTGTTTTTTGTGTTAATGTTTCCTTTTCTTGTTGAAGTGTATTTGATGTACAATATTGTGTTGGTTCCAGGTGTACAACAGAGTGATTTGACAGTTACCTATATTATTAAGTGCTCACCCCAACCTGTGTAGTTACTATCTGTCAATGTAGAAAGATGTTATAGTATTGTTGACTTATGTTCTCTATGTTATACTTTGATCCCTGTGACTAATTTATATTATGACTGAGATTTTGTGAAAAGGCCACCATTTAAAGCCTCACTTCTGTAAAGATGTCTCTACTTAGTGTTTTCTTAAAGTATATATCTATTTTAGTTATATATCTTTGCATCATAAACCACCCCACAACTTAATGGCATCCAACAAAAACCATTTTATATGTTCATAGATTCTGACAGAAATTCAAAAAGGACATGACGGGGATGGTTTGTCTGTGTTCTGTGATGTCTAAGGAACAGTTGGAGCTGATGAATCCATTTCCATCTTGGCTTTCGCCACTCACAGGCCATGTTCCTAGGCTTGGCTCATCTGGTATATGTACTGCTGGAGCACCTAAGCATGGCCTAGCCTTCAGGCTTGGGCTATCATGATAAGACAGCTATATCCTGAGAGGGAGCAAACTGAGGAGGATATTTCTAAAGGGTAACATTCCATTAGACTGGATGGGCTTTCATAACAAGCCAGAAGGCACATAGCCTTCCTTATGCCATTTTTTATGAATGGCTGTGCATTAAACTGCAGAATCTCCCACTTAACCTTAGTTCATTTACAAATCAATAGGTGTTTACCATTGCAGCCTCCCACAGACTCCTGTGCAAGTAGTGGAAAGATAACAGCCATTCTCTTCTCCCTTACGTTCTGGTAAGTAATTGATCTGGTGTCTGCCAGTCATCAAGGACCCTCCAAAATTGACTTCCTCCTGGAAGGGGCAGGCAAGAAGTAGAAAGTGTGCAGAGAGGTGGTGTGGGGCAGAGCGAGAGTGACAGCTGGAGGAGACTGACAGGGCCGGGCCTATCTAGAGAATTCGAGGAAGCTGTGAGCAATAAAAAGTTTTTCCCAATTTAATCTTTCCCTCAGTTTCAGCAGTTTCATAGGGGATTCACCCAGGGCTGGGAACACCCTTCTCCCTAGAGCTACAATGGGTCACTCATAAGTCTTTCACTCTCAGTGGAATGCATACTAAAGAATTTGGTATTGGATTTAAAACCTCACAATGCTTGAATTTGTCAATCTCTTTGCATATAAAAGCACATTTCACTTTATTTTTAAAAATTAATTTAGTAATTTATTTAGGTGTACTTCTAATTTGAATGGTATATATTCACCACAGGCTTCAAAGCAGGTAATATATTGCCAATGAGTGAAATAAAAGAGAAAAATATACCAACCAAATCATCAAAATAAAACAATTTTTAAAATGTATAGGAAAAAGTATAGTGATTTAAAACATGTTTAACTTTGAGTAATATCCAACGGGTTCTGTAACAAATCTGTGGTAATAGACTAGCTCATTGAATCCTTAATGTACAATTTAGAAAAATGAAGGTTACAATTTCAATAGGTCATAATGCTGTAACATGATAAATTCTCAACCTCCATGCCTGAAACTGATACAGTATTTCCTTGTGTTTCTTTTCTGTGGGTGTGAGTCACAATAAATGCTTTCAGGTATATTTGGAACCAAATATTTCTGCCTTCCTAACCTGTTATCCCTTCACACAGTAGAAAATCATTATGAATATTAGAATATTAAAAAATTAATTTAGAAAATATTTAGTCTGAAAATAACATAAAAAGTTAATCACATTGGAGAAAAGAAGTAAGCTTTTATCTATTTCATTTAATAGCAGATTCAGAGTTCATGTGATTGCTGCCATCAGTTCACACTCAACAAGGTCAGAGTGCTGTGGCTGAGCCTTTGAGTGTCTTCATTTGCCTCGAGTTCAAAATGTGTTTACATCATTGCAAGTGTCCTGCCCCCACGGGAGAGTGAAAGGCAGGATGCAGCAGCCATTGCACAGTGGACATTTACTCTACATTGCTCTTTCTTATCAGGGGAATCTGATCTTTCTTAATGCCAGTTCTTATGTGCTCTGTATAAACCAGAAGTGGGTCACACTATCAGCCCTGTGTACTAAGTTCAGGCAAGGGGGTAAATTGGCTTTTCTGGAACTCTGTAATGGGCGATATATAAGGAGTAGAGGAAATTCAACAATAGGTATTATAATTGTGGTAGGCAGAACAGTATGTATTATAATCACACTCCCCCCAAGGTATCCATGTCCTAATCCTCTGTGAATATGTGAACTGGAATGTTGCACGTTCACATTATTTTACCTAGTAAAAAGACATCACAAATGTGATTAATGATTTTCAGATGGAAGACATTCAATGTAATCACTTGGCTCCTTATAAAAGAACAAGCCAGGCAAGAAAATCAGTGTCAAAAGGATGTGATGTGAGACTGACTCAGCTGGTCATTGTTCACTGTGAAGATGAAGGAAGGCACCAGGTGCTGAGGAATGCAGGTGGCCTCTGGAAAATGGAAAAGGTAAGGGAATGGATTCTCCCCTGAACCTCCAGAAGGAATGTAGCATCGCCTATAGCTTGTCTTTAGCCCAGTGAGACCCATTTTTGATTTCTGACCGACAACACTGTAAAGTAATCAATTTATGTTGTTTTTAAGCTGCTAAATTTGTGGTGATTTATTATAGTAATGGTAGGAAACTAATGCAATAATCTTATGGTAAATTGAATAGATTATAGATTGACCCTCTGTTACAAACTTATTTTACACTACAACACTTTTTATGCCTAAATTTATTGAACTCTTATTTTGAAGATCTTTTCTATAGGATATATATTTTCATACAGTTGGTGATGATAAGTAGTTATAATTTGGAAATACAATACCATCAATGCATAAATATCATTTTAGTTCATAGTTTCAAATTTTCTCACAAAACAATAATTCACCCAAACATGTGTTACTTCAACTTTTTCTAGAATGAGGTAAATCACGAATGAATGAATAAGATATATATTAGTGTAATTAACCTCACAAATTCTCATATAACCAGTGTAGCAATGTGCCATCTTTATGGTCTAAAGGTGATGTTACCACGCCAACACCATTTATTACATATTTTGAATTATTCTTAATGTTTACATGTAGTAGGGTTTAAACAGGATGCTACATAATGACTTCTTCATCTTTCATGTTTTAGAGCTGAGAAATAGGCAAAGAAATCTGTTTTTGTCAAAATCAAATTGCAGGAAGCAGCCTATGTATCAAGCCACAATTATCTTTGTTCTCTGTCAATATTAAATTTGCTCAATTAGACACAGAAAGAAAAAGACAGAAAGCAAAGACCTCTTCACTCTAGTGAACTTTCCAAATGGTAGTAAGCACACAAGAAGGCCCCTCCTTGTGAAGAGGCAAACCCTAGAGATAGACCCAGAGAACCTCAGCCAGGGATGCTTGGTACCTCCTTCCCAATGCAGAAATAATGACATTGACAGAGAGGTTTGAATCTAGTAGAAGTTCCATCATAAAAACAAAGGATAAGAGAAATGAACTGTCCCTTACCAGTGTGAGATACATTGAGCAAGGCATGTTGTTTTATGTACAACAGACATCTGTAAGACTAAATAGAGGTGTTAATTAATTTGAAACAAATTATATCTGAAAGTTTTGGGTTTTCTTCTTCTAGTAGTTTATAGAAATAGGAATAATTATCATATCCTGGGATTGAGTGAGTGATTTGATTACACCATCAGCTTAAAGTTTGGAAATATCGTAATTTCTATAGTTGAAGTTAAGAGGATGATACACTGAATGGTTACCACGTATTGAGTATCAAATCATATCATAAAATCTATACCAGTTGAGGGGAATTAGAAAAAAAAAAAAGGAAAAAACTGTTATGAGACTAAGGACCCTTCCTGGAATAAAGGCGAAAAGCAAGTCTGAAAATAAGACAGGCATGAATTGTGACGCTGTTGGTACTTGCCTTGGTTAACCCAGAGGACACTATTTAAAGAACCTTATACTATAAGCTGAGCCTTTTTACTACTTCACATTTCAAAAGGGTTATTGTATTATTCTGTTTACTAGAAGTTTCCACTTCTTCATCTATGTCTTTGAATGTGTCACAAATGTCTCAGGAAAGGAAAGCACCAGAAAGTCTGAATTTTATCTTGTAAGGCCCCACTGTAAGATGGAATTTCTGGAAATGCATTGGACATCTTAGCCAATGCTGAGAAGCCTGTGAACTGGGATGTTACCCTTTCACATAATGCTCATGTGCACCATAGTTAAATTGCCATGATTAAAAAACTGCATGCAAAAATATGTATGGAGAAGGGATTAATGTTATTACATTAATTAATTAATTAGTTAATGTTATTACATTAAGAAGGGATGTTATTACAGTTTTTTTCCCAATGGTCTCTACTCTGTTTTTCTCTCCTAGTTGATTGTTTTTTAAAAAGTTAAAAAATGGGTAACAGTGTTGTAGTTCATTAAGACTTAATAAAGCTATTGAAAGACTTCAGGCTGAGATAAATCAAAAAGAAATACACTCAAAGCTACAGTGTGCAAAAAAAGCAGAATTAAATAAAGACCTTCAAAATATTTTACCAAATTTAACTCTAAATCTGTATGCACTAAGGGTCTAAAGCATTCAGAATCATTCCAGACTTCACACAGATCTATAATTTTATGGCAACTGCCAGATATTACGTTTCTTTTCATTGTTTTACTTAGATAGAATCTAAAATTAATAAAGTGATTAGTGAAACATATTTATGCAATATTAAATCCAACATTTCATTAGTCTAAGATTTTTAAATTGTTCCTTGAAAATATTAATTATAAATTATTAATTTGAACTTGTTTAAGCACCTAAGATATTAAAATAAATATATATTAACCCTTATAGTGATTTAGGCTAGGTGATAAAAAAATGGGTGAGTGTTTTCTTTACTGCATCCAGATATAACATGGAAAATTATACATAGATACAGTACTTGTTTCTGTACTAAAATTGTGTTTTATGTTCATAGAAAATGGACTTACTCATTTTACTTGAAAAAAGAAGCTAGAGGCATACACACATATGTATGCTTATATATTTATATAATGTGAAAATTAGAGAATATTATGGCATGATGACATCTGGTTTCATCAGTCATTTTGTAAACATGATGCAAAATATGTGGAAGTAGGCTGAAGCTGTATTATTTATCTGTTTTTTCCTTGCCATTAAAAATACACAATAAAAGCAGCATTGCTTGATTGCTGATGTCTCTACTCAATTAGCATAGAAGCAAATTGATTTTGTTTTTTTTTGCTTGAGGGGGCAAAACAACAGAGAGTTGTTTTCTTCTTCCTGCTGTATTTCTATCAAACATTTTTACCACAAACTATGTTTGAATTTTAGGCAAGTTATTTTCATTCTTGCAAAGCAGAAATAATTTTCAGTTGCAGCTCTCTATGCTCCCTTAAGGAAATATATTAGCCACCAACTAGTGGTTCAAGTGCACAGTTAGCTTTTTTCTCACATTTCCCATGTTGTACATCCAAGTGGGTGGTCTTTAAACACTCAAGTAGCAATTTCAAGGGCACTGAGCACACACAAGTTTGGCTCTTCTACTGGGGTCCGAGATGTGTTATTTTCAAACATTTCATGTTTGGCTTTAGATTAAATGATTTGAAAACACTCTGAAAATTTCAGTTCTTCAAACGAGCCACTCTCCACTGAATGATAAAGGCTGATAAATGATAACCTGCTTAGAAGAAAGGATGCTGCTAAAATAAACATTCCAATCACCCAGCAGAAGCAGCAGGACAATAGCAAAGATTTCTTTTTTGTCGGGAACTGAATAATGGAAAGTGATAAAAAAAGACATAAATTTACTTTGATACAGAAATAAAGCCTTGCTACCTTCTAACAGCAAGTAGTGCTCTCAATCTATGATTACTCTTGCAGCAGAATAAAGTTACTAGGAAAATTATTGCATTATTATAATAAACCACATTACTGATTAATTATAGTGCAAAAGAGAGAAAGGGTGTATCTATTATGTCCAGGCCTTACAGTACTACTTAAATATCTTGCCCACAATTATATGGACGATAATTTGCACAGTGGAATTGAAACCTGTGTTAAAACCTCTCTCTCAATTCTTAGCTTATTCTGTTCTGAATCCCATATTCTCTGAAACCCATATAGCCATGGAGGCACTGATCCAAAGTGTGTAATCAATATCTATTCAACAAAGCAAGCAGTCCTATTAAGAAAAATAAACATTGGTCCATGTGTTCATGTGTGCAATTCTTCTCAGAGGTGATTTACTGCTCTCTTTATGTATCTAATATTCGATATTTATGCTACATATGAACAAGATCTGAAAGCAATAAGCCCACTCTCACTCTTGCTTCTCCTCACAAAAACTATTGATAAAATAATATCTAACCCAAAAGAAAGCGATTTATCGTTAAGGGTGTGCAACAAATTACAGGTAACCATGCCAGCACAAGAGAAAGAATAAAGTAACCCATCTCCTCAAAAGTAACTATCGGAATTAGAAAATAATGCAGAAAATCCTTTAAAGGGGCAAAAATGTCAGCTTCTTTTTTTTTGCTAAGTTGGTATTTGTTGACTATTTTTGCTTTGAAGAATATTCCAGTGGTGAACATATATGTATTTTTTGCTAATTTACAATTAGATTTTATTATTCTGTGACTATTTAAGAGCTCACAAATATTTTTTGATATTTTGGTATTAATATATTGCAAAACAAATTGAGAATATTAGAAATATAATTTGTAACCAGGATTACATAACCTTCAAACTAAATACAATGAAATTAATCAAAAGGCTGTTTTGTTACTTAAATAAATTAGATAATGTTCTGTCATTTGATGTGCTGTGCTGCATTGTGGAATAAAGGAATATAGTTTTTAAAAAGATTTAAGTAGTGCCAAAAAGTCTGGCCATAATACGCAGTATCTCTGTTTCTCTTGTTCACTATAATTACCCAGTAATGTGACTTGTTGCTCTTATTGGTCTCTCAATTTATTCATCTATAAAATGGGGATATTATTAATAACTGCTTCATAAAATAAGCATGTTGAATCTGTACTTTATCCTGCATTAAAACATGTTTTTGACATAGGATTTAATTAATGTTCAAAATTTTTTCAATGTTGGGAGTTAAGTTTAATGATACCAATGCAATTTAATAACTTATTATTTTCTATTATATAAGATTAAGGTGAAAACTATTTGGGTTAAAAGGACTCTTCTTTTAATGAAAAATGATTGGCAACATTAAAAGTGGTGAACACCCTCCTAATTTATAGCATTGCCAATAGACTGAAGAAACTGAAAAAAATTTCCAAGATTAAAATTGTGAATGACAAATGATAATTACCACAGGCAACTGAGAAGGCTTACCTGTTTTCCCCTTCTGAGTTAATGTAATTCAGTAGAAGTTTTTGATTATTTACTATGGGCCTGAAACTACACTAAGGATTAACTGACGTTAATATTAGTGTTAGTATCAATATAAATGTTTGCTCATTTAACACTTGACTTATTTGACTTTGCATAGTCATGGAGGAAGATTCTGGAGCTCAATAAAGTCTCTTCAATTTCTAATTGGCCATGCAGGATTTCGTAGACTTGGCAATCATCTGTGACTATTTCAAAGAAAGGCTTGCTCTGAACCATAACACCAAATGAATTCCATTTACATCCACATACAGCATAATTCTTCATACATTTTAACTGTCCCACGTTGTTTTTAAAAAAGTGCAATTCCTATGAGAGCTCAAATCTGCGAATGTGCATTAAGACTTCTGGTGTGAGCCCTAAATAGAATTTAGAGGCTTAGCTACTTTCTATAGCTTCTAATAGTTTTTAATCTTAATATTTCTGTTATTTAATTCTTGGATAACTTACCAAGGGTAAATGCAGAAGTCAAAAGTAATGGCTCAGTAATCATGATGTAAACACACCTTTGTAACTACATCCCACTACAAGAATTGACTATTATGGAGATCTCAGAAACCAAGCCTTATTCTTCTTCCAAATTTCTACTTCTTGTTATACCCTAAAGATAACCACTGTGCCAAGCTTCAGATTATCATACATTAGTTTTTCCACTTTTTGAACCATGTATAAATGAAATGACATAGCATGCATTGCTTCTTGTCTGTTTTCATTCACTTCATTTCATATGTGTGAAAGTCATTCATGTTGTCATCAGTAGCAATTGTGAGCTCATTTTCATTGCTGCATACAATTTTATTTTATGCATACGCCACATTCATTCTCTGTTTGATGGAAATATTATTGTTCCAGTTTTGACAATTATGAATAACTATGCTATGAACATTCAAACATGTATCTTTTTGTGATACACCCACACATACCCATACCCCTTCTATATATCTAAGATGAAATTGCTGGATCACTGAATATGCATTTGTTGAACCTTAGTAGGTAATTTCAAATATTTTTCTAAAGGGGTTTTGAATTTGCACTTCTAGCAACAGTTCATCTTTGTCAAACTGCTATTGTTTTTCTTCTGTTTCTTTTTAAATTATAATTTATGCAGGTATTAGGCACTTTTCCCTTATCCTTTGGTTAAGTGCCTATAGACAGATTTATTGACCATTTGGACATCTTTTAAGAAATATTTGTTGAAGTCTTTTGCTATATTTCTTCTATTATTTGCTCACATTTTTCTTATTAATATGTACTTGATCTTTATATAGTCTAGGTAAACCACTTTGTCAGCTTTATCCACATGGCACTGGAAACCTGAAAAAGGATTCCACTGGAAAGGTACCAGTGGAAGTCCCAAGACGAAGTCAAAGACTGCCAAAGTGGGAGCAGATAACCGCAAGGCAATTGGGAGTCACAGCCTGGCATCCCTGGCGGCCCCTGCCTGAGCGTCGTCTGTGCCTGTCATGCAGATATCATCTATCACCTTATGATGACGGATGGAGTCAGCAGTGGTGAACCTCTGGGGAGTGCAGGCTCCAAGAGCAACTTGATTCCTCGCAGTTTCACTTGAAAATGACCCTGTGGGTGGGCATTTGCAGAGTGACACAGTCCATTAAGGAGCAGTGAACTGTTTCCAGCTTGCAGCTCCCAAGAGGGGACTGTTTAATTAGCCAATTGTAGTTTTCCAAAAGACAGTAACAGGTGACAATGGCAGCACGCAAGGGTAAGTGAAACTGTAGCAAGACCTGACAGATGGAGCCCTGGCCAGGGCTAGGAGAATGACCTCAAGTTTCGCCGATGGACCAGTGACCCGAATCACTTCTTGGTTCTGTGTAGTTGGGGTTGAAGTTGTGTAGCTGCAACAGTCCCACAGGTAACCTTGGGGTTCAGATTAGCTAAACCACAAGCGAAGCAGGCCCAGGCATTCAGAGGAACCTCTGTAAATGAAGGGCTCTACTGAGCCAGTGGTTTTGGTCCATATTGTGCGGTGGAGGCAAAAGCTTCTACCAAAGAGAAAGCTGCCACTTTTTCATGTGAATGTAGAGAGCCACTGAGACCAGGCTTAAACACGCTTTTTTTTTTTTTTTTTTTTAGCAGCGGTGTAGTTGCTGAAGGCTGTGTCCGATAGGTGGCAGTGTTGCACTGGGAAGTGGCTCAGTGCTCCAGCAGCCATTAAGAATTTAAATAAAGCTGTGATTCGTCTCTCTTTTCCATAGATGCCATCAATAAGTTACTCCTGCCTGAGCACCGGGGAGGAAACAGGTAGAAGGTGGTGGTGGGAAGCAAGTGTGATATCTCATAAACACCTTTCTACGAGTGACAGTCCCTGAATGGGAGCACCTTCTCTAATGCTTACATCACCAGTAAGTGCAAACACATAACACCCCAACACCACCCCGGAACACAACAGCTTTGCTCTAGGTTCCCACCCACAAAGTGCCATTAGCTTCTGCTTTCCACTGTACCCTTCACTTAATTTCTTTTCCCTCATAAGACCTGCTCTGATGGTGACCGGGGTGCTTATACCCGCCAGAGCTGTAACAATTTCAATCCCTCCTCTTGAACTTCATGCATCCCTAAATGGGTGTGCATGGCTTTCTCTCTCTTTTGGGAACAAGGATTGCTCATCCACGCTCCAATTATCTTTCTCCTTTACTGAGATTGGGTTAGGGAGGAACGGAGGGAGCAGGGGATGCAGATAGAAAAGGGCTTCATGCCGTTAAGCACAGAACCCTTCCTTTCAGTTTTTATTTGCCTGTACAAAGCTTGCATCTTACCCAAATACACTTTTAAAGTTTTTGACCCACTTAAAGCTCTGTGTGGAGTAGTAAAAGCTTTCAATATTATTCCAGTTTTAGAGACTATGCGGTCAGCAGCCACAGTCATAATGCCTTTGGTTTTGGGCCACAAGCTTTTAACCCAACGTTATGGCAATGTCCTTTCCCCTGTGTGCCCAGAGAAGAGTAAACAAAACTGAGGACACCATCCAGGCGGCATATTTCAATCACATCTCTCACCACTCAGTCTTTCTGCATGAAATTAACTCTTACTCACTAACAGACATGACAGTGGAGAGTGCCCCTTGCCCCCACATCTACCACTTAGGTGAGAACATTGACAAGCAGATCCCAAAAAGCTGTCTTGTATCCTTGAATGCAGTCCTCAGGGCCACTGTCCTCTTTCCTGAAATCTATGCCTCTATCAGTATCACAGACTCACTGACAAAGTCAGTCCCTTGAAGGATCTGAGATCTTACCTATTTTCAAGGTAACAGTCTGGCACAGCTTTATGGATGCTGGCATAAGACACAAGGCTTTAAGGTCAGAGGCAAAGGGCTTTATTAGTCATGGCACAGCAAGCATCATGGACAGTGGCTTTGCAAGAGCTTCCCTTGCCCCCGAGTCCCTCAGAAGAGATCCAGATGGGCCCATTGCCTGGGTACACATTGGGTTGCACTAAATGAGAAAAACCCAAAGTTTCGGCCATCTGAATCCTTTATACTGGGTAGTAAGCACGCCTACCCTGTGCTCCAGGAAGAGACATAAACTTTATTCTACTGCACAGTATACACACTTACTTTTTGATCCAAAGGGAGATGTTATCTTTGTCTTCCAAAACTGACTGCTCTATGAGCATCCTTGAAAAGGCAGTTTACAACATAGACCAGACAGTGCCCATGCTTGCTTATAAGGCATAAAGAAACATAAGACAATAGTAGAGAATTGTCTTCAAAAGACAGATAATGAGAAGCATGGAATAATAAAAAAAAAGAAGTCTTATCCAAAGTACTCTTTTTTTTTTCTGATATCAAAAAGTGCTAGTTAAGAGGAGTAATATATATTTTGGAATATTTTTAAAATTTTTTCCTTTTAAAATTCCTATATTGGTACTTTGGTTTTATGGTGGATTTGATACATATTTTTATAAATGAAATAATTTTTTCATTTTATGCATTTTCATCTATTTTTACGTGTATCAAAAATATATGTGTGTGTGTATATTATACATATAAATATAGCTATTTATATATATATGACTTTTTAAAATGTTGCTGTGTAAAAATGTGGGTACATGTATATATAGGCAAAAACATAAATACATCTTAAAATATATACTTCAGGATATTTGAGTTAACATACACACTGTTCTATAGACTTGAATGGAATTTTCATTTTATAAAATACAGAAGTTGTTAGTGGCCTAAACACACACAATTCATTTATATTTTAAAACAATAAATACTGATAAAGAAAATATGCTGTATAGCTATGAGTTTTTTCCATGATAGACTTGACATATTATCTTTAAACTACAATTGTTATATTAGCTATATGGTAAATATATCAGTCTTAAGTGCCTTTTAGTATCTTAATTTGATAACGTATGTACTGAAGCACATAAAATAGGCTCAATTTTAAAGAAAATAATTTACCAGTTATAAAGTTTTATGTTTTAATTATATAGTATTGGACTGCCCATTAATTGCCTGTTTCCTTTTGAAGAGTTACATCCCTAATCAAGTTCAGAGGAAGCTTTTCTTTTGGCCATCTTGAACCATCTCATGCTGGATATTCTTATTTGCCATTTAAACATTTCAATGTATGGAAAAGGCTTATTCATCGAACACTTTTTTTCCCCTAATTGCAAATATGCTATACAGTATATAGGGAAGTGAAGAGGCAAGAAATGAGTGAGTCAGCTTGTGTAATAAAATAACAATTTCACAATAAAATAAATATGATAAAGAGTGTTGACTGAATGAGATAGAGGAATAACTAGGCTTGCTTCCCATTAGTGTCACGTCTGCTTAGAGATTAAATTGCATTATTTTATGCTATGTTAAAATGGCATTTTCTGGAGTGATATTTCACATTTCTGGTAGGCAGTTGTGAATGCCTTGGTGCACTCAGCAGCATTGTGTTTTCTGTGGTGAACATTTCTATTAGCGACAATTCACCCATCATTTTATTTCAGAAAAAAAGCAATGTCAGCCAGGATACAGGTATATGTATCCTCTTTTTCTAAGCCAGAGTAATAAGAAATGTTAACGTTGTTAATAACTTCTAAATTCAGGCAAATGGAACTTCAATTTAACGCTTCGTCTGAATACCACCTCCTACAGGCATTAATACTGAATAAAAACCTGTGTTTTGAAGAAAGAATACAATATTCTATCTTAAAATTCTAAATTAGATTATTTTTAAAATCTTAGGTTATTGAATCTTCTGTTATGTGTATGTTTTATTTCTGCTAGAAAGATGTTGATCTTGTGTATCTATTATGTGGTAATTTTTTCTTATTTTATCTGTGACTTCATGTTTATCAGTATTTGATTTATATTCTTGGGAATTACAACTACACAATGGTCTAGTGAGACATACATTTAAATAATATTTTTAGCATAAGTAATTTATTTAAACGTAATATTTTCTTATTTAAAGGTCAGACATTGTTTCAGGGAAAAAAAAAAATCCCAAATCCCAGAGTGCTCAATGAAATACTCTCATCCAGATCCAGGCAGCTTGTGATTCACACAGGTCTTGGCCCACGTTAAGTCTTCCCATAAGTGTTTTATTAATAAATACATGAGAATATACATTTTTATTAGAGATTCTAAATTTTGATAGAAATGACCATTTTTAAAAGCACATCAATTTTAAGCACAATTGTATAATAATGAGTTATTTTTAAAATGACTTATCTACAGAGAAAAGGAAGAATGAAGAAGGGTAAAATAAAAAGACTACAGATCTGAATCAGTGAAAAGAAGCCCCTTAGAATTTCCAGGAAGACCCAGCCTTTCTACTTCATTCAGCATATTTTCATCAACCAATTAAAATATTTAGAAAAGTATTCATCCATTTAATAAAACCTTTTTATTAGTTAGCAGGGATTTAATTTCTGCCCTAGTTGGAGAGTATACTTGAAGCATAACTATTGGTAAATCCAAATTTTCAAATCTTCCCATTCCTTTAAAAAAATTTTTTTATTAAGAAATTATTGATACACACTTTTATGAAGGTTTCACATGAAAAAACAATGCAGTGACTAGTTTTACCCGTATTATCAAGTCCACACCCATACCCCAATGCAGTCACTGTCCTTCAGTGTAGTAAGATGACACAGATTCACTATTTGCCTTCTCTGTGCTACACTGTTTTCCCCACAATTCCCCACACCATGTGTACTAAACATAATACTCCACAATCCCCTTCTCACACCCTCCCCACCCACACTCCCACACCCCTCCCCTTTGGTAACCACTAGTTCCTTCTTGGAGTCTCTGAGTCTGCTACTATTTTGTTCCTTCAGTTTTGCTTCGTTGTTGTACTCCACAAATGAAGGAAATCATTTGGCACTTGTCTTTCTCCATCTGGCTTATTTCACTGAGCATAATATCCTCCAGCTCCATACATGTTGTTGCAAATGGCAGGATTTGCTTCCTTCTTATGGCTGAATAGTATTCCAGTGTGTATATGTAACACATCTTCTTTATCCATTCATCTACTGATGGACACTTAGGTTGCTCCCATATTTTGGCTATTGTAAAAAGTGCTGCAGTAAACATAGGGGTGCATATGTCTTTTTGAATCTGAGAAGTTGTATTCTTTGGGTAAATTCCAAGGAGTGGGATTCCCAGGTCAAATAGTATTTGCATTTTTAGTTTTTTGAGGAACCTCCATATTGCTTTCCACAATGGTTGAACTAGCTTCGCATCCTTGCCAGCATTTGTTGTTCTTAGTCTTTTAGATGGTGGCCATCCTTACTGGTGTGAGGTGATATCTCATTGTGGCTTTAATTTGCATTTCCCTGATGATTAGTAATGTGGAGCATCTTTTCATGTGTCTGTTGCCCATCTGAATTTCTTCTTTGGAGAACTGTCTCTTCATATCTTCTGCCCATTTTTTTAATCGGGTTATTTGCTTTTTGGGTATAGAGGCGTGTAAGTTCTTTATATATTTTGGATGCTAACCCCTGTCGGATATGTCATTTACAAATATATTCTCCCATACAGTAGGATGCCTTTTTGTTCTGTTGATAGTGTCCTTTGCCATACAGAAACTTTTTAGTTTGATGTAGTCCCATGAGTTCATTTTTGCTTTTGTTTCCCCTGATTGAGGAGATGCGTTCAGGAAGAAGTCGCTCATGCTTATATTCAGGAGATTTTGCCTATGTTGTCTTCTAAGAGTTTTATGGTTTCATGACATACATTCAGGTCCTTGATCTATTTCGAGTTTACTTTTGTGTATGCGGTTAAACAATAACCCAGTTTCATTCTCTTGCATGTAGCTGTCCAGTTTTGCCAACACCAGCTGCTGAAGAGGCTGTCATTTCCCCATTGTATGTCCATGGCTCCTTTATCATATATTAATTGACCATATATGGTTGGGTTTATATCAGGGCTCTTGAGTCTGTTCCATTGGTCTATGGGTCTGTTCTTGTGCCAGTACCAAATTGTCTTGAGTACTGTGGCTTTGTAGTAAAGCTTGAAGTTGGGGAACATAATCCTCCCAGCTTTATTCTTCCTTCTCAGGATTGCTTTGGCTATTCAGGGTCTTTTTTGGTTCCATATGAATTTTAGAATGATTTTCTCTAGTTCATTGAAAAATGCTGTTGGTATTTTGATAGGAATTGCATTGAATCTGTAGATTGCTTTAGGCAGGATGGCCATTTTGACAATATTAATTCTTCCTACCCATGAGGATGGAATGTGTTTCCACTTATTGGTATCTTCTTTAATTTCTCTCATGAGTGTCTTGTAGTTTTCAGAGTACAGGTCTTTTACTTCCTTTGGTTAGGTTTACTCCTAGGTATTTTATTCTTTTTGATGCAACTTTGAATGGAATTGTTTTCCTAATTTCTCTCTCTGCTAGGTCATTGTTAGTGTATAGGAATGCCATAGATTTCTGTGCATTAATTTTATATCCCACAACTTTTCTGAATTCAGGTATTAGATCTAGTAGTTTTGGAGTAGATTCTTTAGGGTTTTCCCTTCCTTTTTTAAGTAAAGACAATGTAATAATCATTGAAGCAATATGTCTGGTGAGTTAAATATTTCAATGGGAAAACAATGCTACAATACCAAAGTGATTTTATTTAGGAAAATACACTACTAACAAAAGCAAATAAATTATATTAATATGCACCTAGGCATGTAGAACAATGCTGTTCACAGATTGAATGAAGGAGTCAAGTGTCTCGGTAAGAACAATTCTTTTGTGGAACCTTGGATAAGCACTCAGTTTTTCCTTTGCTGTTTTCAAAGACATTCTTAAGAGGTTTGTCCATTGAAATGAGCATTTAGCTTTGAAAAATACCAAATCAACTCTTTCATTGGATGTAAAACTCCCTATTTAAAAGACTCAGCCTATTGACTCTCTTACTCTTCAATCAATAGTGAAACCTGCAACTCCTACATAGGGTTCTATGTCATATTCAGTCTCACATACAAAACTGCCTGTAATATTAATCATTCAAACATCTGAAAATAGCTTCCTTTCTCTTATTTTGCCCTACCCACTCATCATAGCACTTAAACTTTGAGAATTAAAACAAAACTAAGCTAAACAAAAGCCTGGCTAGGAAAAAATCTTCATAGGATTTGGATAAACTTAATTCTGAAGATAGGTCTTAGAAATTAAATGAAACAAAATATCTATCACTGTGTAAGTTATGCCAATATTTATGCCAATAAGAGATGACATAGTAAGCAACCTGAATCAAAGTCTAAGGAGCTTATATAAATATTATAGTATTGTCTAAGACTTCATACAAACAAAAATAATCCTGGGTAATAAAAAAAAAAATCTTGGGATGACCAAATATCTTTGCAATTAGTATTCAGTTCAGGAATAGGACATCAAGTGAAAAATATGTTCTCTATCAGTACATTCAACCTTTAGGTATCAGGACCCTACTTTAGGAAGTAATGACAGAAGGAACATCACATCATACAACAGCAATTCTTGTCCATTCTATTTCAAAAACGTGTTTCTTATTTATCCGTTTTGAAATACACCCACGGCAGTTAACACAAAGCAAGCTCTGCTCATCATGCGTTGGATTGCCTTCTCAGTGGATTTCACTATTTAGACTCTTGTCCCACTCCCATCCCTTCTGACAGGGTGGTCAGAGGGACTGCTATAAAATGTAAAAATAATCTTGTCCTTGTCCTCAATTAAAATCCTCCATTGAACTCTAATTAAATATAAAATAATTCTGAAAATCTACCATTATATCCGTATGTTACAAGAATGAAAATTAATATGCAGAAATGATATTATAAATTTGTTAATGTTAGGGAAGTCTGAAAGCATTTTCATATCACCCAGCCTAGGTTGTCATGCTGCAGTAACAATGTAAGTAAAAATATCAGTGGTTTATTTCCATATGTTTTATTTTCTTGCTGACCTTGGATGTTCATTATAAGTTGAATTCAGGTTTCTTACTTTTTTATTTATCCTGGATCCAGCCAAATATACATTGTTGTCTGTATGTGTCATGGCACTGGGCATGAATGGTACTGAGGTCTACTGTCAGAAACCTCCGAATACTATTATATCATAAAATAATAGGAATAAAATTATCTTTAGATTGTTTAGTTTGAAGTATCCTCACTAATTCTTTATTTAGAAGTCCACAAGCTAAGAATCTCCCTTAGTATAATTATCATGTCCCATGAGGGTTGGGTGGGAACAATGTTATCCACAGTTGTGTTTTCCCTGTATAACATGCTACTTTATTCATAAATGGGTCCTCCATAAATATTTATTGAGTGAATAATCATATTTGAGTTTTTTAAATAGGGCAGACCACATAAGCACTGCATCTTACTATAAAGCCAGTTTAATTAATTTTCATTATTATACCCTTTGATTTTCTTGTATGGGTTTGGGAAAATCTGTTGTGTGGCTCTTTATCATGTGGGAAAGCCCATGAATTACAAAATTTAGTTGGATACTCCTAACGGAATCTTCTTCAGCAGAGGTTTCCTAATATTTTTTGACATGCATGCTATTAGAAAAAAAATCACATTTCCTTCCAATATATGTATATATTTTTGTTTTATTACATTCATGGAATAGTAAACCCATTAATGATGTAAATTTTAAATCACACAAAATATAATCTAAGAGATTGAAATAATAAAAATAGAAATAAGTGTCCTAATAGTTTCTCCCAACTGTAATTACTGTCCCATAGCAACAGGGTATTCTGGGAGGAGGCTGGGAATCCTAATGTCCAAGAACGTGCAAAGAGAGTGGACTTTGTTTGGGGCTTAACGTTGAGAAACTTAGTATAGAACAATTTTTGTTAATCTCTTCAGGATAAGATACACAGTATATGAAACCAATGAAAACAAAGAAGAGTGATCTCTAAAATCAGATTTGTGAAGTATTTTGACAATATCACTTTTGTCTCTTCAATCTCTTCCTTAGTGTATGATTCATCTCATACAGACATCCATTCAAAAAGGTGAAAATGTTAGTCTTTCCATAAGTTTTTCAGTGAGCTACAAGCCTGTCCTCTGATGATTGAGTGAAATGACACAGATAAAAGCCTGAGTCAGTATTAATATGTACTCTCATTAGAATGCATGGGTCTCTTTCCCACTATAGGGTTTTCTTCTGGTTATACACATGGGATATACTTTTTTTTGATGCACTCTGTAGGATATTTGCTTAGTGGAAAATTTTTTGAAAGATCACATTCTGATCACTGTGTGGAAAGGTGTTATTTGTTTTACTCAGACTGAATTTTGTCCAGGAAATAATACTTCTATTTTCATATTGAAGACACATTGGATTTTCATCTTCAAAGTGTTATGATGGCTATATTACCATTTATATAGAAAAGATTATTTTTAAAGATGAATGCACATTATTTCTTTTTTTATTCTCACACAGAATAAATGTATGATACAAACTCAGATAATAGATAAATATCAAGTCACATATTATAAAGAAGACTAAATGCCCATTGAAAATAGATATGTGGCATCTACATACATTCTCAGTCATTAGAGAAATGCATTTTTGGCAATACATCTTAGGATTTAGTGGAAACTGTACAATTGACAGGAGAGTTTTAAGGAGTAAACAGGGAAAGGAAATTGGGACTGTTCTCAGAAAAGAATGATTGGTGTGAATTCAGTGGATGTTGCATCATATAAATATTACTTGCTTCATGAAATAAAAAGTTAGTCAAATATAGACAAGAGTATGATCAACATGAAGTTCAGCTTACTATTATTAACTGCTTAATATTAGCTGCTAACCCAAGCATACCTTTTCATTGAATTAAGAATAATTTATAAAAACTTACTATATCAGGCAATTTAGATACCATAAAATATAATCCTTTCTTCAAGGGAATAGTGCTGTCATGCTAGGTTCAGTAAAGCTAACTGGTGATTTTTCCTAGAGTAGAGTAAGTGTTGTGACAGATGCACATTCAGAGTGTTATGAGATCATGTAAGAGAGGTCCTTAACCATCTTAGGAAGAGCAGCATATAACTGAATCCTGAAAGCCATGCAGAAGCCAGCCCAGGAAAGAGCTGGAGAGAGCATTTTCAGGCTGTGGGAGTATAGTGCATGAAGGCTGAGTCAGGAGAAACTGAGCATAAATTGTAAACGAGAGGGTGGTGAGCAAAGCGGAACATTTCATGGGCAGCAGTGCATGCATTCTTATTTGTCTGAAGGCAGTTGGCAACTGCTGACAAGATGTATGCTCCCTGAAGCTTAATCTTGCTGCTTGTGAAGCATAGGTTGGAGGACACAGGACACGGTCCCTGCAGATAAACATCTCAGTTTTCCACTGATACATTTCATCAGATTTCTTCTTCTCTGAAAGTTTTGCAGAATTATATTTAAGAAGAGAGTTCATAAGAATAAAGCAAATTAAAAAGAAAGCAAAGAAAGTAACATCTGTTTCAGTCTTTTTCTGTTTTTTTTTAGCCTCACTATTAACATTGAATATATTCCAGCTTCAGAGCTGCTATTTATTTGGGGGGTTTAAAATTGCTAATTATGCCACTATCCTCTATGTTTTGTGATCTATTTGAGGAACTGACATAGGAGTCTGACCTAAATTATTCGTTTCATATGCTGACAAACATGGATTGCTAAACTCTGCAGGGCCAAAGCTTACATGAGCTCTCAGGAACTGTCCCCCAAACTGAACTTCCCTGTGGGTTATGGGTATAGCAGAGACTTACCATAGAACAAAGGACTTCTCAGGTAAGTGTTCCTTGAAGAAAAAAAAGTCAGTGGAGGCTGGTAGTAATGTTTATCTAAGAATATTTGTGCTTAAAGCAAAACAAAATGAACAAAACAGCAGTAAACTCATAGACACTGAAAAATAACTGGTGGTTACTATGGGGGAGGATTTGGGTCAGGTGGGTGGGGTGGGTGAGGGAGATAAAGGGCCACAAAAATTCTCAATCATAATGTAAGTTGGTCACGGAGATGGTAGTGTAGTGTAGCATGAAGAATATAGCCAATGATTCTGTAACATCTAATTATGTTGACAGATAGTAACTGTACTGGTGGGGTGAGGATTTAATAATATGGGTAACTGCTGAAGCACTGTGTTGTACACTTGAAACCAATATAAGACTGTATATCAATGAAACTTCAATGAAAAAAAGGAATATTTGTGTTTAATGTGGGGTAATAAAAATTAGTAATATACAATAGTTTTATTTAATCATACCTGTTGCCTTTGACTACCATGATTCTATGTGTGGTAAAAACAAGGAACACAGGCACAATATAGAATAAGTTAAAGTTTTTTGCAGTCTGAATTTTGGAAGTGTCATTATAAATTCATGAATGTTTTTGTATAATACTTTTCCTATCTGTGTCCATGGAAAGGCTTAGAAACAGTGAAAGAAGTCTCTTCTAGGAAATATCCAGTGTCAAACATCCCTAGTAGTGTTCGGATTGTGTTGAAATACCATTTCCACTAAAAAAATAAACAAGAAACATAACAACAGAGATCCCCCAAACAATTTGTTCTGTGTTTGGGGCTGAACATGAAGAAGATGAGTCTGGCCCATTTCATTACCAATTAACACAGAAGTTGTAATAGCTATTAGGGTCTTATCAAGAAGACCGAAGATAGAATTTGAAGCAGAATTCACTGAAAAAAGATGGAAAGTTTGAACATCAAGTAAAATTATTATGAGTGACACCATAGGTAACTTGTGGTTACAGGTCTATATGGTAAATTTTATCATTAAAGAAGTAGCAGTATTTTGTAATAAAAGGAAAAAGAATGGTATATTATAATATGTAAGTGTAATGATTAGTATAAGACCATTTTTTAATTAAAAAAACGAATGAATTAATGGATTTAGCCATTGATGATCAGCTAATATCACAAAAAAAGGTATAATGGGCATTGTGTGACTTCTGTTAAAAGAAAATAATACCACTTATATAGTCTTGTCAAAAATCGCGCATGAGTATGACTGAGTCTCTAGTCAAAACATCAGTTTATAAGCACAAAGAATGAACAGAGAAACATTAAACTATGTTCTGGAGTGTAATTTGCAAATGAGAGTGAAGGAAACACTGGATCTGGTTTTCTCAACAAGAGTATTTGAAGGAAAATAAAAAAGTAGATGAAGATATAGAAAAAAACAGAAAATATATTAATAAACCAAATTGGCTACAATTTTGTTTTATGGAGATCCCTGTTATGTATGTCTTGTTTATTTTCTCACCTGGTGTTGAGTGTTGCATATTGTAGTGGTACAACAATATAATTATAAAAATTTAAGGTAGAAAAGGCATAGTAAAAGAGACAGAATAGTGATTCCTCTTGGGAAGAGAAAATAAGTGTGAGTGAGAAGGGGCATTTGGAGGCTTCTGAGCTGGCTGGGATGGATTTTAAATTTTGTGATACACTACTAATAAACTATTGCTTTGTTTTATATGATTGTCTTGTTGATATTAAAATTATGAAAATAACAAGGAAAATAAGCAATTCAGTAATTCTACTTCTGGCTTTGACAGAATAATGCGTGTTGGTCTTATGTCCTTACGTAAATTGCTACATAAATGAACAAAACATACAAAATCATTATTTTCGAATATTGGGATATAGGCATCACAAGAGTTCAATCCCTACAAGAAGGAAGACAAAGGAGTTTAGCTTTAGATTGCTCCAGGTTTCTGCCTGAACGCGCTTTTTAGACCATGGAAGAAGAAAGAGGAAATACAGAGAACAGCATCCTGCTAAGTGAAAGAGATTAATATATGAGCTTGTTGAGGTTGAGGGAACTAAAACATGACGGTATTGGAGAGAGTGAGCTAAACAGAGAATAAGATGCAGGAATTTGTTGAAGACAAAGCAGGACTGAGAAATATTTGTTGGAACTAGGACAATTCAGAAAAGATCCTAGAAAAGTCGTATCAGTACAGATTCACTAGCTCTAAAGAAATTTTTTTTAAAGTTTACTTTAGACTCTCTAATAAAGCTTAAAAACGATCTTTGAAAGAGTTAGGCTCATCCAATTATCTTAATTGTTTGCCAAATACTTCAACACTCTTTAAAGGAAATAAAACTCAGATGCTCAACAATATAACTTCTGCATTTTTAGCATGTAATCAAAATTTACAAGACATGCAAAGACCGGAAAAAAAAAACAAAAAGCCATGTGATCCCTAATTATGAGAAAATTATGCATATGAAAGAGCAATGGTAGAAAAAATAACAAAAGTATTTTTGAAAGTTTATTACATTATATGCAGTGTTAAAATACAATTTGTAGGAAGATTGTAATAAGTTAAAAATACATATCATAAACCCCAGTAACTGTTAAAAAAGACCCAAGGAATATATAGTATAAACCAATATAGGAGGTACAGTGGCTCAGTTAATTTTATTAAAAGTCAGATAAAGACAATAAAGAACAAAGATGAATTTGGATAAATTTAAAATAAATAGCAAGATGGTAGGCCTAATCCACATGTATCAATAATTGCACTGACTATAAGTTTAAACATAAATTTAAATGCCAGTTAAAGAGAAAGGTTATCAGAGTGTTATCTACAAGAAACTCAGCTGACCTGTAAATGAAAAGGGTGGAAAGAAACACAGTGAGGAATCATAAGAAAACTGGAATGTTTATTAAAATAAGACATATACAATATTAAATACCATTATATGTAATATCATATTAAACATGCAAGACATTTATTAAGGAAAATAGCTCACCAAAAATAAAAAGGAAGGAAAAGGGAGGAGGCAGGCAGATTCTTAAGGCAGTGAGGCAGTGTGTCATCTATTAAAGGAGAGATGGAGAGAACTGGATATGAAGAGCTTGACTATAGCACAGTCCTTACAAAATCTTGATGAGGCTGAAAAAAATTTCCTAAGCAAGAGTTGTCCATGAAAAGAGCAGGAATGGGCCCGTCTGAGGACCCTACTGAACACATTCATTAGCTTGGAGCAGACTAGGATAAGCATATCCTCAGCATTCAGGGAGGTGTCAGTTGAGAGTGTTAATTAGCCAAGCCCCATGAGGCAGGTCCTACTGAAGGACATTTGAACAGTATATTCCCACTTGCCAGAATAAACAACTGTAGTTTGTCCTAAGAAGATAATGTTGGTTTAACATTTAAAAAATATCAATGCATTAACAACAGAAGAAAGAAGAAAACCCATATAATTCTTCCAAAATAAGCCTTAAAAATTTTAACCAATCATTTATATATATATTAAAAAAACCCTCAGAAATCTTGGAATAGAAGATAAATTCCTGAAACTGGATAAATGGTATCTATCAAAATCCTGGATCTAAGATCATACTTAATAGTAAAAAATAGAAATATTTTCACCTAAGCTCAAGAGCAAGGCAAGGGCGTCTGCCCTCACCACTTTAAATCATCATACTGAAGTCCTAGCAAGTAAAAGAGAGCAAGAGAGAAATATATACACAGATAACTTAGAAATAAAATAATATATTTTCTTTGTTCACAGAGGACATGGTTATATGAATAAGAAACCTAAAAAAGGTAGTAGAACACACAGTTTTATTTAGTAAGTCCATAAGATAACAGGTCACTATATCAAAATCAGCTGTAGTTTATAGACAAATAGCCATCAACAGAAAACCAAAATCAGAATGCCAGTGACAATATCATCCAAAGCATGAACTATGTAGAGATAAAGCCAACAGAAGTTGTATAAGCACTGGATACATAAAACTAAGAATCATTGCTGAAAGAAATTAAAGATGAACTAAGTATATGGAAAGATGTACTATTTTTGAGAATTGCAAGCCCTGATATTGTTAAAACGTCAATTCTCTTCAAATTGATTTACATAGATTCAATGAAATCTCAAGCTAAACCTCAGCAAGATTTCTTTTAGGAGAAATTGACACTAATTCTAAAATTTATAGTTAAATATAAAATTTATAGTTAAATATAAATAAATATAGACTTTATAAACAATTTTGAAAAGTAACAAATTTGGAGGACTTATACTGCCTGATTTTAAGACTTCCTTTTGAGCGGCAAGAATCTAAACAAAATGGCATTTGTGTAAGAACAGACATAAAAATCAGTGGCGTGGAATACAGAGACCATAAACATGGAAAAATATAGGAAAATATAAGAAAGATATTTGTGAAGAAGAAAACAGAAAAAAATCTTTGAGACCTTAAGTTAGACAAAGATTTTCTAAATAAGACAATGCAAAATCATTAAGCATTCAAAAATATGACACCATTTATCTAACCTTATTATTTATTCTCTGTAAAACACCTTTTAAGAATTTAAAGTAAGCCTGAAATGGAGAAAAAATAATTGATATATATTATAAGACAAAGGACTTTGTAAAGTACTCACTTTATAAGATCTCTTCAACTTCTGGAAGGTCAACAGTCCAATACAAAATGGGCAAAAGTATTTGAACACACACTCGTCCAAAGAAGATATATAAATATCCCATAATCACATGAAGAGACACAACACTAAGTCATCAGGGAAATGTAAATTAAAAATCACAGTGAAATACTACTGCATAACCACTAGAATGGCTAAAATCAAGACTTGCCAAATATTTGTGAGGAAATGGACCAACAATCTCTCATACATTGCTGATTAGAGTGTAATATAGTTGGGAAGTTTCATTTAAAACTTAAGTCTACACTGCCCATGCGCTGTGACTTCACTTCTAGGTTTTTCGTTGAGTAAAATGAGATATATTGAGAGAATGATTTGTACTTGCACATAGTGGTTTTATTTATAAAAAGTTCAAAACTTTACAATATCAATATCTTTCAAGTGAATGAACAAACATTGTGATTACATAGGAATCTACTTGGTAATATGAAAGAATGAACTGCTAATAAAAACGCAAGCAAAGATAGATCTCAAAAATAGCCTGCTGAGTGAAAGAAGCCAAATACAAAAGAGTATAATTTCTGAGATTTTATTTTTATGAAATCTTAGAATGGGAAAAACTAATCTTTAATTAGAGAAAGCAGAGCAGTGGTTGACCTCAGGGATGAGAAAACCTTATGGGATTATAGAAATATTTATAATCATTATTAAAATGGTAGTTCCAAGGTTATATGTTTTTATACTTCATCAAAGTATACACCTAAAATGTGTGCATTTTCATACAGAAATCATATCACTGTAATGTAGATTTTTAAAAATTCAAGATACAAGTTACAGAAATGATATTTTTTGAGACACAATCTTGCAAACAGAATTAAATGTTTGCTGTGTTTTGGGCATGTGTACATATTAATGCATTGATTTGAATATTAGTAAATGAAAAAAATATTGTAACCTGTCTCTTAAATTCATTGTGAAGTCTTGATCTCAATGTAAAATTAAGTAACTGAACCATGTTCCTGTTTCATTTCAGTGGGCAACATTCTACTACAGTTACATAGAAAACAATAAGGTCATCTCCAAAGTGATTTGAGCTTACTATGTAAAGATAAAAATCCTGTAAATATTTATAATAATGTTCATTATCTATTAACAGGTTAATTTTTTTGTTGCTTCTATTTCTATTTGCTGTTTGTTCTATTTCTTAGTTCAGTAAAAATGTTCATTCTTTAAATAACGTTATACATACTAAATCACTATTTTCTTTATAAATAATACTATCAAGTTGAAACTTAATAAAATTGCCAAAATATTAAAAAAAAACATTCTGTGGGTATGATGTGAATCCATTTGGAAAGCGAAGTCTATTTTGACAAATTATTTGTATACTTCTCTAAGAAAACCCAACAATTTAAATAGGTCACCTACCAGAAAAAGGTAAACATCTGTATTGGCACAGCAAAGGAAATACTAGCTTTCAGCTCCAGTTCAGTGGAGCTACATGAAAATCCCAACTGCATGGTAAAGAAAATGATGAGAAACTCTTTTATGCTCAAACAACAGTTAACAGAAAAATCAGCCAAAAACAAACCCACAATTTTAATGCAACAGGAATCAGGAAAGCCTGCCAACAATTAGAAAACTATTTTGTAGTGAGAATAAAAATGTGAAATGATTCTGAAGAATCCGATTGAAATAAATGCGTATGAACCGTGATTAACTGGTTTGGAGATGAACACAAGATAGCTCTTTTGCTGCATAATACCAGCCTGGCAACCTAGAGAGAGAGAGAGGATCTTTGCAGATGATCATCTTTCTTTTTGAACTATGTTTGTTTGTTTGTTTAAATTGTGGTAAAAAACACATGAGACCTATCTTACTAATTCTAAGAGTACAGTACAGTATTGTTAGCTACAAGCACAATGTTGTACAAGAGCTCTCTAGAACGCATTCATTTTACATGACTAAAACTTGTACCCATTGCACAATAATTCCCCATTCTCCCCTTCTACAAGCCTTTGGCGACCACCATTCCACTTTTGAGTATGACTGCTTTAGCGAACTCGTATACGTGGAATCACACAATAATTGTTTTTCTGTGACTGGCTTATTTCACTTAACCTAAGGTCCTCAAGGCTTATTTATGTTATAGCATATGACAGGATTTCCTTTTCTTTTATGGCTGAATGATATTCCATTGTGTGCATGTACCACATTTTCTTTACCTATTCATCTATCCATGTACATTTAGGTCGTTTCTGCCATTGTGACTAATGCTGCAGTAAATATTGGAGTGCAGTTATCTCTTTGAGATTCTGATTTCAATTCCATTGGATAAATACAGAGAAGCAGGATAATATATCGTCTGGTAGCTCTATTTTTAATTTTTTGAGGAACCTTCATACTGTTTTCCATAGTGGCTGTACCAATTTCCATCAAAAGAATACAAGGATTCCAGTTTCTCCACATCCTGGCCAATACTTGTCTGTTTTTTTTTATGCATATGTATGATGGCCATTGTAACTGGTGTGAGGTGACATCTCATAGTTTTTATTTGCACATTCCTGATGATCAGTGATGTGGAGAATCTTTTCACATATCTTTTGGTCATTTTTATATCTTTTTTGGAGAAATGTCTATTTTTCTATTCCTTTATGAAATTATGCATTCATGTATGTGAAATTATGAATTATGTATGTTTAATTTTCAATCCTGATTTTGGAATACAGTTTCATATAGTCAGCATTTACCTTAGTAAAAATATTTTACAACATTGTTCTGAATGTTTCTAATTTGCTATCAATTTTATTGTATGGATGGACCATAATTTAACATTCTTTTATCATTTAGATTTAACTAATTTGTGTTTTGATTTTGCTTTTGGTTTTATATATAATATTGCAAAATAAGCGTTCATTTTAAAATGTACGTTTATTCCCCATAGAAAAATCCTAAAAATGGACACTAAACAAAATAATCACACTATTTTTAAGGTGTGATGTATGTTGGGATATGCATATTCAAAAAAGTATTAATCAATTACTTTTGCACACCATTATGTGACCATAGTTTATATCTATTCATGTATCTATCCAGTGATAGATACAACCATAGATATATAAATATATAGACAATATTATATATACTATTACTAATATATAATATAGATCTAGGATTATAATATAAGCCATATAAATGTGTATTTCACATATAGATATTAATATATTTTTCATGTTTCAGTACCTTTTTTAGTATTACACTAAGCATTGCCCACATATAACTCACTGAACTAAGTAATAAGGTCTAATTACTGCATGGAGCATTATTATATGATTATAGACTTTGTATACACCTAAACTCCAATTATAGGGTATTTAGTTTAATTTATTTGAAGCTTGGTATTTCACTTCAATGAAACTACTTACTCAACTCTGCATATTTCTCATCATTTTCTTCATAATGGATGGTACCGGTTATTCAATTTATACAATAATTTTCATCTTAAAAGAGTATAATGCATCTTTTCATAAAATGCTTTATACATTTTCTTTTCTTCTTCCAGGAAGAATGACTATTTTCTGTGGTATGAAAATACTTAGTATTGACATTAAAATGTCTTATGAGTTTGATGTAAAATACGTGTGAATTGTGTGAATGTGCTTTTTCTTTACATACTAGCTTTCTTAATACTTGTTCAGAAATAATTAATACTTTTTTTCAAATACCCTTCTGTTCCTTATTTTTATTTTTTGCTTGTTGAAATTGTTGAATTTTTCATTCAGTATCTCACTTAGTTTTTTATGCTACACATGATTGTTGGTATTCAGTTGTCTTTAATTTTTATTAAGTGTAATGTATCAAACATTTATTTCACCATCTCTTTCTCTTTGTTAAGCTAAATCTTAATTAATTTTGACCTTTATCAGTCCTTCTCAATATTTTAAACTGATATATCAGTAATGGCATAGGAAACTGTTTTGTTCTTGAACTCTAGGAAAGAGATGGGGTTTGGATTTGAGAAGCACTAATAAGGGTTGGCACCTGAAAGAATATTTTATTAAAGTTTCATCAAATCTTAAAAAATGTGGGGGCATTTGGTTTTGTAGTCCATTGTTTATGAGCACATTTAAAGTTAAATGATTATTTAAATGCCTTCTTCAGGAATAGATTGGCAATTGCTCTACAGATTTGAAAGTACTGATGTAAGGCAGGGACCTGGGACAAGGATCAGAGTTAACTTTTCTATGATGAAAAATGCTAAGATATATACAGTACAGTAAGAACAGGAAGGATTTCATCTTAAAGCTATGATTCCATTTTAAAAACCAGGACATCAGGAAGTAACATTCTAACATACTCTTTAACAAACAGACAATAACTCAATCCACTTTGGGGTCAGGGCCAGTGGTCTTGACTGATACGGTCCCAGAGGGAAGCTGCTATCCTGGAGAGGAACTGACCAATTTCTTGTATTGTTAATTTTGCAGAATTACCTGGAGGACTGACAAGAGAGGAGACAATGTCTCTCACCAGAGATAAACATTTTAAGACCACTTTACAAGTCTATACCCCTTGGCCCTTTGAAAAATGCTTAAGGGACAGAAACTCCAGCCTTTTAGCACCTCCTCCTTTCTGAGCTTTGTCTCTCTGTGTCTCTCTGTACTTTTCCAGTGCTAAGCATCTTTGTTTCTTTGCTATTTCATTCTATTTCTAAATCTTCACTTAATCTCTGCTTTACCCCTGATAAGTAGAGAGGGGCTCCTGAGAGCTCATGTTTGGGTCTGCCGAGTTCCCACCACTTGGGTGACTTGGAGGGAACTTCAGCTGCAGGAGCCTGCCTGAAAATCTCCTTTCTTTGGGAAGTTCTCAGAATATAATCTCATTCCATCCCGTGCTCCACAGCTCCCCAAATCGTGGGCTGGTAGGGGCTAGTCCCCACGCAGTACAGATGCAAGCGGACACGGGATGCCAAGTGACCCTGGCTTGAAGAGATGGCAAGGGAATCTGCCCAATACCAAGAAAATGTTTAGCAAACTCTCCCTCTGCCCCTCTGCATTTTCCTGCTCTCAGCTGCCTGCAAGGCTGCTGCCCTTCATTTCTACTCTCGCTCTAATGAATTCCTTCCTGACCTACATTCTTCCAACCTGCACAGGAATTCTTTTTGGTTCACAGTCAGGAACCCTCCCCCGTCCAGGCTGAGACTTTTCCTGGTGTGTTGGGAAAGACTTCCCAGACACAGCTGCCTGGCAACAGTACCATGTTTTCTTCCTGTATGCAAGCAGTTCTATGGCAGATGAAAGTATGAAATCAGGTTGTATTGCAATCTAATTCATCTGGAATTTATGTTGATAGGGACATGTGGTAGAGTTTCAATTTTACCACTTATATTTAAAGAAAGATTACCTTTTTATCTCTATCATCCATCTTTATTTTTTAAAAATCATTTATCAAATACCAATCTATCTTTTAAAAATGTTCTTTTCCATTAATTACAATATATAGTCATTTATTTCTTGTTTTTAGTCTCTTCTATACTTGTGTTACTGTAAATGTACTTTTCATGGTTTTATAATACTTTTTGGTAACTGTTAGTCCAAGCCTTTTTCCTTATTTTTGTCAAGATTTCCCAAGCTTTTTATAACATTTATTCTAAATGAGGTTTATTTGACTTACAGTTTCAAAAATTAAATTTTTATATGATTTTTGTTAAAATTTGTTAAAATACATTGAGCTTATATGTTTTATCTTGGTTTTTCCATGTAAGGATACAAAATACACTTTCATTTTATTTTCTTTAATAGACGTTTTGTTTTTATTATTTTATTCATATAGGTCTGCGCATTTCTTTTTAGATTAATCCTGTAAGCCTATAATAAATACAGTTTTTTCCTTGTTTTGTGGCTATTATAAGTAAGCTCATTTTCAACCCATTTTATATTCTAATGTTATAACTACTAGTTTTAGGAAGTTTGTTCAAATCTGTTACCAGTTTTTTCCCCCAAAACTTTATTTTCATTTATTTTGGAGACAGTAACCCCGAGATTCTATATTGATTATTTTACTACCTGTGGGTAAAATTGCAGTATTTCCAGAATATCTAGCCTGGCTTTAGTGTATCTCCATATCAACAGGCGTTGCTAAGGGGTGGAGAGAAGTAGCCATCTCCATATCAGTGGGTAATTTCTTGGGCAATGGAGGGCTTATTTGGACCTGAGAGGCTGGGGGGAGGATTTACTTGCTTCTGTTGGAGCAAGAGAGAGACGGGCCCTGGACTGCTGTTTGTAAGCAATAAACGGGTTTTAAACTTTATTTCTGCCTTCGACTGATTCCAGTTTCAGCTAGGTATTTTGCCCTGGGATTTCCTCTCCCCGGAGTTACACTACCAAAAATAATAGATTCATTTTTAACATCTTAAAGCATTTGATAAAAATGTATTTCCTTTATTTGGTAATATTTTCATTTAACTAAACAGCTGGTATTCTAAATGTTTGGCCCTTATTGAATCTTTTTTTCTTTCTGTCCTTTTACAAGTGATGTGATCATATTCTGTAAGATTCAAAAGGATATTTCTTCCTTTATAGGGTGAAGTATCATCACCTCTCCCCTATCCTGGTGACTCTCCTTCTCTTAGCTTCCCAGTCCCTGGGGTGGGTGGGGGAGGAGAGAAGCAGTCAAGTAGTTCACAGAACCAAAACAAATTAGTTTTCAAAATAGATCCAATATAAACACTTTCAAGCACCCTTTCTTTGGAAGGACACAGAAATTGGGAAGGCAGGTGTACATGTCCCACCCAGGACTGGCCCACCATGCCATGCCAAGGTGACAGGAATGTGATCACAAACACAGAAGAAGAGTAGATTTAGAGGTTGCCAGCCTTTCTCTGGATTCAAAAAATGAGAGCACAGTCTCTGATGTGCTTTAGGCCTGAAGAATGTGGCAACCTGTAGTCATTGATTGGGGAAACTCAGTTACCAGCCTCGGGGATGCTAAAGAGGCTTTCAAATCCCACGGGGCTAAATCCTGCAGAGGCTGAATTCCATACCACCCACCTGGAAAATATCTTTCACATCCCCATCTCACCACCCTCATCATCTGAAATTTCCAAGATGAAGATAACAACATCCTTTGCCAGTTATAAAACTTTCCAAGATCCCAGTCCATGAGTTCTATGTTTAAAAAAATCAGACTTGAAAGGCAAGTTTTAGAGTTTGGGTTTGAATTACTGTCCACAGAGCTTGAACCATTATAAATGGAGGGAAGTCAGTCTCATTCAACGCTGCTCATTCCTTTCTGGTGTATTCCAGGACTTGATAGGGAACCCCAAAGGGCCTTCTGGAGCCAGTGCACGTCTTGCATGATAGGCCTTGTGGCAGGTGTGTAGATCTGAGAAAGGTTGTCCTTGTTTTCCTTGGCTTTGTAGAAAAAATAAACTTTGAGGTCAGGCTCAACTGCCATGCCCTTGTCGTGCATGTTTTGCATACCTGGTAGGGCATCCATGGAAATATAGGGCTCAAATGGAATGGCCTTCTTCCATTAAGAAGATACCCAAGGATGTAATGAAGTGCCTCAAAAATGCAAACATGCAGATGTACAACATGTCTTCCTCATCAAGTTCAGGTAAAACACTGTGCTGCAGAAGCTGCGATATTTGTGGTTGGAATGTAGTCCACACTGGCATTTGGAGTCATACATCAGTGAGGCTTGACTTAGAAGCAATTTATTGCTTAACAATTATCCCTGCTTTTAGAACCTGTAGTGGCAGCCCTGGTCCTCTGATCAACTTACTATTTGTTACAAAGGTTCAACTCAGGAACAGCCAAACAGATAGATGCATAAGGCATGATACTGAGAAAGGAGCACAGGCTTTCCCACACTCTCCAGGTACTAGTCCAGCACCTTGAGGTCTTGACCACTAAGAAGCTCTCCCTATTAGATCTCTTAAATTTGAAATTAATGTTCTCTGTTGTTATGTATTGCATATTTGTTTAATTTTTTAGTAATTTATTCAGTTTATTTCTCTTGATCTTGTGTCCTAATCTTCTCACATATCATGATTAAGTCATTTTTATTAATTTTATTACAAAATCTGACCCAGGTTTCCATTTTCTACAACTTCCAGCTATTATTAGTCTCATTTTCTACTTTATATCTAATAACAGTTCCTTCCATGTGTAATTTTTGTCTCAAATGATAAATTTTCTGTTCATTAGATTTTAATTTTTAAAAAGTCATACAAGAACATTCAGTATTGCTGGTGGGAATGTAAGCTAGTTCAACCATTGTGGAAAGCAATATGGAGGTTCCTCAAAAAACTAAAAATAGAAATACCATTTGACCCGGGAATCCCACTCCTTGGAATTTACCCAAAGGATACAACTTCTCAGATTCAAAAAGACATATGCACCCCTATGTTTATTGCAGCACTTTTTACAATAGCCAAGATATGGAAGCAATCTAAGTGTCCATCAGTAGATGAATGGCTAAAGAAGATGTGGTACATATACACAGTACTATTCAGCCATAAGAAAGAAACAAATTCTACCATTTGCAACAACATGGATGGAGCTGGAAGATATTATGGTCAGTGAAATAAGCCAGGCAGAGAAAGATAAGTGCCAAATGATTTCCCTCATTTGTGGAGTATAACAATGAAGCAAAATTGAAGGAACAAAATAGCAGCAGACTCAGAGACTCCAAGAAGGAACTTGTGGTTACCAAAGGGGAGGGGTGTGGTAGGGAGGTTGGGGAGGGAGGGAGAAGGGGATTGAGGGGTATTATGTTTAGTACACATGATGTGGAGGGTCACGGGGAAAACAGTGTAGCACAGAGAAGGCAAACAGTGAATCTGTGGCATCTTACTACACTGATGGACAGTGACTGCATTGGGGTGGGGACTTGATAATATGGGTGAATGTAGTAACCACATTGTTTTTTCATGTGAAACCTTCATAAGAATGTATGTCAATAATACCTTAATAAAAAAAATATATATATATATAAAGAAAAAAAAAGAACATTCAGTTTTATCCTTTGAATACCCACATTGGAGCTAAGCACTGTGTAACTGATTGCTTAAGAAATTCTAGGTACTAAAATAAGCAATTCCAATATCTCTAGGGTTGGCCAAGCAAAGATTTTATTTCTTGCTTATGTTAGGGTCCACTGCAAGTCAGTAGTGGAAAAAGTTGGAGATTATTGCCCAGTGTAATCAGGAGCCTAAAATCATTCCATCTCAAGGCTTTGCTATGTCGTAGGGCACCATTTCCCACTATAGGAAACTGGCCGATGGGGAAGAACAGGGGAAAAGGCTCCCTGCTTTGAATTCCATTGACCTTGAAGTAGCCCATGTTACTCCTGCAGACGTTTCAATGGTGAGAGCACTTCATGTATCACCACCTAGACACAAGAGAATTGGAAAATGTTTTTTAGTCATGTCCCTACAAAAAGAGGGAAAAAACTAATGTTTATAAGAGCTATCTCTCCATTACATGCTGCTCTTACGATTGTTCAATTTAAAGGGAATTAACAATAAACATGTTAATCCAAAGCTGATATGTAAAAGGATTTCCCCCTTTATTAGATCTTGACAAATATTTGTGTTCATGTTTGTCTCTCTGCCAATAACGTTACTTTACCTGTTCTAAGTATGTGACAAGAAAAGAATAGATACTCTTTCCAGGTAAATGAAATATTTATGCCTATAGGCTGTACATGAACAATTTCTTAGTACTAATGATGAAAGTAACAGATAATCACCACACAATATATGGTGATAAATGTATAATGGATGCAAAGTATCTATACCATAGCAGGTAGAACTTTTCTTATAGTGGAAAAAAAAACAGCAGTAAAAAAATCATCACACATATTGTAATGGTGTGTAATAAATTATCAGCACTAACTTGATTTTTAAAATTGTACTTCCTTTTTCACATTAAAGGAACTTTAATTTTGTATTGGTGTATGTTCAACTTCAACTTCAGATAACTTGAGTTAAGCATATTTGAGAAGATGCATAATCAGTAAATCAATATAATCCAGCAATTGGAAAGGACTGTACTTGGTAATGTTAGCCAATATCACAACAGCAAAATGTTTAATGATTAAAACAAAGAAGTTTATTTTTCTGGCCCATGATGTTCAAGACAGTTTTGCTAGTCTGTGTATCACTGTTCTTGTAATGGTGATTCAGAAATTAAGGATCTTTGCATCCTGGGTCTTTTCCATCTTCAATACATGGTTCGGAAATTTATTGTAAAGCTGACATAGTTAAGTAATTAACATAGCGATTAAAGTTGTGCATGTGGTTTCTGTTTATTCATAACTGACTATATCAGTTACATGGTTATATTTAATTCCAAGTAAGTATGGGAAATGTATTGCACAATGTATCATTGAGGAAAATAAAACAGGCTTTGGTGTGAGTAATCTCCCCTACCATATTTTTAAATCCATCTATCTTTACATTAAAAATTGTACTTATAAATGAATAGACTTAATTAATTGAATGTAAATGCTAGAATAAAATAATATGAAAGACAATAGAAGAGAATGCTGAACTACAAAACATATATTCCAATTATCTTTATGGAATAACAAGCAGTGAATTTCTAATCTAGAGTAATAAATGGCAGAGATCAAAAGAACAATATATTCAAAGACATAAGGTAGAGACTTGCCCTACAGGAAATCTAAAGACAACTAAAGTAAAATTTTAATGTAAAGGTGAAATAGAGATATTTGAGACACACAAAATAAAAAACAAAGTTAATTTATGGCCTCTAGTTTTCCCCAGAAAGAATGACTAAACATATACTTCACCAAAAGGGAAAATACAAGGGAGACATGTGAGCAAATAATTTAGTAAAGCTAAATGATAATTAATTGCAGAAAGTTGAATAGGTGGTACACGTATCTTGAGATCCAATTACTCTTACGATTGTTCAATTTAAAGGAAATTAACAATAAATATAAGTTAATCCAAAGCTGATATGTAAAAGGATTTTCCCTTCTATTAGATCTTGACAAATGGTACCTTTACTCTATTCTTTCTTATACACACAGAGTTTATTCCTAGTCAAAAAAGATAATTGAGAAAGTTGAGAAATTGTAGAAGTATATTCCATAGTGCATTCAGTGTGCCATATATTCTACACCTACAGTTTGAATATGTTGATTGTGAAATCCATGTTCAAACATATTTGTCAAGGTTTAAGAGTGTAGGTATATTTTTACTCTGGCATTATTATCTCAAAACAGGATATTGCAAATGAAACTTCAATTCACAGTCTCCATATGGAAAGCTATCCCTCAGATAATCTCTTCAGCCTCCTACATATATAATATGTTGGGGAAAAATAGAAATCTTGACACTTCATGCTGAAGGTATGTCAATCATATTACAAAATTCACAATAAAAAATCTTTGTTTCATGACAAAATAAAATGAAATAATTCTCCAAGATTATTTTGTTTAGAGGATGATTTACCTAATTTAGCACTTATCTTGGATTAAGAAAACCAGAAACTAAATCCCAGTAACTTTGCTTTCTATATCTTAACATGATAGATATCTTGTGGCCTTTATTAGCCACCAGAGACTTGGCTGTCACTCATCATTTTGACAATTTACCTTGAAATTATTAGAATCCCCATTTGGAGTTTCAGGGCTGTATACACATGACAGCAGGGAGAAATCAGTCCATATCTTCAACACTTTGCTTGGAAATCTCCTTATAATAGTCCAAGTTCATTACTTACAAGTTTTCCTTTTCACCCAAAAGTAGAACCCAGTTCAGCCAAGTTTTCTGCCTCCTGTATAATAGGCATCTCCTTTCTCCCAGCTTCCAATAAGGTGTTTCTCATTTTCTTTTGAGTCCTCACCAGAAGCAGCTTTTCCCTCACCAATACTGCCTCTACCAAGTGACTCCTCAAGGTAATGTAGTCTCTTTCTATTAGTGCCTCAGAGTTCGTCCTGCCTCCACTCACTGAACAATTCCTAAGTCACTTCCACCTTTTCAGGTATTTGTTAGAGCACCAACCCACTTTCAGTAACAAAATCTGTATGTGATTCTTAGGGCTACTGTAACCAAGTACCGCAATCTGGGTGGCTTAAAACAAGAGAAATTTATTCTCTCACTGTTCTGGAGGCTCTAAGTCCAAAATGAAGACGTCAGCAGTGCCATGCTCCCTCGGAAGGCTTTAGGAAGAACCTTTGCCTCTCCAAGCTTCTAGAACCCAGGGATTCCTTGCCTTGAAGCAGCATAACTTCAGTCTCTGCCTCCATCTCCAAATTGTCTTCTCTGTGTGTCTTCTGGTGTACTTTCCTCTTCTCATAAGGACACCAGTTATTGGATTTAGGGCCCATCCTACACCCAGGATGATTGCATCTCAAGATCCTTAACTAATTACATCTGCAAAGAACCCATTTCCAAATACTGTTCTGAATGGATATGAATTTGGCGGTGGTGGGGGAGGTGCACTATTTAACTTCCCACAAAGTTAAAGAAAATAATTTTAAGGAAACAGCCTATGATGTTACTTTTTTCAAAGTGTCATACTATGTTTAAAGTTAAATAGTTAATTTCCCATCCTTGTTCATGTGAATTCTCCCAAGTGAGTGGAGCTCATCTTACTCTAACCCACCTTAATTATGGCCCACATGCAACCTTCTTTCCAGTCTCTTTTTCTATGACATTTTCTTTCTTATGGAATAGATTCATTTACTTCACAACACTAAGTATTAAAGATCTGACCCTTCAAAGAGAAAGTGCAAATTCAGGAGAGTAACCAAGAACCACCTCTCTATGTAGGCAAAGCAAGCACACACTTATGTGATTAAACTGCAGAGGAACACAGTTTATCCAAAAATGTGTCCCTCACCTTTGTGCTGTTGCTTCAAGCCACTGGCCTGAAATGAGATTCCTGGATTTACTTCTTTGGATTTGAAAACAAAGTCATAATTTGTAAAAGTCACGTGTTTCCTGTGTTCTGCTTGTGATGAATCCTTCTTTACTCCCCTCAACTTTGTTAGTTCAGGAAATGACCTTATTTAATTTCCTTAAACCTTGAATAAGAAAAACATGAATTGTATGCCCAGTGATCATAAAGAGGCCAAGGGCATCTTAACTTTGTTAGTTGCTTTGCTTAAGATGGAACATGGATGAAAAAATTAATGTTAATTAAAGGGATTGAATTGTGTGTTGGCATGCCTTTTCACAACTGTGAGAAATGTTAAAACTTGCAACTAAAATTGCTCTCTAAAAGGATAACACTATCCCTATGGGCATGCATTGGTATTGGGTAATTTTCAGCAGTTCTGCCAAGTTTCAGTTATACTGTCAGCCATCTTTAATGTGTGATCATAGACCAAAATACAAGTATAGATCTTAAGATTTAAGATCATATTTAAAAACTTTTTCCCTAATACTGGTGAAGTATATGTGAAATTTGTCATCTTTACATTTGCTAAATTTTCATATTCACTACTAGAAAAAAAATTTCCTGTAATAAAAATTACTGAACATCTTATTTTCCACAGACATTCCCAAATCATTTTTCTCTTTATAGGGTGATTCAATTTTGTTAATGTTCCATGGGTCGGTAAAAATAATATAGTAAGCTATTATTTTTCCTTTTATATAAAATGGGAACAAACCTTCAATTTCCATTCTCATGAAGACTTTTTATTGTCTACTCCAAGCAAGTTCTCAAAATGTCCTTAGAAGCCATCCACTTTCCAGCTGTCTAAAACCATAAGCCATATCCTTAGTCTCATTGATCTTGGACATATTGCTGTAGTCCATTAAATTTATTATCAAATGGTACAAAAGATACAGGGCTAAGCATCCCAACATATTTAAGCAAAATAAAGGTGATAGTTTGATTATCATAGGTGGTTCAATAAAGAAAAATAAATGACTACTGTGTTTAATTAAAAAAGAAAAAGAAAAGTACTTAAGATCAATGATTTCCAAAGTTAGTGCAAGCCTGACAAAAAATGTGTAAACTCTCAAAGTTTCTTGCCGCATGATACTAATTATAAAGGGGAAACCATAACTATGGATGAGAAACCTGTCATACATCTACTTAACCAAGCATACAAAGTTCCTTGTAATACATTCCTCTCTTTTTGTACTTCTAAATTTATTTCCTAAAGAAAACTTTTAAAAAACCATTGGTGACAGGATGTTGCTCTGGGAGGATGGGGTTCCCTGCTTTGACCAGGTTCACTATGAATTCAGTGAGACCAAATAAAGTCAGGGGCTAAAAGGGGCTCATACCAAGTTATTCTCATGGTGGTCACCCAGATATGTACAGGTGGCTTGGTCTTAGGCTCTCCTGGTTTGGACGCTGTTTCCTTTTGCTCCACAGCACAGATTCTCTTCTCCCTTCCTAGCCTCAGGGCTGTGCAGCTTCTCCCTCCTACTTTCTGTCTCTGCTCCCCAAGTTCTCCACTTCTCCGCTTCCACATCCCCTCCTTCCCTGCCCCCAGCACTGGGAGGAACTCTGTGGGTGGGTGTCTACAGTGACTGGTGGAAGCCCAACCAATTACTTCCAGGCACTTGTGCGCCTTCTCTCCACCCCTTCCCCGAGCTGGTACTTCTGTGACTAATGGTTTCCTCTGTGCAGCTCTGTCCTGCCTCCCATAGGTATGCAAACAGGCTCTTTTATGTATACAATGGGTGATATTAAAGCCAGGTGAGCATCCTGGTCATAAAATTTCCATTTTCTCTACACTCAAAAACAAGTGATACACATTTAGACTATTTCAATACAACTGGAGATACTGGCAAACAAAATTGTGGTACTTTTTAAATGATGAAATCATTATTTCAAAATACAAAACCATTTACTCATCTTCCATGGAGGTTTATGACAACCACAATAAAGTGATAATAAAATTAGTCTAACAGGTTAATTATTTATTATTTATTATATATAATTTTATTTTATTATTTATAATTGCAATTCATAGTGCATTTTAAATTAGTAATATGTATATGTAGTTATATATATATGTATATGTATACATACTAATATGTATATTGTGTATGCATATATGTGTGTGCATACATGTCTCTTTCTCCCCTTTGCCAAGCAAGTTTATCGTTCTAATAACCTTTTTATTTTAAAGGAAAGATACACTACAGTAAATCTCAAATAATTAATTTTGTTTCTGGAAGGTATTCCAACAAGTAGGAATTAAGTTTTCCTTCTAAGACAAGGAAACAATTTTCTGTGAACTTGTGGTTGACCGTTTTATTGCAGAACTAAGAAATAAGCACTTGTATGCTGACTATGTATTTTGCTTGGCTTCAAATGAAGGAATCCCATAACAATTTTTGGTGTTTTATAAATAAATATCTTACAGAAATTACATTTTTAGTTATTTAAGAAGTTTAAACAAACACAAAGTCAACCTTAAGATATTGGAATGCCTTTCAAACAAACTAATATAATTATTTTACTTAAATTACAAAGTGCATAGATTCTTTGAGCTGGTAAAGGCTAATCTGGCCAAAATTTTGCCTTCTCTTTTTCTTTAAATTTCTGTTTTTTTTAAAAATGCTACTATATAAATGAACCGGAAATATGATTGACCAAACACATATGTTAGTGTATATGGTTTATTTTATCGAATATGTATGACTCAAATGTAATTTTTAACTAATTTTAAACTTTCTTCTGATCTCAAGTGATTCACAAGCTACTATCTGACCTACACAGGGTTTACATGTATTCTCATCTTAGTTGATGAAGATTTAGCATTCTAAACTTAGGTTCCATTGCCTGAAGCAAGTTGTAAGCCCCTGAACTTAATTTTCTTCTAAAGAAAGTATTCTCTCTGTAGAGTTTAAGTTTATCAATCAGATCTACTTCTTGGTTTTCCTCTCTGTTTTGTTTTTTCTGTCTTTGAAATACCTTTCTTCTCTAAGCAACTACAAAGGCATATGAGCCAAAACAAACACTATGCAAAACTTCATTTTTCATATTGTAAGTAGTGAAGTGAAAGAAACACAGTGTTTTAACATTTCATTATAGGCATATAACCTGATATGCTTTTTCTTAAAAAATACTTCACACTGTTTTTTAAATTCATAAATTATAACAGAATAATAAAATTAAATGTATAAATATTAAATTATAACTTTTTATGTGTATAAAGTAATAAAGAGAACAATCTGTGCTTTAATACATTTTCTCCTTAATTTTATGGCCAGGGACACCCATAATTAATAATTTACTCATAAACTTCTAGATTGTTTACAAATATAAATAAATCTATCTATATAAACCTATGACTACACAAACACATACACTCCACACACACACATACACACATACAAAATTATAATAATGTAAACATGCTCTTCATATAGTCTGAAGGTTTTTCTCCTACTCAGTAGTGTAGAATGGATATATTTCAGATCACTTAATATACACGCACCTAATTGTTTTTAATTATTATTTTTATGATAATTAATGATTATTTTACATTTTAGTCAACTAACTATTATACTATTTACATTCATTTTATTTTTTTCCGGGTGTTTACAATTACACACAAAAATGTGATGTAGTGTAGGTATATTTAGTCTTTTGCTATTTATGTAGAATGTATATCTAAAATATGCTTCTTAGGTGAGAGAACATATGCTTATTTAATATTAATTAATAGTGTCAGATTATTCCAAAACATTTTAAATTCTTCTCCCTAATCTATTGTGTATGAGATTGGCTGTTTGCTATCAATGTCATCAAAATCTAGAACTTATCAGACTTTATAATGTTTGATGATCTGATACAACAATATTGTCTGCTTTTATCTTAATTTACACTTGTTTGATTATGGAGAATATGAGCATCTTTGTTATATTTTATTTGTCATGTGTCTCTTTTTTTGTAAATTGACTTTTTATAACCCATGTTTGGATTTTTCTTGCTAATTTATATGAGCTCTTTACATATTGAGGTTCATTAATTTTGTCTTAAAAATTATTGCAATAGTTTCTCCCAAACTCTAATATTTCATTCTGAAAAGTCTTTCATTACATAGTAGTTTATAATAAAAGTAGTTTAATGTTACCAAAAATGTCAAATAGAAATTTATTGCCCACTATCTTAGTGAAACACACAAACAAAAGTATTCTTATGTTTTTAAAAATGACTTTGGGACACATCTTCCTGTTTGTTTTAAAATGACATCTCTTTCTGTGGTACATATACACAATGGAATATGATACAGCCATTAAAAAAGAAAAGAAAACCTGCCATTTGCAACAACATGGGTGAACCTAGAGGGTACTACGCTGAGTGAAATAAGCCAGGCAGAAAGATAAATAGCATGTCATTTCACTTATTTATGGAATATAAAACCAAAACAAAATAAAATGGACAAAATAGCAGTAGAATCAAAGACACTTGAGAAGTGACTAGTGGTTACTATGGGGGAGGGATTCAACTGGGTGAATGGGGAGGGGGATAAAGGGACACAAAAGTTCTCAATCATAATGTAAGTTTATTACAGGGATAGTAATACAGAATGGAGAATGTAGCCAATGATTCTGTAACATCTTCCTATATTGACAGACAGTAACTGCACTATTGGGGGTGAAGATTTCATAATATCATTGACTGTGGAACCCCTGTGTTGTATACTTAAAATCAATATAAGATTGTAATATCTATAGTACTTCAATAAAAAATAAATAAATAAAAATAAATGAAATGAAATCTCTTTTTTTATGAAAACCCTGTGGAGAAAGCTGGAGTGCACAAAAGGCCAAAATATGGTCATGCTCACAAGTAGCATTTGGTTAGAGCAATCATCTATACCTTCAGAATTCCTGCACAAACATAATTATGTAGTAAACATATATTCTGTCACCTAACATATTTTAAAATATATATTCTATATAAATAAAAATTAAATACACCTGGAATGCATCAAAATTGTGTTTATAACTATAAACACCTGGGAAAAAACAAGTTAGGCATAAATTTTGTACATTTATTTGTTTACAAGATAAATATGAAATTTTACAAGTCAAAATGAAAGGCAATCAATATCTACATCTTCCACTTTAGCAAGGTGATAAGACAAACAAGGTTTTATAAGCACCCCTTCTCCTAGGCTGGGAATTCTTGTGCAGTATTATTTCCTGATAATATTTGTACATTCATCATTGTAGCACTATTACATTTTTACTAGTTTGTTCAGTATCATTTCTTTTATCTCATGGATTTATCTTGGATTCAATTTTCACATGTTTTGTTTTATTTTGCTGGAATACATCCTGTACTGATTCTTTCAGATATTTATATTTGGTAAATTTGAATCCTTGTTTCTCTCTCTCTTTCACTGTTGTATTTTTATTCAGAGCTCATGGTTATCCTTATCATATGAGCTGTTAAGTTTATTACCGTAAAGGGGTAAACAGGATACCATTCTTTACTACAAGCCTCCTTGTTTTCAATTAGCCTGTAGCTCCAGTGTAACAAAGGGATTAAAAGATAAATGACATAAACTTAATGACTGAGTGAATGGAAGTGAAATCAATTTTATCACATCACAGCTAAAACTAAGAAAAAATACCATTCCTACTGGGTCTATATCTAAAAATAACTTTTAGAAAATACAGTTTCATATCAAGCACATATTGTATTCTACATATAGAAGACATCAGTTGGGTGAGAGGCTATTTCATAAGTCCCCCAGCATGGACTCCTGTGAAAGATAAGAGGAAGCCCCTGATGCCTTTTAGCACATTCTGCAGTGACCAAATATCCGTCATGTAAAGAGGAATGGAGAAAAAAGTGATATAGAGGCAGAGGCATTTTTCTAGGCTAATTAGGAAGTGACAGTGATGTAGTGGGGTCCTCATCCAGACTGGAATTCGAAAGAAACTTCACCTTAAGACTTTTCCAGCTGTAGAAAATTATGTGTATTAGGAGAAGGGTACTGGTTCTTAGTTAATTTCATCCATGCCCAGTGAGGCATTTTCCAGACACAGAGAATAATCTGCGGGTGGTTATTCACTGTGCAATTATCAATATTTTGTTGCAAAGTCTCCAGAGCTGCACTCAAGGGAGCTCCCACAAGAGAAATAATCTCCTTCTTCCCTCTCTTTCCTCGTGAACTGTCTCCATCTACTGCTCTTCTGTGATACTCTTGTCATTTTAGCATAATTTGACTGAACCTAAAATTATTGGTTCTTAACCTTGTTCCTGAGGAAGTTCTGCCAGTCAGCCTATATGTTATTTTTTTCCTCTTTGATCCTGGCAATCATTTCTACTGCGTTAAATTAGTTATCTTTCTTCTAACCCATTATACTTTAATAGATGCAATGTTCTTTAGTATGCCTAGAAAGATAGCCTTTATTAAAGACAGTAATACAATTGGTGTTTCCTTTAATCTTAGTAATGTTTGCCATTGCAGGGAGAATTACTGCTTCTCTTTTAAAGTAATTGCTTACTTACTAATTCATGGTTTTATATTTATTATTGAGTTAAAGTATCTTCTGATTACAGAAGCAGAGGAATGCTGTGTTGTCATGATGAACATGGTTGAGATTAATTGTTCATTTGGTACCAGGTGCATTTGTTCTGCTAGTTTCCAGTCATTTAAAGCCCTAGGATCCCTCTTTATCTCAAGATTCATATTGGTTTCTCAAGTATAGGGCAACTGTTATCTGGATTCTGGTGCTCTGGAAATGAGAATAGAGTCTAAAATAAGACCAAAAACCTAGATGTTCCATATTTACTGGCCCAGATAAATATGGAGAGTTGCCCAGGACATCCTCCTGATCCTATATTCACTATTACCAAGCATGTGCATTCTGGAACTGACTTTTCCTTTCTTTCCTCTGTTGTGCATGATGTATGGAGTGGTTTCCTTCTTAGATCTGACTGTATTGGGTTTTTTTTTTGCAGCATAACAAAGTGTCATAGACTTAGCAGCTTAAAAAATTCACTTGTCATTAACACTTGTGCAGAAGAAGAGAAGGGGCTTAATGCAGTCTAACAAGGGCACTCTAACCTTTAGCCAGTGGGAGGCCAGCAGACCAAAATGTGTTCAATCTGCTACAGGGATGCAGACTTTTAATTACTTCTTTAGGCATTCAAATGTGAAATATAATTTGGTGTCATTTATATCTAATACTTGGTAGTGAAGAGAAAAATAAAATTACTATACTGATGAAAGATGAGACACCAATAACTTTAAAATTCATAGAAATTTAATATTTTCATTGTCAATATTGGAAAATTGAATATTTTTAATGCCTGAACAAATTTTTAATGGAGCTGATCTTTGTATAACTTTCTATTTGTTATTGTAATGATGTTTGGTTATAACCTTCCAAAACTTCAATAGACATATATAAATAATTAAAATGCATGCACATGTACACACACAGGCTATTTTAAGCAATTATTTTCTAAATATGGCACCTTCTCTGCTTAGATTCTGATAAGTTAATTTAGGAATTGCATTTATTAAAGTAGTATGATACCACTTTAAGGTCACTATCTTATTTTCTTTAAAATAAATAAATAAATAGATAAAATCAGATTAATTTGATAATGGACTTTTTAAAAAAGTGCAGAGAGTTAATCTACTTTTTGAAAATTTATTCAAAGCCGCATAGGTGACACATAATTGAAGCCACATTTGAAAATCTATTTGAAATTCTTGCCACCTAGTATAATGAGAATATTATGAAAATTGAGAAAGCCCAGGAAATAGCAATCTGCTTGAAAACATTATCTCTTCACAATGTTGAGGAAATTGTGTTTATAGTCCTAGTAATAGCAAATTATGTGACTAGCTCAGTGAGTGTGGCAGAATGGCAAGGAGGATGATCAATGAAAGTTTGTGAATAAAACTGAAAGACTAAACAGGATATTATGAAATTTTAAATTCCAGACAAGACAGCTGTCTCAGACCTTAGAGATCTTTCAGGATGTGGCTTTAAGATGCTGCAAAAGAGACACATTCATCAGTGATTCTGATTCACATGCTCCAGAAGGGAGTCCAAGAGACCTGATTATAAAATTACATATCTCAACATATTCTAGGAGAGAGTACCAAGGACCAATTTTGTTATACTGACCTAACATATTTGAAGAAAACATCTTTATGTTTAACACTGCTCAAATGCAAACAAAATTAATACAACATTTCCAGATCCTCACTGGGAAAATGAAAATCTACTAATTATTATGTTATTGGCCATGAATATATACAATTGTAATGATGTTTATGGCAATATAAATAAATATGGGGATTAATAGATTATTAAATTATTTTTATTCTTAAAATAAAGGACATGAAATATTTGTTAAAATTCTTGAAATAAGGAGTTGGAGAGAGAGAATGGAAGTCTTATACATGAATTATAAATTGCCTATTAAAGAAACAAAAGTTCACTTGATATAGAAGATAGAGGATATGAAAGCCGTGGAAGAGAGGGAGACAGAGAAAGAGAGAAACAGAGAGGATTGCAACAATCATAGAGCATACACAGAAAGACTAATTTCCAAGAAACAAGGAATTACTAACTACTTGGTTGTTTGCAGGAAAAAGGAAATGAAGGTAAAGTTCTCAGTTACATGCTCACCACAGACACATACTGCAAATTGTGGTTGGGTGATTTGGGCCTAATAATTGAATTTTAAAACTTCCTGTTGCTTTTATCATAAAATTATTGAAAAGGTTATTGTTACTGCTGGTGGTGGTGGTGATTGTGGGTGGAATGGTATTATGGTTACATTGTCTTTTTGAATAGTGTCTGAAGGAAATTATATTAATCTAACTTTTCACCCATTTTGTTAATCTATTTTGAATTACACGTTTCTGAACAAGATCCCATCCTTGTCACTATTCTTTTCCTACCACATATTGCCAATATGTACATTCTACATTTTTATTTATATTTTAATACATTATTCAAATGATGGGAAGGAAGAATGTAATACTGATGTACCCAACATAGCTCTATTGAGTGGTAACCCTCACCAACCTTGCTTCTGATTGTTGAAAGATGAGTGTGGACAGTTCAGGCTCCTTGTGTTCATCCTGATGGCTTTCACCTCTCACAGGACTCAGAACTGAAAACTGCTCTGAGTTCCATCCTTGTGGTTTTCATGAGTGTTTTAACATGGTTAATTCATTCCAGTTTCATCACAGAGAATGTTTCAGTATATTTCATCTGTATATGAAAATATGTAAGAAAGATATAAATGTAAAATTTTTATAGTATACTAATTTCCTAAGTTTAAAAAATTCACTTTACATGTAAGAGTCCTGAATGTGCCATTTCAGGATTTTTTTAGTTCATGCTGAAATAAGTCCCTAAATTAAACCATCTGAAAAATATTTATTAAGCCCTCCTATGCTCTTGTCTCAATGCTAGTCTTTAAAGATGCAGTCATCCACCAAGTATGCCCAGTCCCTGTGCTTATGAAAGTAGGAGCCTAAAAGATAGCTTAAGATAGCATTAGGACTTAGATATTACTAGCCTCAGAAGTATATAAATAAAAACTGAAGGGTCTATAAAAACTTATAGGTATTATGAGATTTAGTTTGTTTATATTCACCATGTTTCAAGGCAACCTTTAAATTTAAGTGTTATTTAAATATAAAAAAATTACAGAAAGATGAGACAATTTTCCCTTTTTAAAGCATTTAGATCATTGTAAGATATAATTGATTGTATGTTTTTCTAGGTACCCTCTGAGTCAAGTCATAAGGAAAAGAGAAGAAAAAAGCTTAAAAAAATAAAATATTTTGGGTAAAAAGAAGTTTAATGTATACCATTAGAATACTTTGGTAAATAAGTTTTTATTTTTCAAGAATTTCACTCCTTATTTTAACTAATTAAAAAACCAAAATAAAAATCTAGTGATATAATGGAGCAACTCTATCATAAAGTTGCAAACATTTTTAAGATTTTAATTTTTCTGATTGTGGACATGTGAATTTTATTATTTCATATGGCTAGTCTTTTGATGATGCCTTTAGAATTTCATTTGAAATTTTGGGAAATTATTTCTGCACCAAGTACACTAAATTTTCTCCAGTTGTCCCTATAAGCTATGAAAAATATAATGAGATAGTTCATAATAAGCAAATCCATACCTTTCCCATTTTTGACATTATATTTATTATTTTATATGTTTGGATTACCTGTTCAGACCTTCAGTGTTTTGTTTGAAATTCAGGAAAGCAAATGTAGCTTGTAGTATAGTAATTTCTATAAGTTAAAGAAAGGAAAATGAATAGTACAGTGTAGGTTTTTATGGATGTCTATCCAGATGAAAAGCATATTGAGATAGAAGCCCATGATGCATCTATTCATTTCTGCAAGAAGAATTTAATGAAGACCTATTATGAATTATATAGTCATGTAAAGTTTTAAAAAGTATAGTTTAGAGCTTGTCTTGAACAAGCATGTATGAATGACAAATATAATAAAATAGCCATGATAAAATGGTACACTGATCAAATATACTTGTTGCTAGATTGTAGAATCATGGGTATGATTCCTCAAGAAAGTGACAATGAATCAAGGGTAAGTGTGGCTTTCCCTGGTTTGATAGACTGGATCATTGTTCCAATTCTCCACTCCATTTTTGTAATAAAATTTTATATCCAGTGGAGCTCAAGATAGAAGCATGAGTAGGGCAATGGAAATCTCCTCCCAAAACCATATATATTTTTGAAAATACAACAAATACAACTACTCCTAAAAGAGAGACCAGAACGTACCGTACAACAACCAGGCTACATATACATCTGCGAGAACTCAGCATCTCATGAAAAGGGCAAGATACAAAGCCATGATCCGGTGGGACTCAAGCACTCCCCCAACTTCAGCTCACTGGTGGGAGGAAAAGAATCAGAGTGGGGAGGGAGTGGAAGCACAGGACTACTAAATAACCCCTACTGCGGCCCCTGCAGTGCCCTAGTTATCTGCACCAGGCGCACAGACACACATTGCATGGTGTACTGGATATTAGAGAAACAGTAAAATCTGAGATGGAGACTGTGAGCAGGTCTCCACAGCGGGCTCCCCGGGACAAAAGAAAAGCGGGTGCTTTTTAAAAGCCTTAAAGGGACAAGGGCTTAACAGCTGGACAAGATCATCCTGGCACACTTAGCCCAGGAGGCTGGGAATCTTAAAGAACTTCAGGCGCCCTAACCCTCTGGGGGGTAACGCAGCCCTGAAGCCCCTCACAGTGATAAGAAGCCTGCCATTCATTCCCCCTGCAGGCGCTGCAAACAAACCGGCTGACCCGCTACAGCTGCAGAGCAGCCAGAGAACAGCCCCCATGACAACAACCACATAGAGGCTTCTCCCAGTGTGCAGCTAACCAGGACAGACCAAGAGGCTGCCGGCAGTGCGCAGCTCCCCGGCACAGACAGAGGAAGCTGAAGCAAGGTCCAGAAGGCATGAAGGGATGCCATTCTCACAGGAGAACACACCCAGCATGTCTGCGACCCCTGCAGTGCCCTAGAATATCCCAAGGGCCGCTCTGCCCATGGCAGCTCAGGAGATTATCCCAGAGTCTGCTCCCGGTGTGTGGGTAAATGGCACAGGCAGCAGAAGCCAGAGCAAGGTCCAGAAGGCACGAAGGGGTGCCATTCTCACAGGAGAACACACCCACATGTCTGCAACCCCCCCCCACAGTGCCCTAGGCTATCCTGAGGGCCACCCCACCCACAGCATCTCAGAAGATTACCCCAGAGACTGCTCCCTGTGTGCAGGTAACTGACACAGGCAGCAGAGAAGGGCAAGGCAACCAGCAAACAAGAAGGGACTTTGTTCTCCCAGCTGTCTGCAACCAATTCTATCACCATGAAAAGGCAGAAGAATCTAGTCCAGTCAAATCACTCAGAGAACTCCAGAGAGAGAGCCTGGTAAGATAGATATAACCAATCTTCCTGAAAAAGAATTCAAAATAAAAGTCATAACTATGCTGATGGACCTACAGAGAAATATGCAAGAACTAAGGGATGAAGTCCGGAGGGAGATAACAGAACTGAAACAATCAATAGAAGGTCTTAAGAGCAGACTGGATGAAGTGCAAGAGACTGCTAATGGAATAGAAATCAGAGAACAGGAATGCAGAGAAGCTGAGACAGAGAGAGATAAAAGGATCTCTATGAATGAAAGAATATTGAGAGAACTGTGTGACCAATCCAAATGTAACAATATTCGCATTATAGGGGTACCAGAAGAAGAAGAGAGAGAAAAAGGTATAGAAAGTGACTTTGAGGAGGTAATTGCTGAAAACTTCCCCATCTGGGGGAAGAGAGAGTCTCTCAGGCCATGAAGGTGCACAGATCTCCCAACACAAGGGACCCAAGAAAGACAACACCAAGACATATAATAATTAAAATGGCAAAGATCAAGGATAAGGACAGACTATTAAAAGAGGCCAGAGAGAGAAATAAGATCACACACAAAGGAAAGCCTATGAGGCTATCATCAGACTTCTCAACAGAAACCTTACAGGCCAGAAGAGAAAGGCATGATATATTTAAGGCAATGAAACAGAAGGGCCTTGAACCAAGAATACTGTATCCAAAAAGATTATCATTTAAATTTGAAGGAGGGATTAAACAATTTCCAGACAACCAAAAGTTGGGGGAATTTGCCTCCCATAAAGCACCTCTACAGGATATTTTAAAAGGACTGCACTAGATGGAAGCACTCCTAAGGCTAAATAGATGTGACCAGAGAAAATAAAATCACAGGAAAGAAAGCAGACCAACCAAATACTAACTAAAGGTGAAAAATAAAATCAGCTATCCACAAAAGCAGTCAAGGGAAACACAAAAGAGTACAGAATAAAACACCTAACATATGAAGGATGGAGAAGGAAGAATAAGAAGGGAGAGAAATAAAGAATCATCAGACTGTGTTTATAATAGTGTAATAAGTGAGTAAAATTAGATGGTTAGATAGTAAAGAAGCTACCCTTGAACGTTTGGTAACCAAGAATCCAAAGCCTGCAATGGAAATAAGTACATGTCTATTGATAATCAGCCTAAGTGTAAATGGACTGAATGCACCAATCAAAAAACACAGAGTAACAGAATGGATAAAATAGCAAGACCCATCTATATGCTGCTTACAAGAGACTTACCTCAAACCCAAAGACATACACAGACTAAAAGTGAAGGGATGGAAAAAGATATTTCATGCAAACAATAGGGAGAAAAAAGCAAGGGTTGCAGTACTTGTATCAGACAAAATAGACTTCAAAACAAAAAAAGTAACAAGAGACAAAGAAGGACATTATGAAATGATAAAGATGACAGTCCAACAAGAGGATATAACCATTATAAATATATATGCACCCAACACAGGAGCACTGACATATGTGAATCAAATATTAACAGAATTAAAGGAGGAAATAGAATGCAATGCAATCATTCTAGGAGACTTCAACACACTAGAACAGATAGACATAACAGACATACAGAACTCTACAACCAAAAGAAGCAGGATACACATTCTTCTCAAGTGCACATTGAACATTTTCCAGAATAGACCACATACTAGGCCACAAAAAGAGCCTCAGTAAATTAAAAAAGATTGAAATTCTACCAACCAACTTCTCAGGTCACAAAGGTATAAAACTAGAAATAAATTGTACAAAGAAAACAAAAAGGCTCACAAACACATGGAGGCTCAAAAACATGCTTCTAAATAATCAATATATCAATGGCCAAATTAAAACAGAGATGAAGCAATATATGGAGACAATTGACAACAACAACACAAAGCCCCAATGACTGTGAGATGCAGCAAAGGCAGTTCTAAGAGGAAAGTATACTGCATTCCAGGCCAATTTAAAGAAGGAAGAACAATCCCAAATGAATAGTCTAAAGTCACAATTATTGAAACTGGAAAAAGAAGAACAAATGAGGCCCAAAGTCAGCAGGAGGAGGGACATAATAAAGATCAGAGAAGAAATAAATAAAATTGAGAAGAATAAAACAATAGAAAAAAATCAATGAAACCAAGAGCTTGTTCTTTGAGAAAATAAACAAAATAGATAAACCCCTAGCCAGACTTATGAAGAGAAAAATAGAATCTACACACATAAACAGAATCAGAAATGAGAAAGGAAAAATGACGACGGACAGCACAGAAATACAAAGCAGTAATTGAGAATACTATGAAAATCTATGTGCTAACAAACTGGATAACCTAGAAGAAATGGACAACTTCCTAGAAAAATACAACCTTCTAAGAAGACTAAGGAAGAAAAAGAAAATCTAAACAGACCAATTTCTAGCAATGAAATTGAATTGGTAATCAAAAAACTACCCAGGAACAAACCCCCCAGACCAAATGGATTCAGACATTTAAAGAAGACATAATACCCATTCTCCTTAAAGTTTTCAAAAAAAGTAGAAGAGGAGGGAATACTTCCAAACTCATTCTATGAAGCCAGCATCACTCTAATACCAAAACTAGGCAAAGACACCGCAAAAAAAGAAAATTACTGAACAATATCCCTGATGAACATAGATGCAAAAACACTCAACAAAATATTAGCAAACTGAATTCAAAAATACATCAAGAGGATCATACACCATAATCAAGTGGGATTCATCTCATGGATGCAAGGATGGTACAACATTTGAAAATCCATATGTATCATCCACCACATAAACAAAAAGAAGGACAAAAACTACATGATCATCTCCATAGATGCTGAAAAAGCATGTGACAAAATTCAACATCCATTCATGATAAAAACTCTGAACAAAATGGGTATAGAGGGCAAGTACCGCAACACAATAAAGGCCATATATGACAAACCCATAGCCAACATCATACTTAACAGCGAGAAGCTGAAAGCTTTTCCTTTAAGATCGGGAACAAGACAAGGATGCCCACTCCCTCCACTGTTATTCAACATAGTACTGGAGGTCCTAGCCATGGCAATCAGACAAAACAAAAAAATACAAGGCATTCAGATTAGTAAGGAAGAAGTCAAACTGTCCCTGTTTGCGGATGACATGATATTGTACATAAAAAATCCTAAAGACTCCACTCCAAAACTATTAGAATTAATATCTGAATTCAGCAAAGTTGCAGGATAAAAAATTAATATACAGAAATCTGTTGCTTTCCTATACACTAACAATGGATGAACTAGCAGAAAGAGAAATCAGGAAAATAATTCCATTCATAATTGCATCCAAAAGAATAAAATACATAGGAATAAACCTAACCAAGGAAGTGTAAGACCTATACCCTGAAAACTGCAAGACACTCTTAAGAGAAATTAAAGAGGACACTAACAAATGGAAACTAATCTCATGCTCGTGGCCAGGAAGAATTAATATTGTCAAAATGGCCATCCTGCCTAAAGCAATCTACAGATTCAATGCAATCCCTTTCAAAAACCAACAGCATTCTTCAACGAACTGGAACAAATAGTTCTAAAATTTATATGGAACCACAAAAGACCCAGAATAGCCAAAGCAATCCTGAGAAGGAAGAATAAAGCTGGAGGAATCTCGCTTCCCAACTTCAAGCTCTTCTACAAAGCTACAGTAATCAAGACAATTTGGTACTGGCACAAGAACAGACCCACAAACCAGTGGAACAGAATAAAGAGTCCAGATATTAACCCAAACATATATGGTCAATTAATATATGATAAAGGAGCCATGGCTATAGAATGGGGAAATGACAGCCTCTTCAACAGCTGGTGTTGGCAAAACTGGATAGCTACATGTAGGAGAATGAGACCGTATCACTGTCTAACCCCATACACAAAAGTAAATTCGGAATGGATCAAAGACCTGACATAAGTCATGAAACCATAAAACTCTTAGAAAAAAACATAGGCAAAAATCTCTTGGACATAAACATGAGCAACTTCTTCTTGAACATATCTCCCTGAGCAAGGGAAACAAAAGCAAAAATGAACAAGTGGGACTATATCAAGCTGAAAAGCTTCTGTACAGCAAAGGACACTATCAGTAGAACAAAAAGAGATCCTACAGTATGGGAGAATATATTCATAAATGACATATCCAAAAAAGGGTTGACATCCAAAATATATAAAGAGCTCACGTAACTCAACAAACAAAAAGCAAATAATCCAATTAGAAAATGGGCAGAGGAGCTGAACAGACACTTCTCCAAAGAAGAAATTCAGATGGCCAACAGGCACGTGAAAAGATGCTCCACATCGCTAATCATCAGAGAAGTGCAAATTAAAACCGCAATGAGATATCACCTCACACCAGTAAGGATGGCCAACATCCAAAAGACCAACAACAAATGTTGGCGGGGATGCAGAGAAAGGGGAACCCTTCTACACTGCTGGTGGAATGTAAACTAATTCAACCACTGTGGAAAGCAGTATGGAGGTTCCTCAAAAAACTCAAAATGGAGATACCATTTGACCCAGGAATTCCACTCCTAGGAATTTACTCTAAGAATGCAGCAGCAAAGTTTGAAAAAGACATATGCACTCCTACATTTATCACAGCACTATTTACAATAGCCAATAAATGGAAGCAACCTAAGTGCCCATCAGTAGATGAATGGATAAAGAAGATGTGGTACTGGTACATATACACAATGGAATATTATTCAGCCATAAGAAGAAAACAAATCCTACTATTTGCAACAACATGGATGGAGCTAGAGGGTATTATGCTCAGTGAAATAAGCCAGGCAGAAGAAGACAAGTATCAGATAATTTCACTCATATGTGGAGTATAAGAACAAAGAAAAGAACTGAAGGAACAAAACAGCAGCAGACTCACAGAACCCAAGAATGGACTAACAGTTACCAAAGGGAAAGGGACTGAGGAGGATGGGTGGGAAGGGAGGGACAAGAAGGAAATAGGGGCATTACGATTAGCAGACATAATATGTCGGGGGGGCATGGGGAGGGCTGTACAACACAGAGAAGACAAGTAGTGATTCTATAGTATCTTACTATTCTGATGGACAGTGGCTGTAATGGGGTATATGGTGGGGACTTGATGATGGGTTTAGTCTAGTAAACAGAATGTTGCTCATGTAATTGTAGATTAATGATACCAGAAAAAAAATTATACATCCACATCATTTGCCATGTGACTTTAAATTGCCTCCTCCTTTAAAGAGGACGCAGACCCTAAAGCCACACCACACTGTTGAGGCCCTTGCCATGTGACTAATAGGATGTTGAAAGACATGACAGGAGCTTCTGCTTGAAATGTGTTTCTGCAGCTTTCATTTTGTGTTTTAGCTGAGCTCTTCTCTTTCTACCATCTACCTTGTAAAGAGCGTAACAGAGGTTGCTGCGAATCCCTGAATGAGTGATTTGTGGACACACCTATATCCAATGTGTACCTGTACATAAGAAAAATAAATGCTTGTTGTTAGACATTGAGATTTTGGGTTTGTTGTGAAGTGTTATCATTGGAGAAATCTAAAATATATGTCAATTATAACATCAATGTCAGATCATTCTGGAATGAGAAGATATGCAATGTGGAAAAAATGATCAAACATTAAAAAGGGTAGAGAAAGAAAAGAAAATTCTAATAAAATTTCAAGGTCTACTATGAGATAAAAGAAAACTTGTTATTATTTATTGAATGTTTGCCATATGCCACCACAGTTTAAAGTGCTTTAATATATAGCTAAGCAAGATCTATTTTGATTCATGTTTTTATTGTGTATCTTTTCTTCCACTCTAATCGACATATCTTTTATTTATATGGAAGTTGTGATGTTTTGGCAGCATAAAATTGCTTTCTTTTAAAATCCAGTATAACAAAGTTTTTCATTTAACTGGTGGTTTAATTATTGTATAATCACCCTAATTGCTGATACATTTAATACACTACTTAATTATTTTTTATGATGTTTTCACTCCTTCCCGTCATTCTTTGGACTTATTTTTTTTTCTTTTCCCTTTCCTGTCTGATAACTTACTAGTTATTCATCTAAAATTTATAATAAATATCCCTGCCGTATTAAAGGTAAAAGAGAATGAAATGTCTCCACATTGCGGACATCTTGCCAGAACCTTAGAATTCTTAGAGTGCTTTGCTTCCAATTATTTCCCCATACTTTTTGTTGAATGGTGTGTATGTGCTTTATTTAATGTGTGTGTGTGTGTGTTGTGTGTGTGTGTGTGTATGCACATGTACATTATGTATTTAATGTATTATATACATAACAATAACATATAAAGCTCCACAAGACACGATTATTTCTTTAGTTAAATTACATTTAAGCCACCCTCTTATTTACCCACCACATTCCTCCTCATGCCTTCGTCTGTATCCCCAGGATTCTCTCTGTTTCCCAATGCCAGGAAATCTTCCTGTAGCATTTCCCTTAATCTGAACCTTGCACAGCTGACTTCTCCCAGCTTTTTTCTTTCTGAAAATTTACTTTGTCTTCACTTTTGAATGATATTTTCACAGGGCATTGAATTCTAAGTCGGCATTTCAAAGATGTCAGTCCATTGTCTGCTGGTTTCTATTGTTTCTTTAGGAGAGTCTTGCTTTGAAGGCAATATGCCTTTTTTCTGGCTGCTTTTATTTTCTGGCTGCCTTTATAATTTTCCTCCTTGTCTTTGTTTTTGGCAGTTTTACTATGATATTTCTGTTTCCCTTTCTTTCCTCCCTTTTGGTTTGCTTTTAGTTATTTTCTCGTTGCATGCCTGATTATTTTTGCATAAGACCCAGAAATTATGTTTGAAACACTGCATTACAATTTAAAAACTCTAATTTTTTTTCACCAAAAATTGTTTGTTTTGAGAGTCAAGCAGTGTCAGAAATGAGACTGACTTGGTCTGAAGTGGGCTTTAATTGCTGTGAAAGCTGGCCTATTTTCTGTTTGCCCAATCTATGGCACATTGCTTCAGGGTCCTCACTGAAATTGTGTCATGTAATCCAGGACCCTCCTCCCATGTCAGCCTCAAATTCCAATTTGTGTCCTTTCAACAAGTCTGTGCAATTGTACAAGATCTTGTAAGTTCAGCAGTCTCTCAGCTTGGCAGATGACGCAGCCTCTCAGGTTCCCATCCTCCTTTTGAAACCAAATCCTGGAATGGAGAGGCGGTGTCGGGAGCCTGCCTCGCCTCTCTGGGCTTCCCTTCCCTCCAGGAGAGTGGATCTGTAGGACTTCAAGGGCATGGAAGCACTCTGATAACTTCAAAATGGGGATGTGTTTAATAGTGTATGTCGTTTTTTAAGTTGTTCCCATTTAGAGGTCTGTCCATTGTTGCAAGTGGAACTCACTTCCCTTTAGTTTGTGCAAAACAAGTTCAAAATGCATAAAATAATAACAGCATTGAGATAAGAATAATAGACACATGGTTTCTATATTTCTATGTGAGGTATACATTATGTAGCACTGTGGAAAAGACATTCTTTTCCATTATAACATCAAATTAATAATATATTACAGGACATACAGTGTGATTTTAACATAAGCTACATTTAAAATTCTGGAATATATGATATACTTAATGAATGCCTACTGAATGATATAATTTTTAACTGAAAGCATACTAGATCTTTATCTGAGCTAACTAATTTCACAGTCATTTATTTCCAGAGTATCCTTTAACACCAAGCATCTATTCTACAAATAAAATACTTTGACACAAAAATATGGGTTAAATATACAACTGGCACAAAACAGGGGCTTAGTAACTGTTCGCTAATATAATGAATTCATGTTTGTTGGTTAAATGAAGTCTCTCCTATTGTAAGTTTTTGCATAATAATATCATACCTTACTCTCAGTTTATGGATTAAGCTTAGTTTCTATTGTATAGCTTTTTCTAAGGAATTTGAGGAAAATTCAAGTAAAAATAAGATGGTGTTTTATGGTAGGTTGTATCAGTCAGGATTCTTTGGGTTTAAGCAATAGAAAATATGGTTTCCGGAAAATAAAATATTGGAATGATATCGAATAGGAAAAACTTCAAAGAATATATATTTTATCATACCACCTTCCAGGAAGGACATAAAGACTGAGAAAGGAGTTAGTTTCCACATTCTTTTAGGTCCTGGAGTCGGCATGGCTCATCTTCAGTTGCTGCCCGTTCATGTTCACTTAACTCAGGATTCCCAGGAGCTGCAGAGTGTGATTGACCCAAGTTGAGTCATGTGATCGAACTATAAATAATATGATGTGTCAGGTGAATTGTACTGAAACTCAGTTATAGACTGTTGTGGAGGTAGCATATGTGAATATCTTACTCGGTTTGTGCTGCTGTAACAAAGTACTGGTGACTGAGTGACATATAAACAACAGATTTTTATTTCTCACAATTCTGGATGCTGGGAGTCCAAGAGCAGGGTGCCAGCACATTGAGTTTCTGGGTTCAGACTGCTGTCTTCTCATTGTAACCTCACACAGCACAGTGGGTAAGGGAGTTCTTTGAGGTCTCTTTTAAAAGGGCACCATTCACGAGGGCTCCCTCCTCATAACTATCTCCCAAAGGCTCCACCTCCTAATACCATCACGTCAGGTATTAGGATTTCAGTATGTGAATTTTGGAATGTGCAGACATTCAGACCATAGCATGATCTATAAAATAAATACAGATATCAATATCAAAGTGATCACTATCCACAGGGTTTCTGTGGGATCACTATACATGTGGCATCAGGCACTATAGCATGCAAAATCTAGAATCCTTAGGATGCATCTTAGTATAGGCTCTGACATTCCATCAGTGTTCTAATTTTTTATACAATATTTATGAATAAAAAGTATCAAAAATCACAAAATATAACTATAATACTGTGAGTAAATGGCAAAATTTCCAGAATTTCCTGCTTGGCCTTAGTCTATTTACATATCAATGGATGTTTTTCAGAGCCTTCCGGTGATCCAAGGCAATGGGTGGAGAGAAAACGGCCATTCTCTCCTCCCCTCCATTCCTGGTACCTAATTGGTCTGGTGCTCTCCAGTCACCAAGGACCTGCCCATGGAGTTCCTACTGGAAGGGGCAGGCAGGAAAGAGACAGAGCACCATGGCCCAAGGGGAAAAATGGTCGGGAACCTGGCTAGTCACTATAAGAAATAAAAGTCTTTCTCCCAACCTTTCCTTTCCCTTGACTTACTTTGGTTTCACTGGGTTCATAGGGAACTCACCTGTTCCCCAGAGCTACAAATACATTTGAGGTCTGGTAAGTGTGGAGAAACTGTAAAGAGCTATGAGTAAATTTATGCTTCAAAACCAGGCTAGTTTGGATTTATTTCTTTACTGCCTTAACATAAGGTTCTATTGTATATATTCTCCACAACTTTATTCTGTTTAAACCCAAACTGTTTTTCTATATGATAACCTATTACTGAATTTTATTCTAATATAATAAGAGCCTTAACCCATTTGTAATTAAGTCACTGTGTTTTTTCAGATGTATGTGCTATAGAAATCTGGTAATTAATAAAAGAGATAATATAGTTTCATCTTAATAGAGTATTTTGAGAAGTATTGAAAACACAGTCAATTGGTTCTAGAGATGATAGAGTGTTATTGGAATCCTGAAAGTACAGTGTATCAGATATGTGACCACAGGAATACTACTTAATTTCTTTAAGCCCTATTTTCCTCATCTATAAAATTGTAACAGTAATGAAAACTACACCATAGAATTGTACCAAGAATTAAATGAGATAGTATTTTAAGCTGCATGATGCTTGGCATATATTTAATTACTATGGCTAAGCTAAATATTTAAATATTGAATTTAATTATTGCATAATTTAAATTAAGTATTCAATATTTAAATGTACTTCAATTAATACTTATCACTAGTATGGGTCAACTCACTAGTACAGATGTTGCTCTGAGGACTGAGTGAGGCTATTGACTGCTTTTCTAATGGGAATTGCAGCCACCAAATGCACCTTCACACTGTAAGTTTCATGTTCACACATTCGCACTAAGTAGTTGTGGACAGAGATGTATTGTTCAGCACAAACCCTTCATGCAGAGATGCTTGATTCTTAATAAATATAAGTAGTGCTCATATATGAAATGATGATGTCTGATCTCTCCAACTGGACACTGTAATCACATGTTTGTCATCATCAGCCACTAACAGACACTTGTACTTCCTGGGGTTTTTAATGGATGTATAGTCCTAGCAAGGCAAATGACTCATAATACTAGTGAAATAGAGAGAAAGAAATTAACTATTAAACATCAAGACTAGTTGCAGAAAAAAATTTTACAAAGACATCAGCTTTAGATAGAAGACTAGTATTTGAACTCACAGTGAAGGTTCTAAATGCCAGTAACTCATTGAATGAGGTGGACCATTTGCTGTCTGACAACTTTAAGGTGGTGTTAAACCACAGGAAATTGAAACATTAAAGTTTCTGGTAGTTACAAGCCATTATGGCCCTAACAAATCACCTCAGGATATTTCAAATGACGTATGATAGCTCCTCATCCACACACCTGAAAGTAGAAAGAGCTGAAGTTTTTGTCATTGCTGCTCGTGTTTTAATGGTCTCAATGTTTTCTCATCCTTTTGCACTTGTACATGGAAATGTATGCAGCCATGATGTGCTTACTGGAGAGTTTGAGAAATTAATACACTGGAAACTGAATTTGTTTTCCAATAAAGGTGATCTTAGATGAAAAATTATGCTCAGGATTTCTGTTCCTACTTTTTCTGGTGGACCTAATCTAAGCTCGGTGTCTTCTAAAATCCACATAATGACAAATTGCATTTCTCTAAGTAAGTGTCTCAGGAAATAATTTTTGTAAGTTGAAGAGTCACTTTAAAAAAAGAAAAGGATATTTTAATGCATCATCTCCTTCTCCTACAGAGATGTGCCTCCATCTGAATGCTTTATTATTGTCACCATCAATAATTACATCAATTACTATCAGCATCTTCTATTAGTACAGCTTTATAACTAATGAAACCTGAAATTTTTAATAGAAATCTTACAATTTCATCTTATATTTGTATTAAAAAAGGAATTTTTTTGTACTATATCTCCAAATCAATGTTATAAAATGTCACAATTAGATCCCTATGTAAATCATGTCTGAAACTTAATGAAAATATTTTAAAGTTTTTTCCTCCTTCTATTCTGTTGTTTCTTTCATACAAGACTGGGAATAATGACTAAATGGTTATTTATTTATTTATTTATAGTTAGCCCATATTTGGCCACTAGACTCAGTATAGTTACAGAAAGAAACAAAAAAGCACTTTATTTAGGGTGTTTAGGGTTTTAGAGCAGTGGGTATTTGGCAGTCAATTTTTCTGGAACTTAATCTGCAGTTCAGCAAAAAAGAGAGGTAGAAGCAGGCCACTTTCAGAAAATGATTTGAAAGTGAAAGGAAATTAAAATAAGTTTATATCAGGGAATGTTGTTTTTTCATGATTGAAAGTTGGTAAAGACTTCCCATTTCAACAATTAGTATAGAGTGGTGAGAAAATATGCATTTAACTTTAAGGCTATTATTTGCAACATACTCACTTCTTTTTACAGAGAAGATTTTAGATTGTTTTTCATCATTCACACCTTTAAAACTAAAAATGCAATATGTATTTTTGTAGGACAGGATGGAAAATATTGCTTCACAGTCTGCAATATGTCTTTGGATATTAATTTTAAGGCTGAATCTTTTAAATAAAAAAGGAAATGAAGAAAACATTTAGAAGCAATGAGTTATAATTTTTGTAGAAAAAAAAATACCCCAATATTTTTAACTCAACAAAGTACCACTACTAAAAATAAATAATAATCTAATAAGCATATTTCCCTTATAAATATTTATCAGCACTTTTAACGAAATGTTTCTTTAATGTAGAAATAAAATAGTTCATGCCGATGGATATGAACCCTTTCAATTCAGCAAATAATTACATTTCAGAATATCTTAAAGCCAGCCAAGGGACTTCCTACAAAATTATATTGTTGTATATTTTCAGTCACCAGCAAATATTTTTGCAGCCACTGTAAATATTGTAAATGTTTCTTGGATATAAATATTCACATTAAGATAAATGGAGTGGTTAGTTTTAGGGAAGGGGCCACATTTGAATAGTTCAAAATCCAGTTCATGAATAAAAGAGCTCTATTATCACAAAAGATCCTTCTGAAGCACCCAGCCCTGGGGCAAGCATCCCTTTAGCAGCCCTGTTGAGAAAACAGAATTTAATCAGCTCTGATAACTGAGTCCACCTGGGCATTTTTGAAGAATCTGCAGAACTGTCAAAGAAGAGAAAAAATCTTCAGGGAGAGATTTATGTGCAAAGGAAGATTGAGAAGGGAGCAAGATGGTCCCAGCCAAATAAAAAAAAAATACAATTTTTACTTAAAGTAATAATCACAATACTGTCAAAGTTAACAGGTTATAAAGAAGTCTGTTCATGATGAAAAAAAGATTTCTCATGTTATCATACCTGCAAAATGATCACATATCTTTTGACATCAGCATTACAAAAGTCATTAAATTTAGTTTATGAAGTTTAACTTTGAGGGAGGGCTTCAAGTTGCATTGATGGAAAGATACATAATTAAGGTAACCTCATGTTTTATTTTAGGGTTCTAATTTTGGTTGACTGTCTCTGAGATGTTATAGGGCCTCTGATATAGCAAAGGGCCATTAGCTCTTTCTTGAGTCACAGAGTTTTTCCAGTTTCTAGGACAACATACTTGTCCATTTGCTTCTTACTCTCTGGCCACTTCTCTTCTGTCTTTCTTGTTTTCTTGTCTCCTGGACACATGAGCATTTTTAGTTTCTTTTTTTTTTGTTTGGATTTTTGTTTTGCTTTTTAAAATTTGTGTGTGCTTTTATGCTGCAGTTCTCAGTCCTTTACTTTTACTTCTCCAATATCTTTCCTATATCATCTCGACCCAGGCCAAGTTGTTTCATACAGAGTAGAATCCGAAATATGTCTCTAACTTCAGTCTTTTCGTCCTGCTCATCCTATGTATTTATCCGACTTCATATTTGACATCTCCTTTAGATGTTTGAGGAGAATTCTGAAATTGTTCAGAGAGGCCCCAGTGTAATGACCATGCATTTTCCTTAAATTTTTGACTACCACATCTGTTCCTTTTCAAAAATATTCTCAAGCTATGAATTTATGATTCCTCAAACTCTGATTTGTCACTAAATCTCACTCATTCTACCTCTTCAAACATATCTGAAATACACATATATTTGAGCCCATTCATGTTTCTCTCCGTCTTCCAAAGTCAATGACACCAACTGCTGTTGGCTTCACACCTGCGATGCTTTCTGAATTATTCTCCATGTTCTGCAGCACTTGTCTACTTAAATCAATCTATTTTCCATACAGCATTAGGAGACATCTTTTTTGTTTTTGTTTTTGCAAAACAATGTTGCGGAAGACATAGATGTAGGAGGCAACCCAAACTGTGTCCCGAACTCTGATAGTTTGGGGTTTTTAAAGGTAAACAGCAGGAAGTTTGTACATATACATGAATTGTGTTGAATTGTTTGTGACTGGAGCTGGCAGTAAAGTTTGTACACTATTCAGTTTCTGATTGGTTGCTGTGGCCGAAGCCAGGTGAGTCTGTGTAAATCTGTAACAGCTGAGACATCTTTTAAAAACTTTAGCATATAAGTTATTTGTTTTCTTAAAACCTTGAAGGCCAAGAAGATCTAAAAATGTTTTCCTTCTTCCTCCTTGGACCACATCTCTCATGTCATGTAACTGTTCTCTACTATCTTCTCTTTCACACTTGACTTTCTGAAATATCTTAACTTGGATGTTTCCTTCCCCCACCCACCATACTCTTTGCAAGCCAAATAATTATTAACTTTCAAAATGTAATTTAAATAACATTTTCTAGAAAGCTTCCCTGATAATGCATCAACACCCCCTACATCTGGAATCTCTCTTGCCATAACAGGCTTTGCTTTCTTAACATTAACCTGAATTTTTGTCTCTTTCTGCTGTTGGAGGATAAGCTCCATTTCGCTACATCTAGTAAGACCCTGTTGGAGCATATTGTTCAGCCTTTGTATTTCATGCCTGATGCTATGTCTGCCTATTACATGCCAGAACTATTTAAGTTGAACAGATAAATGAAGAGAAAGGAATAAAATGAGACCCACAGTATTTAAGAGAACTTTCCATTTGAAAGATCAACTAAGATTTTTAAGAGAATATTCCATTTGAAATATGAGAAGCCTACTTATTTTAAAATTTTGATAAATCCAGTTGGAACCATTTTATTGTTTATGAATATCCATTTTTAAATTACCAGAGGCACCCTACTTATTTTAAAAAGAGTCTTAAAGTATATACACGTAGGACTTTAGAACCCACATTTAATTATGTCACAGACTAAAGTCTGGTTGAGAAAAAACATAAGTAGGGGACATCACCCACAGAGTCCATAGCATCCCATTGGAGTGGGCTGGAGAGGAAAATTGGATGATACGTATTTAAACCATAATCCCAATCTGATTTAAGGATTTTTCAGATATAGGACATGAGCAAGAAGTGCAATAAAAAAAATTTCAACAGTGAGTAACATTAAGACTGGTATAGCAAAGTTACTTTTTAAAAATGTTAATGAGTATAACTTTTATCCATATTGTGTACAAGTTTCTGGTGAGCAGCATAAATGGATTCCCCAGGCACAATTTGGAAAAACAAAAACAAACCCTGAACTCACTAAAGATTATTTGCATAGAGATGATTTTCAAAGTTTTGAGAGTGGAGGAAATTCTAAAGTTAGGTAATACATACAGCAGAATGAGACTGTTAATATAACCATCCTCCTTATATTCACTCATTCTTCGCAAATAACAATTAACACAGCCAAGATTTAGTATCATGAGGATGGTTATAGATTATCTATTAATCAAAAATCAATTAGTGATGATTTTATTTTCCATTTCATAGTTACCACATAGACCATTATGCATAGATCATTATGCATCATTATGAAAAGGAGGAACTCCAGAAATCTACCATATCATTTAAATTTCAAATCTAATTCTATTTATTAAAACCTTGAGAGTGAAAAATACCACCACCCAAAGTATTTTGTTTGCTATCATTCTCATAAGAAATTGAACTGAAAATATTCTTATTCCTTGAGCACTTTGTAGCATGTGGGATTGATTTATGTATCATTAGAGTAGACAGCTGCTCTATTAATGTGATTTAAAGGACTCTAAGAAGTCTTCCTTGAATAAATTAACTCCCAGTTGGATCTTTTTAAATTTCCAGCATTAGTGCTTTTTCCCTGTGGGCTTTTTATAGGCGATGTATATAAAGAGTTAGGTATTACATTTCCTTGGGGAGATAACACGTTATCTAGCTAATGAATTAATAGTGAACAATTAGCTTCATTTACCACCATCACTATCCATACTTGTACATCAGAGAGCTAGATTCTGAAAGGAATGGGAAAGCAGAAAAATGCACACCATCAGCTACATGAAAAGTCAGGAAAGTCAGAAAACTAAATAAAAGACTTTTTCATGTGGGTTTTGAAGTTGTGGCAAGAAAAGCCACACAAAGAGAAATGAAACTGTGCATATGATTATGTGTGTGTGTGTATACAAACATGTGCGCACACACATATATTTTTTAGTCATACTTGCATCATACTGCACATACTGTAATCAAGCTGGATTTATTCTCTCAACATATTATAAACTTTATGATATTAATGCTTACCTAAAACTTTGCAGTTTCTGAGTACATATAAAGTAGGCACAATTTTCAAGTATTTGGAACTTGTACAGGATATTGTAATCTAAAAATAAATAGTGGTATTTCTACTTGACCAGCAAGCAATCACACCAACAAATTCTCTCATATACTTTTTCTCTTGGTTAACTTTATTGTTTTATTATCTTTTTATCTTTCAATTTAGTTAAGCTTTTCAGCTCTGGTTGAATGCACCTCCACAAATTTATCCCATCATTCATTTTTTAAAATAATGCTCTGTTCAGAGGAAAAGTAAAGCAATTAATCTTTTAAAGATTAGCATGTGCACCTAAAGGAGTATTATTACAGACTTTGAAAGTTTACATCTAATAGAAAACACACCATTTTGCTGAATGTAAAAGAGATTGTCTCCTTTTTGTACATTCCTATGCAGCTATTCTGAGAAAACAAATCAAAACAAAACAAAATTCTCAACACCATACTTTCCTATTGTTCCAATGGTCATTGGTTGTAACTTCATTTTTCTCTATTTCTTCCTTCTCTGCTACAACTTATAATTTTGAAGGACTAAGTTGTGGGCTTGGTTTCCCAAACAAGAGCAACAGACTGTGGATGAAAAATGTTAGACAGAAAAAGAGAATGTATGTGAGTGTGTGAATAGCAACACGTACCCTCTCTTTCTGTCTCTTTAATATAGCTAACTAAACATAGCTGAGTAAATTATTGTGTCATCAGAAATTTGAAAGAAACAACCTGGGGCAACAGATATTTGGGACTGTGGAGCAGACTCTATCAAAATTCTTCACATATTCCCCTTGCCATTATTATTTTAATACACATTGGGCAATCTTTCAATTGCCAGCACCTCATATGACATCTTTCACTAGCCCTGGAACCACTCAGTCCCTGCGTGAATCAGACCTGATGTAGGGGATAGCCTACATGCAATATGTAGTGGCTTATGCGCAAATTCCATGTTTGTTACTTCTCAAGAGGATTAGCTCTGTGTATAGTTCTCTGGTTTCCCCAGTGAGATTAAACTCCAATTGAATTCCCCATCAGATAAACTTGTACTTGCTTCTCTCCTTACATATCCCACTTCCCAGTCCTCTGTTGATGTTCCTTGGGAGCACCTCCCTAATAAATGACTTCAATCTTTTTGCTTCAGGCAAAATTCAGGCTTTGGCAATTGGTACAGCAAGTGGCCCTAGCATAATGTCATGATGGGATTTTGGAGTTGACTATCTTGTCAGCCAGAGAGCAACAAGGAACACATTGCTAGTGGTGAGCAAGGTAGCAAATTCTGTAACACTGCAATTACTAAAACCCTCCCTTGTGGTGAAGTTAAGACTCACATGTGACAAATCAGGTTGTGACCCACACAGATGGGCAGGCACTGTCCCATGCAACATGTCAATCATTTGAGAAAATGGGATGAATGTTAATAATAGGAAACTATTGATTTTTTTCACTTTTTTAAAATTGTAGTATCATTGATACACAATCTTATGTTGGTTTCAAATATACTATACAGTGGTTCATCAGTTACCCATATTATTAAATCCTCACCCCCTCTAGTGCAGTTACTATCTGTCAGCATAGAAAGATGCTACAGAATCATTGACTATATTCTCCATTTTAGAATAAAATATGAAAAAAGATAAAGCAACATTGAGAGTGTGATGATGGTATCTTCTTCCACAAAACCTTTGTGTTTGTCCTTGATTCTGCCAGGAAGTTTAGGATAAAAGCCAGGAAGTTAGATTAAAAGTAGACCAAGACCATCCAGTCAGCAAGTGATAGAACCCAGATTTGGGTCCCAGTCCTTATGTGAGCCTGTCTAAGGTACCGAATTTATATACCCTTAATTTGCAGCTATTTATCCAGGCACACTATTTATGCAGAACCCTGAACTTTGATGATTTCCTGGCCCTATGTGCCCCTGAAATCTATGTTCATCTTCTCATGCATTCAAGTCATTAGGTAAATGAGTGAAGTTCTCTAGAGGAATTAGAGGCTGAACTTATCTTTCACTTTCCTTCTTTTCCAGTTCTTGATCCCTGAAGTCCTTGTTATCTTGGAAGATCCCTGTTGAGTTCAAATAGATACATATGCTGTGTATTTTATACAGAGATGCTAGCTGTTCATGCTTGAATGGGTGATCTGCTATGAGGTAGTCTTTTACAGCAGAGAGAAAAGTTACATATAAATATATGTCCATATAATATGATTTTTAATAAATGCATGTTATCACTTAATATAGACTTAACATCTTACTAGAGAAGAATATAATACATGTCATCTTTCCTTAAGAAATGGAAACTTACCACCAGCAACTACCTTCTCACATTAATTTATAATACTTTATGAATATATATTTAACTTAGTAATTCTCTCTGGAAGTATGCTCAAGCATATTGTAGTAATAAGGATGTAAGCTCTTTAGCCATACTTCTTGAGTTCAAATCCTAGCTCTAATTTTTTCTAGCTCTATTACCACTCCGTTTCTAGAACGAGAAAATAAAGCTTCCATTGCATCATTTATAAAATGAGGATAATGGAAATCCTATCAACTAGATGGGTTGAAACAGAATTAAATACTATAACACAGAAACATTACTTGAAACAGTGCCTGACACATAGCAAGAACACAATAATCTCTATCTGTTAGTGATTGTGTATGTATACTGCCTGTTATAAATACAAAAATTTTCTTAATTATAACATTTTTGTAAATATTATATTTACTTGATGGATATGAATACCTTCATATATTCTCTTTTTTGTGAGATCAAGGAATTAATACCTTGATCTTATTAATCAATTTTATTTTTTAACTATGGCATTTCAGATTTTTTTTAAAACAGAATGAGTTATATTAATTAATATATACAAATTAAAAAAAAATTATTGAACTCTAGAAGTAATGAATGTATCTGATAATTACAATATAGAATATATATTAAAAAAATAATGTCCTGCCTGGTATTAATACCCATCAAACTATTGTAACAAAAAATAAAATTGAAAAAAAGGAGGGATATCTGTTATTATACATCCTGCAGTTATGGTACTGAGGTCTATACCTTCATGCCACTTTGGTTTTGAGTGATGCCCTCCCCAGTATTGCTGAATTTTTTTCCATGTAAAAGGAAATCTATTTCAATAGAAATCAAATTTTACAAACTATATGCACCCAACACAGGATCACCTACATATGTGAAACAAATGCTAACAGAATTAAAGGAGGAAATAAAATGCAATGCATTCATTTTAGGAGGTGTCAACACACCACTCACTCCAAAGGACAGATCAACAAGACAGAATATAAGTAAAGAGAGAGAGGCACTGAACAACATATTAGAACAGATGGACCTAACGGACATCTACAGAACCCTCCATCCAAAAGCAACAGGATACACATTCTTCTCAAGTCCACATGAAACATTTTCAAGAATAGATCATATATTAGGCCACAAAACGAACCTCAGTAAATTCAAAAAGACTGAAATTTTACCAACCAGCTTCTCAGATCACAAAGGTATGAAACTAGAAATAAATTACACAAAGAAAATGAAAAAGCCCACAAACACATGGAGGCTTCATAACATGCTCCTAAATAATCAATGGATCAATGACCAAACAAAAACAGAGATCTGGTAATATATGGAGACAAATGACAACAACAATTCAACACCACAAAATCTGTGGGAAGCAGTGAAGGCCGTGCTAAGAGGGAAATACATTGCAATACAGGCCTACCTCAGGAAAGTAGAACAATCCCAAATGAACAGTCTAAACTCACAATTAATGAAACTAGAAAAGGAAGAACAAATGAGGCCCAAAGTCAGTAGAAGAAGGGACATAATAAAGATTAAAGCAGAAATAAATAAAATTTAGAATAATGAAACAATAGAAAGAATCAACCTTAAATATACCCCCTCTTTATTTCATTACATAGTGATAGCTTAACTGTCTTACTCAATGTTTAATTAGCTTAATTAGAAGTGCTAAAGCTTGGGCTTTGATTTCCTCATATCTATATTATATCTGTGTGTGTGTGTGTTTATATTTATCCCTGTACATAACATGCATTATATAATGTAAAATACAATGATGTATAGTATTAGGCACTTAAAATCACTTGAAATGAAGTATTATTGATTATTTTAAAGACAATTAGCTCCAAATTATATATGGGGGGTTTAAAACATTCTCAGATTTAGCTTATAGAATATACATATATATAGTATTTCTTACGTACTTTCCGTAATAGTTTTCCAATTAACGAAAAAATATAAATATATTTAGGTCATTGATGTCCAAAGGGAAGAAGCAGAAAACAGATTTCTGATGTCTCTCTCCCCTCTCTCTAAGTTACTTCTGCTAACAAATACTGGTTAGGCCCATTGCAGTAAGTGAGCTAAAGAGTTCCCTCTGTTTTGTTTTCCCATCTCAACCCACATAAGGAAAGGTCTTCAATTAGTGCTCTTAACACTTGCTGATTTTATCTTCCGTCATATTATGGATTCAGACTCTATTATATCCTACATCCCTTTTCCTAGTCTTGACTCTACTTTATTCTATGTGAGACAAAATGCCCCCTTCTAAGTATCATACATTTTTACCAATTTTACCATCCATGTCAATTACCAGGAAGATTTGTACAGAAAAGCAATCTTGCTTCAGAAATCCTGAGAAAGAAAGGTAGCAGTGGGTCCCAGAAAAGTGATACATGGAGGGATATGTAGTACCTAGGGGTCTCTGTACAGGCAGGGCTTACTTAACAAATACATTATAAGGCCTTTCTCCACATGTGACCCACTGGCCATCTGCACAGAATTACTTGGGCTAGTTAATAAACATGCAGATTCCTGGGCCCCATTGAAGATTTCTCCAGGTATAGTCCATCAGGCAGTATTAAAATCAGCTCTGTCATTTGTGGTTTGGATGAATTCTGTATTCTGTTGATGATTCTGGATTTACATTTAATTTTGGTGTGACTTGTTTTTGACAGTGATGAAACTGAAAGTCTAAAAATGATTAATAAGACATTTTCAAAATTAGGGTCTTAAAATGCTGGACTCAGATCTCATTCTGTAATCCATTAGCTCTGTCTGGAACTTGACACTCACTGGCTTCCCGGAGGGATTTCTATCCCTGGGTCTATCAACACTTTGTTATAAATGTGTTGTGCTTAGGTAGAAGATTTCTGAGAAAGCTTTCAACATTATTATGCTAATGTAAATCTTGGCTTACACAGAGGGATTCTCTCATTCTGTCCCTAGTTGTCTTCTTTAGACTTTTCAAGTAATAACATTTACAATTGCCAGAACAAATGCCACTCACTGTGATTCAGTAGTCCTGTGCCCATCTTTCAGTACGGGCACAAATAGCATGTTACTTGGCAACTGAATATGTCTTTAATCTAGGTTTTAATGTCATCTATCATAATGAAGACTCAACACAGACAGTACTTTTAGCCCTGTTATTCTAGTATAACAAAGTTTCCTATAAGATATAGAACTGTTATATAGATTTCTATTAGGTATAACTGTTTTAAAAAATATGGCAACCCAAGAAATTGTCCATAAAGTAGTCACCCCATTCACAGTTCATTTTCCCTAGTTTCTGTTACCATAGTCAACTGCTGTCCAGAAGGAGACGATCATCTTTCTGATATATCATCAGAAGGTCAGTAGTAACGCTGTGTCACCATGCCTTCATCCTTCACCTCACTTCATGTCATCACATAGGCATTTTATCATCTCATGTCATTACAAGAAGGGTGAGGACACTATAATAAAATATTTTGAGACTGAGACCACATTTACATAACTTTTATTACAGTGTATTATCATAACTGTTCTATTTTATTAGTAACTATTGTTGTTATTCTCTTACTGCACCTAACCTAATTTATAAATTGAACTTTCTCATAGATATGTATGCATAGGAGAAAAACATAGTATATATATATATATATAGGGGTTGGCACAACGCAGTTTCAGACATCAGCTAAGGGTTTTGGAACATATCTCCTGTGGATAAGGGGAAGGGGAGTTGCTGTATCAAATATAATAAATAGTTTAAAGGTTAGATTTGTTTTAAAATTATTCACATTTGTGTTTATAAATAAAAACAATAAAGTATGTGTAATTTTTTAAATGAATGGTTTAAGTTCTCTCATATCTATGTAGAGTTATGAAGTAATAATAAGCAAACTAAAATAGACACTTCAATTAAACCAACACTGTATTAGAATGGTAAAACCCTAAAATTAAATTATATTGGATATAGTTATTACTATATTAAGAGAACACAAAAAGTCATTGCTAAATATTATGTTCTCTTTTCCATTGTGTATCTATTCAGGAACACGTTGCATAATGAAATTACAAATTACTATAGAAAAAAAAGTTGCCATTTATCTTTCCCAGCAGTTCTGGTTTTAAAATTGTTTTTCTTTGTGAGAACATGTGTGTGGTCAGTCTTATTTAGCATTTGGACAATACTTCACACAAAAGTCCATCTGGAAGGAAAAAGCTTTAATTCATTATTGGTCCTTGTGTTGTAATGTTGACTGCTCTTAAAATAAGAAAAAAACATTATCCAGGTGCAACTGTTCATAAGTAAAAGTGTTTTCATTGTACTGGAATTCCAGCTACTGCACTACGTACAATAAAGTGTATCTTATAGGTCGTCAACCTACCGATAATGTGACCCACTTCATGGAAATGTTTTCATTTTATTCTTTATGAGTGATGAACTTAAATTCATTAAGTTTTTGTTCTTTAATTATCACCAGGTTTCTCCCATTTATCTATTGTATACATATTAACTTTCAGGACAAGGTGGTTACATTTAAACCTACAAAATTGGTTGATATCTGAATTTAACTTATTATGTGATACATGAGTATTTCACTTTTCCCTTAAGATTAATTTCCAAATTCTCCGCATTTTCAGCCATGACAACAGTGCGTTCTTAAACTGAAAGTGTGCTAAAAAATAAAATAATGTTTGAATTAAAAAACTGAATTATCTGATGAATATAGCTTAATTATCTGCCTCATATACTATTAATTTGAAAATTTTACATAAAGACAGCTTATACATAGCCATAATATAAAATAACATTGGAGATAATATTGACAAGTAGATAAAACTCATACTGTGTTCAGGAAATACTGGTATTGTAGAAAATTCATTTAGTAGTATGACAATAAAAGTCATACATAATTACAAAATATCTGAACCTATTTTCATAACAATTAGGCAATAGAGCATTTCTTAGAAGTTGGATGAAATAGATGTGCCTATAAGAAGAAAGTTCAGTGTAAAAAGTAAGATTGCTAGATCAATAAAATGTAATCTTATTTTATTTGGACCACATAATATACTTACTTTAATAGTGCTTATATGCATTTTAACCTCTCCACAACAATTTCCAAGCAACAGTCCATCAGTTTTTGTGCTGTTACAGATGGCCTTCAGTACTTCAGTAATTCACTGAATATCTATATTACTCTCCCTAAAAGTACTTGAAGCATGTTTTTCACAACTATAGTCACTAATGGGATTTCACCTTTTTTGGAATCTAAGCATTCTAATGACTTTGGAGCACCCTGAGTTACCACAAATCCAAGTCACAAAAAATAAGTGATTTATTGAGTATGAAAATAATGATACTTATTTAAAAATGATACAAATTTGGAATGATGAGATAATTTGTTATAGCAATGAAGTCCTGTAGAACCAGCCTGAGATGACTGACGGAGAACCCACAGGCTGTGCGGACGCCACCCAAAGAAATCGGGGTGCAGACCCAGGATTTGGGTTGAAAACTGAAGATAACACTCTCAAGTACTTTCAGAGGAGCAGATGCAGTCATGAGATCTTTCACAAGACAAACCATCAAATCCCAAATTGATCATGATACCAAATCCCAAATTGATCATGATACCAGATGGTCAGGGAACGTGTTAGATCAAGATGAGGACGATCAGCATAGAAAGAATGAACCCAGTAAATCAAACAGTTACCTCAGAAAAGGCTTCAAAGTTCTCTCCCCAGAGTGGTTGCAGCTGAGAAGCAAGCAGCTTGATGACTCATATGATAGCTTTTCAAATGGAAGAAGAGAATTGAGTTTGGCACAGAAACCAGAAAAAAAAGACTTGCGTTCTGCAGCTGCCCTCCTGCCTGTAAAAACGGCAGCCTGAGAAGCCCTTCCTGATACTAAATTTGTTGACAAATTTTATGTACTCATCCAATTCATAAATATGATGAATCAGGTTGTTCCTACACTTCTCAAGAAGAGCCCCAGTATTGTCTTTGAAAAATATGCTAATCGTATTGCAATATATGTGTGTCAAATCAACACATTGCATACTGTAAATTTATACAATGTTATATTGCTTATATCTCAATAAAGCAGAAAAAAGCAGACAGGACATCAATATCACATTCTAATAGTCATCTCTGTCATTTCTTCTCTGTATAGAAGAAAAGTGAAATATCATTTTTGTTATCTAAACACTGTATGTTTAACAGTCAATTTACAAACGTGACTTAGTTTTACCATCTGGCAATTACCATACCACCACAACATGCCTTATTATGGATTCAGCCTTAAACCACCCAGATCTACCACAATATCTTGAATTTTTGAAAAAGTTTTTAATGCATAAGTAAAAACTATCCTATAGATCTTGTCCAATCTTTGAAATTTGGGGGGATATATAGTTTTATGAAAAAGATGTTTATTTTCCCTCTGATATACTTTTTTTAATGTGTAAGTATATTAAGTGGTCTTAACATGGATTGTTGTGTTACTATGAAAGGAAGTCAGCACAAGGAACAGCTAAATTTTATTGTATTTTGAGGGCCAAAAAAAAGGAAATATGAGCATGTAATTTTAGCCCTGGGTTTTAACAATATTTGAATACTTATAATTATGGCAACAATATTTATTTTTATTTTTCAACTTTTGTTGTAAAATCTATGTGCAAATCCAGAAGGATGGCAAAGAGAACCTCCAGTTCCCTGTAGATTCATCAGATGTGAGTCTCAGAATGTAACATAACTTCTCCAAGCACTAGAAAACGCTGCTTAATTACACTATAGCCTCTCCCAAACGCTGCACTCACTGTGCTGGCTATGACTCACCTTATTATTCTTGCTTCTCTTTAGTCAAATCAGTTAGTTTCTGGGAGAAAATTTTGAGAGCTTTGAACCATCTCACCTTTCCATGAATAAGAATGTCTATATTTTAATAATTAAATGTTTTTGGAGAGAATGCCGACAAACCACCTTTTAACCAATTCTCCTTTATGCAAACAATGGTCTTTATCAATAACAAGAGCATAAAGAATGAAAAATACAGTCAAAGACACAGGCTTTTCATAAAAGCAATCTACCTTTTTAACTGAGTTAAAAGACAAATGAACCTATAAAGTAATTTAAAGTATGATACAGTAATTGATAAAAGTAAAAATATGGATCAAAAATAATCCCCCCTAAGGTTTCAGGAAATGTATGTAGGTTGAATTAGAAGCAGAAGAGACGGAGTGAGTCTTGAGGTGATAGTAGTTCCCTTGTATACTGTAGAAAGGAAAATAGAAAGAATTATGATTTGTTCTATGATATCTGTAGAAATAAAGGGAACATAAACCGTATAATGTTTCAATAAGACCATTTTACACAACATGTTAAGATTTAAAACATTTTAAAAAATAACTGGAAGGCTCAGAAAAGTGCCACTAAATTAACAGGGATTACAAACAGTGGGATCACGCTATTGGCTGCCAATTACTGAGCAGTCATAGCGGCTCATCTTGATGTGACCCAGCATGAAATTTTTTCCAGTGAATAGTAAAGGCTTTTTCCCCCTGCCTTTTGTTGGTAGTTATATACAGTATTAACCCAGGATTGGAGCTGTGGAACTGAAAGACACTTTCATTGTTTCTAACTTCAATTTCTCTATAAGCTATTTTTGTTTCAATTTTGTTTACAAGATACATAAACTCCTAAACTAAAAATCCAAATTACTTTCCTCTAATTACCATTACTTGTTTTTGTAAGTCAAGCTAATATTGATAGTAATTGAAAGTGTTTCTTTACCTGCATATAATTACATTTATTTTTATGAATCATTAAAAAAGCTTAGTTGCTAGAATTAGCTAATTATAAGGTGATAGAAAAATAAGTATTACACAATTATTTGGAATGTATTTGTGGAAAGTCAAGTAACGTTCTCAATTATACTAAAATAAAATGATCCTTATATTGGTTTGTTCAAGAAAACAAAATACATTGCACAGAAATTAGTAGCAAACCTTTAGATTAACAATCTAAAATGAGAATTTAATCATTTATGCTAATGTTATTTCTATCTTGGTAAGGAAAAGCAGGTTAGTCCTAAAATAATAGTAATAATGAGAAACAATGAAGAAATCCATGTATTACCACCTATGTCAGCTTCTCAAATTTTAGCATTGCATCTGAATCACTTGGAGGGCTTGTTTAAAAAGAATCATTAGGTCCCATCCTCAGAGTTTCTGGTTCAGAATGTCTGGGGTGATGGCTAGAATCTGCATGTCTAACAAGCTTCCAGAAGATGCTGATACTACCCACATTTTGAGAACAACTCATAGGTGGGCTACTAAAAAGATTATTTACAAACAGTAAACAAAAGTTAAAACAAACAGTATAAAATGCTACTCCTTGCTTCATATTTTCACCTATGCAATAGCCATTCCAAACAATGTTGATGTTAAATTAACTCCTCCCATGGAGGTCGTATACTCTCATTGTGCAGACCTCCCTCCAACCCCCCAGCTTTTTGTGAGAAAGAAAGAGGGGGAAAGGAGAGGAGATGACAGGACAGGATAGGGAGTGAAATGAAAAGAGAGACTGACAAAGATAAATAAATAGGCTTGCCTGACACACATCCTACTGTTTCCTACAGTTTTCAGCTTTCTGAGAGAGATATGTGTATATATGTATGAATCTAGTGGCTCTTACTACATCCTACATATGGGTTAGAACAATATCCCCAAGAATAGGATATGACTTTAAAACCTAGAGTGTCCCACAGGGCATTGTGCTTCCCTTTGTTTGGTGAAAATATGAGATACAACGATTCATTCTTTACACTGGACTGCATGGCCCAGGTCACTGTATATCTAAACATTTCATCGATGTGGCAGCCCTGAGACTTCATAAGATTTTATAGAGCATTTATTCTCCAAAGGCGTCCAATGGACTTGCCGTTTCTTCTTCATACCATCTTATCTGCATAATGTCATCAATATAGTGAATCATTTTGATATCTTGTGCAATCTCCACACAGAACTATAATCATGAGTAGGAAAGTTAGCATAGCCCTCATGCAAGATGCTCTATATACACTGTTTCCCTTTCTGACTGGGGTGAAAAAGATTGCATATAACAGATAAATGATTGAACACCACATACTGAGGTTGGGATAATAATATTCTGTAGTGCAGATATTTAGCTTAACAACTGCAAATTAAGATATTACTTTTTTGAATCTTTGGTCTTTTACTGGCATTCTCCCAGATCCATCTGGATTTTGAAGAGGCTTATCTGCAGAATTACATCAAGCTACATCAAGGACCACCAACTGCCTCCTTTTCAGATCTTTCAGAGTGACACTACTATCTTTCATGCATGTGGTGTACAACATTATTTTGGTTTATAATCTTGGCAGGAGTTGAGGAAGGGCTTTTCAGTAAATTCCACTTTGGTCTTCCCCACTCTAGAAGGTAAGTCTTACCTGCAGTCCAAGAGACCAATGTGCTATATACCAACTATGTCCTTTCAGTACCAAGGGAAAAAAAAACAACAGGTGGGACCCAGTGAACCAAGGATGAGGTGGAGCTAGGCAAAAACTATTCATTATCCTGTCTCCATATACCTTCCTTTCTAGCAAAGGGCCTTGAAGAGGCTTCATCTCCCTTCTCTCAATATCACTTAAGACTGTATTATAGTCATCCACATTTCTGGGCATTCCTCTTTCCCGGTGTACTCCTGGCTAATAAAATGGCCAGGTCCCATTGGGGAAGAGGTGAGAATATTATTACTGTATGCACTTGCCATACAATTTCAGGGCCATTCTCTTGGGGAAACTAGATTATCCTTTAAACAAAGGATTATGAAGCTAAAAATAAAAGCTCAGATCTGTAAACTGGACATCAGATTGTGACTTTTTATTGGTATGGCTCTGCGCAACCTCTTTATCACTAGCAGCTTTTGGTTGTATAGATTGACTGATTTCCTTGTTGGCTGCCTACCTAGCTTTCCTGTAGGGATGCTGGTTTTTGAGTAATATCTTTACCGGTTCTCTGAGGGTCAGATACCCTTGGCTGGCACTGCAACCTTGCCACTAATGATGATTGTGCCCTTTGGTTCTCTCTGTCATTTCTGTATTGTATCATTCTCATTGCTGTTAGGAAGCTAAGATATGGCATCTCCTACTTCTGTCTCTTAAGGAGTTGCAGAATCTAGCCAACACGTAATAGTGGTAGGATCCAGGAGAGCAAATGTAGGGATCAATGCTGATCAAGGGCAATTGGAGCATAAAGTTGATGAAATGAAATACAGAGACAGGTATATATAATTTACAGAATGTTGCACCTGGGCAAGGAATCCAGTTGTAGATTGATCAATAAACTTCTCAGTGACATTTGGGACCCTCTAGCCAGTGGATTCCTTATTAACTTGATCACTAGAATATCTCCTGGGTCCTCCTTCAGAACATCAGGACTTAGTCATCTGGTGGACAGTCCAGGCTCCTATAGTATAAATCATTCTGGTATGTCCTATTCTCTAAACATTTGGTCTATACTTCCATTTTTGCAGTGGAATATCTCATAGTTCTAATTCACTTAGTATGTTCAATTGCTTTGCCCAAGTTTTTGAGGACACTTGCAGTATGTTTGCACTATGTCCTAGATAGGGTCCTCTCCTGGGTGGTATGTTTGTAAATTATATAATTATTTACCTATCTATTATATACACATATATATTTCCTCAAGTGTCCCTTGTACCCTTAATAGACTCAACATTTCACCAGATAGATTTTGTTTGTGCTTAACCCAATTATGGACATATGACTAGGAGGGCAGATAGAGACAGATCTTGGGAAGACTATGTTTGACTCTCAGGGCAGAGGTGTCTGTTTTCTCCAAGCAAGGAGAGACTTCTATACACAGTAGGAAGAAGAGCTATTTTTTGAGATTCAGAGGACTCAAGATATTCTAGGGGTTTAAGAATATCTAACGTATTATCCCAGATATCTCCATTTTTTGTCACAGGGTCCCTTTGTTTCCTTGGGCCTCAGCATAGCATATATTCTTTGGTGGAGGGTTTAAACTTCTCTGGAACTCAGCTCCTTCTATGATTAAGTTGTGAGCCTGGTCCTGAACTTTCTAGCAGATGGATGAATGCCTCTTAATTTGCTGTCAACTTTATCAATGGCTATTACATAAAGCCTACAATTAATGATTAATCATCCTCTGCCTTTTTTTGTCTTCCTCCTCAAAAGCCATCCATTTCCATTGTCCTCATAATTACTATCTCCCCTATATTTCTCAAATGAAGGATATGATTCCATTGCTAGCACATGACCTTCTGATGGCATACCACCACATTTCACCACTGCTGAGTATGTTAACACACACACTGCTCACACATGCCAGGGACAAGCACCATCTGTGCTTCCACTAGTAATGGGGTCTTCATTACTAGCCTGCAAGTAGTGATCCAACTCAACATCCTATCTTACTGTCTGTTTTCTCAGCCCAATTCTATGACATCAATGACTCTCAATTTCTTTAGGAAACATACTCTGAGATGAAACTGAGAATGCAGTATATTCATTAGCCAGCTCTCTACAGAGCATCATCTGCAGGGAAGACAAGACAGCATGATTGGGCTGAGGGAGAAATTGGACTGCAATGCAGGATAAATAAAAGTTTGGGCTGCTCCAGCAGGAATATTGAAAACTGGGTAGCCCTCCGAGGATGTGTTGTGTGGGGCAAGAGGCCAGATTGTGTGCTTCCACAGTGATCAGTCTCTGGATGCAGAAATGCAGGGAGGGTAATTGGGCAAAATAACTTTCTTCAGCAAAGGGAAATCCATAAAGAGGGCTGAACGCCTAGGCATGTCACTCAGCTTCACTGACAGCAGCTGGGAGAATAATTCTTCCATCCTGAAAGAGAAACTGGATGATGCATTATAGTGCCCACTACATTGGCATGCAGGGATATTTCTCCTCTCATACTATGGAGAAAATCATCAGTGTTCCAAAAATCTCCACTTCAAACATGTAGGATATTTTCTATGATTCTTGCTACATTCCTATGCTCTATTAGATAGTTGGTTTAGACTCAGGGTTGCTACGAATGAACCTTTGAAGCTATCCAAAGATGTTTCCTCTAGTTTTATGCAGCTTTTCTCCATTCCAAATCTCAAGCAGACAAAGTCAAGGCATCCACTTTGACTTCCTTTACTCATTTAATAACTGACACTTTGTTCCTTTTTCTATTTAAAACAAATGTTTCCACCTAAGCAATGGAATGATTATCCTCTCTTCTCAGGAAGCTTACCCTATGATAGATATTATTTGTATTAGATAGTTCATAGTTTCCTATTTCTGCATGAGAAATTATTAGATTTCATAGCTTATAAAAACACAACCTGACAGGTGAGCTTTTCAAGTCTGGAAGTCTTGCAAATTTAGTCTGCTTCTATGTAGTCTTATATAACAATATTATCATAGCAGTGACTATCCTGCCATCTTTGTTATATGGCATAACCTGATTTGAGAGTGGCCATCCCATCATACTTGCAGCCTGCATTCATCCTCAGAGGGAGGGGATTTACAGATTATGTACACCACAGCACAGAAACTCGAGGGGGCATCTTAGAATTCTACTTAGAACATTACATTAAATTTGTCATTATTTTGCTTACTATCTTTTTTGTGATTTTTCTTATATCTAGCTTTCATTTAAATAGTGTTGGCTAAGACTACTAATCATCTTAGTATTGTTAAGCCTGATTACAGTAAAAAATAATTGTAATCAAGACAGTTACAAACAATTGTAAGCCATCATCTTCCTTGACCTCTTAGCAGAATGTAACCCCTTGACCATTCCTGAAACACAGCACGCCTTAACTCATTACAAAACTGTGTGTCATTATCTATTCTAAGGCTTATAGGGGTCAATGGCATGACAGTGCCTGCCTATTCTTTGCTCCTCCTTAGCAATGGGTCACAAGTAATTGAGTAATAGGCAAGAATGTCTTCAACTAGTCACTTATTTGATATTTCACACTATTAATTATTTGGGAAACCTATGAAATTGACTTCTCTTCTTCCACATTTAGCTATGCCAAATTCTATAGTGTTGATAGCTATTTTGGGCTAGATACACATCCCTAAAATTAAGTCCCCTAGGACTCTGATGAACAGGCTAGAGTTTTATACAAAACATTTGCATGGCCAGTGCTGGCATAACTCTTGAAAAGTTACCTATTGAGCATTAGAATACAATTGCAAGATATTTTTGTAAAAAATTTTTATTAAGGGATATCAGAAACAAATTCAAAATGTTTATATATGTATATGATTATCATTGAAATGAATAAATGTATATTTACTATACTCACACATTTTAGAGATATTTGATCTGACATTTTTAATAGCATGATGGATTCAAAAGAGTTACTAGAACTCTGAATCTTTATAGTAAAAAAATTATTAGGATGATATAAATATATTTCCTTGCTGGGTTCTGATTCCTGTTACTCTTTTCCTCTGTTACTCATTGAGTAACTAACTCTGTATTCATTCTTCCTGTTAAAATATTTGTATTTACACATTGCATAAGTTACAATTGCTGGACATAGTACAGCTATTACAATAGCATCTAAGTATGTCCTCATTCAGGTTGACCAAGAGAAATACTAGTTACCACATTGAGCATATGTAATTATGAAACTAGACTAATCAGTAGTAGTCCTTGTTATATGGCATAACCTGATTTGAGAGTGGCCATCCCATCATACTTGCAGCCTGCATTCATCCTCAGAGGGAGGGGATTTACAGATTATGTACACCACAGCACAGAAACTCGAGGGGGCATCTTAGAATTTTATATGATGCTGATATAAATTTTACAATTTAATTACTAGTATACAAATAACACACCATATTTGTTTTAATAAGTATGTACTTGCTGGCAAACTTTAATACCTCATGGACTCTGTATAAATTTATATTCAGAATATATCACTGCAACCACTTATGCTTTCATTTACAAAAATCTGAGTAGATCCACTGTTGATAAACTTGAATTACTGATTATAGATCAAAATGGACAATGTTTATCAAGAATGATTCTATATCAGAAAAGAGTAAATTTAATTTACTGTGTTATTCAATAGTAATTTAATCTCTTTTGGACATAATAGAAACATAATTCTATTCTGTTCTTGGTCAAATTTATTTTCTTCAGTGATGCATCTAACCTCTGGAGCTACTACAGAGCATTGGAAATTGAGAAAAGGGGTTGAGGCTACATCCAACACTGCAGTCAGAGGTCTTTGGCTGTAATTATTGGGAGGACCATTGCTCCTTTTGAGGATGCTCTTTCTTCATGAATTTCAAGGCTCTTATTTGGGCACAATATTTTCCACAATTTGAAGGTTTAAACTTTTTGTGTATGGTTTTCATTTTTACCCTAAAAACATTTAAAATTATTTTTGAAATGTAAAACTTCCTTGTAAAAAGAATGCATGATGTTAAAAACTATATAAACTAAAAAGTATAAGCTTCAACCCCCAAACACTGGTAAACATCATGAACGGTTTTAACCTCTATTTCCAGATCTTTTGTCTGTGAATTACAAAAGAAATTATGGGTATTATGTATAGATACTTTTGTCACTTTTGTTCAATAATTCTATATCTATTTTTCTTCAACAGTTTTTTCTCAATTTTAACCCACTGCTAGAATAATTGTATAATAACTTTCACAGAAAATTTTAAAAGTAAAGTATCCTGTTCATTACCACTATAATACAATTGTTACAGGTCGAGTGTGTTCTCCTTGGTTCTCAGCCCCATTGTAACAGAGAAATGAAAGGCAGAGACACAGCAGAGGACCAGAGTGAAAGTTTTATCCAAATACAGTCCAAGGGAGAGTTGGGCCAGAGTCATGGTAGGCAAAGGCCCTACCTTTTAGGGGAGGATCTATTTATCATGTCCTGGCCTGGAGGCATCTCTTTGATTGACAGGGTAAGGTCATTTGATTGAGTTTAAGTTATACACCCATTCCTCTTGGCACACATGACTTTACCCAAAATGCACACAGAAAAGCCCATGGCAGAGGGAGAGGAACTGCAATGTAAATTTTATTTTAATGAGATTATCATAAGGTGTGGTTATGTGCATCATAGTTTTATTTGATGACACTGTGTGGTGAACTGATTGGGACCAGTTTGGCCTGGTCCCCATAGGCAAGAAAGTTATCTCCCTTCAAAGTCTTTGTTATCTTCATGTGGGACCCCCTAACTAGGCAGAGTTTTCTTTAAGCTTGATCTTCCTCTTCCCCAGCTGCTCATGCCTAGCTGTCTACCCAACACAATTATTTTAATTTCATTCACATACTTTCACAATCTCTTCCCAAAGGTGAATAATAATAATAATTATAATACATGTATATATATTTATTTATATTATTCAGAAAAAATATGACATTTATGCTAGGTATTTAGTTATTTTAGTTATTATATAGTATTTTTATCTGAGAAATATATATTCAGAATATGAAATACCAAAAGTTACTTTTTGGCTTAAAATTAGAAGCATCAACCTCATTATAAATTAATTTTCCTCACAGATAACTACTTTAAATTATTAACTTTCTTTTTCTATTTGCTTCCATACTTTTAAATTTGCTGCCATTTCTTGCTTTTCATCACGTTTATATAATTTGTATTGATATTCATATGGAATGAGGTCAAAGTTACCTTAAATCCCCTATTGCCTACTTGCTTGTGCTTATTTTTATTTTTCTAATTCTCCTAGCAAAATTATACCATCATTTTGGTAATATCAATGTTACATTTTGATACTATTCAAATTTAAGACACAGAGCACACTATGAGTACATTGCTTTTATTGATTTTTATTGTCTTCAATAAATATTTTAATTGTTTCATTTCTTTCATTTGCTAATTTCATGTACTTATTATGAATTAATATCCAAATACCAATAGATATGAAAAATCTCTCATTATTTTCAAAGGCAGTTTTTAAAATTTTCTTCATTCTTTGTCTTCTCACTTTCCTCCCTCCTTTTCTTTCTCTTTTTTATCCCATTGGAGATATATTTATGGTATCCTCCTTCATCATCTTACACAGCTTTCCTCCAGAGAGGAAAGTTTTCATTGTCCACCATTGTGAAAACTGATTTCCTTGTCTTTATGCTCAGCTCACCTGTTTCCAATGACAGGATTCCTCACCTTCCTCTTTCTTAATTTATTCCCTCAATTGGATTGAACACCTTTTCCAGTAATTTCCTGAGAATGCTCACACTGGAGGTAGTTAACACTTTCCCTTGGCTGATGGCATTACCACATAAATAGTTCTGTGTTGCAAATAATATTCTTAGAATTGCTAAGGCTTTTTTTCCTTTACATTCTACGTTCCAGTTGTGTTTTTAAGAAGTTCAAAGCCACTTTGATTCTTAATCCCTTCTTAGTAATCAATATTCCCTACTTTTATCATTTCAAATTTTGCAATGATGTGATATGAGCTGTAAATTCATATTTTTCCCTTTAGTGGACTATTTATTTTTGAATTGTTGTTGTATTTCAATATGGAATGATTCGTACTGCTTAATTTAGGAAAGTTTTCTTATTTATTTTATTTTTACTTTCTTATATTTCTTTCCTTTTTTCCTTAACTATGTATTTTGCAACTCATATTACAAGGTTGTTGGAAAATGCTAACATTTGTAATTTTACTTTTCCACTGAAAAATATATTTTTACCTAGTCCATTTGGGAGTTTCCTCAACTTATATCTTATCATATTTTGCATGTCTCCATTTTTTATTTTTAATTCTTAAAGAGATATTCATTGCTATCTGAATGTTTTTTATTTTATTGCCCACCATTTAAAAAATATTTTCTTTATGACTCTAAGAAGATGGCTATTTTGTAGTCTTTTCTCAAAGTACATGTGTTTTTCCTCTAAAGTATTTCCTCCCCTTTTATTTGCTTTGATATATATCTTTCATTAAACTTTCCTCAAATATCTTGGGAATTCTCATTGCTATGTCAGTGAAGATAACTATGTTATTCTGCAATAAAAAATGTCTCTGTAATCTTAGCAATAAAGTAAGGTTTAGTTTGGGTCTCTTGCTATCTGTTCACCACGTTTGCTTTGGGGATCTTCTTTGTGTGACCCTGGCTGATGGAGTGGCACTTACGGATCACATTCAGTGACTATGGCAAAAAGACGGTCTTAATGTTTCTGTCCAGAAATGAAAAAATCTACTATTCTCATTCTATTGGTCCAAACAGTCCCAAAGTCATGCCTAAAATTCAATCAGCAGGAAATACAATCCTGCCATGTACCAAGGAGAGAAAGCAAAACAGTTTATGAAAGCATTAAACATTACACAGTTGTACCTTCATAGTTAACAGTGAGACACTAAAATACTAATTGTGCACTTTGAGAGCCTACTGAGAATTACTTTTTTTAGGAGAGGGGCCCAAATGCTATTTTCTGGAGTTATTTCCCATTGACAAATAAGCTTTCACAGAGGGAAACTCTCCAATCTCTTGTCTTGGGAAATATAGGCAGGACATAAATATACTTGCAGACATCCTGGGAACTAAGCTGGGGCAAATTGTGGAGCTCTTATTTTCTGTATGTAGACCGTGTTTTCATGAAGGCTCCACACCCCTGCTTTTAAGGTGTATTTCTTGCAGGTGAGTCCAAAATATGTCTGAATCAATGGCTCCATAAGGTTTGAATTTTGATTGTGTTGAGTCTATAATCACTAAAGTCTATACCTTTTAATCTCTGCTTGGGGCCTTGCTGTTGAAGCAAGGAAGAACATCTGATTTTCTAAATTCTCTCTTTAAAAACCTTCAAGACATCTTATTGTTTTAGCCCTAAGATTATCCAATAAGTACCCTTTCTACAGAACTCACTAGCCTTTCTGTTTCCAGCACTTTTCTTTCTCTCCTTGTTTACATATGATTATATATTTTGCTGGTTAATTTGCATGTTAGTCATCTTGGGCTGTCATAACAGAGTACTATAGATCAAGTGACTTAAAAAACAGGAATTTATTTCTCTGTCTGGAGACCGGGCAGTCCAAGATCAAAGTGCTGGCTGATTCCGTTGCTAAGAGAGCTCTCTGCCTGGCTTACAAATGGCTACCTTGCTGTGTCCTCACATAACATAGAAAGAAAGTTCTCTGGTGTCTCTTCTTATGAGGGTAGTAATCCCATCATGAGATCACTGCCTTTATGATTTTTTCTAACTTAATTCACACCCAAAGACCCCATCTCCAAATATCATCACATAGGGAGTTCAGACTTCAATGTACTAATTTTTAGAGAATACATTCATTTCATAGTATGTATCAGCTTGATTAGGCCACAGAATGTCCAGATATTTGGTTAAACTTTACATCTGGGTGTGTCTATGAGGATGTTTCTATATGAAATTAATATTTTAATCAGTAGACTGAGAAAAGCATATTGTCCTCCTTAATGTGGGTGGTCCTCATCCAACCAGTTGAAGGCCCAAATAAGCCTGACTCTCTGATAAGAAGAAACTCCTGTTTGAACGTTGATCTTCTGCAGCTTTTGGATTTAAACTGAAATATCAGCTCTTCCTGAATATGGATCCCACTGGCTTTCAGACTGGAACTTATACCATCTGCAGTCCTGGGTCTCTAGCTTTCAGACTGCAGATCTTGGAACTTCTCAGTCTCTGTAACTGCATAAGCCAATCCCTTATAATAAATCTCTATATCCTATTGGCTCTGTTTGTCTAGAGAACCTGGTAAAATCACGTAGTCCTTACTTCATTATCCCTTAGATGTGGGGAGAAACCCGAAATCAGAAGTGTTTATTTTGGACTACATATAGGAAAGAGAATAAAATGACATTATGTCAGTTGGATTAAATGACCTGTGACAGCAAGAATGCCAAATGAAGCCATTTAATGCTTTCATTAAATCATTAATATAATTTTATTGCCTGAAATGATCTGATCCTGCATCTTAAAATATATATTCCCTATTGGCATATACTACTGATAGGCTTAAAAATGCCAAACATACAGTAATGCAAAATATTTAAATTTGCTGAGTAGTGTAGATGGTAAATCTAGAATTCTCCATAAGGGCAGTGCATACATACATACTGTTGGAGAAATTTTAAAAACCTGATTGCAGTTGAAAATGTAATATAATTCCATGGACCATTTCAAACTGATGGAATCAAGACAATCAAGGTATACGAAGTCTAGATAATACAGAGTATTAGTTTAGGGAGTGACAGAGCTTGAAGAATACCCACAAAATAACATGAAATACAGGCACACATTTACATCAATGTATTAATCAGCAGCTTAACATAAACATGTAATTAATTCTATAAATTATTTTTTAAATTTTATAAATTTTTATAAATACAGAGGTTTGATCAAAATATTGTATTTAGCATTTTCATATATATATATAAGCAATATATAATTCCGTGTAAATTTTCCTGGAGAACTGCAAGCTTGAGTGTACAGGTTATATAGAAACTTTCCCTTAGTTGCAAAATCACTTTTCTGTCCCATTTTGTGATGCTAGGCCTGAGACTCTCCATATCACATTTCTCCATTGTCATCTGACTCAGCCAAAGGTTCTTCCAGTATGAGTCAGACTAGGAACTAGATTTGAGCCCTGTTCCTTTCAGCAGTACCCAAGTTATTGTTTCTCACTCTGACAATAGCAGCTGTTTCCTGTTGTAGTTCATTCCAATTTCTCTTTTCTCCCCCCAATCCCAATACGAATCTCATTACCCTGTAATAAAAGATGTTAGAATGGGCTGAACTGGGGTGGGTCTCATAAGAGGTCTGGGTTCCAGCTGTTACCAACCTCTTCCTTCCCACGCACTGGCCCCCGCCCCCACCTGCCACCCACCCGCCACCCAGCCCCCTCAGATACAGGAATCCTAGCTGCTTCCTGCAGTTTCTAGATCTGTGGTAACTCTTAGATCCCTTTTTGACTTTTCATTCCTCCCATGAATGATCAATACTTCTTCATAGGCAATCCTTTCTGTCTAATAATTGGATTTGTTTCTGTTTTCAAGGAGGCTAATGTGTATTTAATCAGCCAGATGAGGCTGCATCAAAAACACATTAAAATTTTGGTGCTCTTTGTAAGGTGATTAGGATTTGGGTATTAGAGAGACAAGGGTATGACCTGAGCCATGAAACAGAAGTAACAATGAACAAAACTTATGGGGCTGAGATACAGAGAGAAGACTAAATTAATTAGAACAGAAGATCTATATTAGAAACTAAGTTGGACAGGCATAACCACTGAAAAGTTTATTGATAACTCATTTTATAGGATGTAAGTGGTTTTATACTAAAATGAATAAGATAAGTGACATGTATTACACAGATACAGAAGGCCCTGGAAGCCAAATAAGATACCTTTAAATGATGTAATAGGTTGTTATTGTAAGTTGAAAGGCCAACAGGAAGATTTGTATAAATAGGAAAAGGAAAAAACAAAAGCTTTATTTCTGAGTTTCTTTGTATTCATGGCTGTGGTTAATTTGAGAAAGTATGCCTACCAGATATTTGAGGCTGAAATAAAAGAATATTGGAGATACATTATCTATTGAGATTGAGAGAAACCCAAGTGTCAGAAGTGACTTGATCACTTTAGCCTGATTTTAGAATTGCAGGGCTACTCACAGAAATGAAACGGAAAAGTGATTCCAGGAAGACAGGAGATGGGAGGAATGAGGAGCTTAAGATTTGAATTTTGATTGTGTTGAGTTAGTAGTAATGGCAGGCTCTTTAAAAGGAAATGTCATAGAGGTGGGTAGAAATATATTCCTTCTTTATTGCAGGAGAGAGAGAAATAGATATGTAAGGATACTAAAATAGAAGGTGTGGGTATAATGCTGTTGCAGTAATATGGAAAGCACTTTGAAATGAACCTTCTTTTAGTGAATCTAAGAATATAAATATTTAACCTAGGATTGGAAATTTAGAGAAATCTATCATTTATTACCATGACAAAAGTATAAAACAATTCAGCAAAACAATGCTTTTGTAATTCTACTTATACATACATATCACTCCCTTTCTTTTTTACTGAGGCATCTCAACTACTGAGGTTACTAATTTTAACTCTGCTTTGTAGAATTTCTCTATTTAAAAAAAAATTCTGGTCACTCATTATCTTGGCAGGTTCCAAAGCATACTGGCCACTTGCATTTACAAAATCAGTCTCTGCACGGACTTGATTTGTTGACAGGTACCTAAAGGGCAGGGAAGAGTATGGTCTGGACTTTCCCTCTTCTCACTCTAGGACCTTGGCACACAGAAGAGGGTGCATCTTCCTAAAGGGAACTTTCCCCTTGCATTCACTGGATCAAGCACTTCCTGTGTTAGGGGCAGGAGGGTAAGATAATGGAGGCAGAGATTTCCTTAAGTAGTTACTGCCAGGGGAGGGGAGGCCCTGACCTCAGTAGTATTTATCCTGTCTGCTGCTGGCTCTTGGGCTGTTAAGGTGTTGAAGAGTTAGTGTGGGTGTGTGGTTTTCTCTGGGCCGTGGTGAGGTTGCCCCGCCCCTCTCTCACTGTCACTGACATACCACAGTGCAGCCACATCTCCCTTAAACCCACCAACAGCCCGGGAAAGCACTCCTCCCGTAGTGCTTTGTGTCTCTTTGCCCACAGTCACTCCAGCAGCCCTCCTTTCCCCTCCTGCCTCTTCCTCTAGTTTCCTGGCTCCTTTACATGAATACAGTGGAAAAGTAAGGCCTATTTCATGCCTTCAAAGAACCCAGAGATTGTCTTGGGGTCTGGGTCCATGGGTTTACTTACACTTTTCTTCTCACTTCTGTTTGCACCATGATAACATAAGTCTCTCCTCTTAAACCTGCACACATGTAATTAAGCTCTAGTTTCTTTAATATATGCCTACAACTCTGGGGACCACATGTCAAGCTCCCTTTAGAAGTCTCTCAGTTTTTTTCCTCCCCCAACAGCACGATGGTGTCAGGACCTTATGTGTTCCAACAGCACAGTAGGCCTGCATGACGGAGTGATGTGCCAGACTCTGCTTTGCTCAAGGATGGCTGCCCACGTCAGCCAATGATTTTCTCGAACAGTCTGTCCTTATCGTTTAATGTTCAAAAGTACACATTGAATTCCTTATATCATGTCTAAACAGTTCAAAGTTTTAAATTAAGAAAAATGGCTGTAAGGTATTACATTCTCTCCTCTTACGGTGATAAATATGCCTCCATAAAGACAAAATAAAACATGTGTAAAGCAACAGTCTCCTTCAGCCTCCTTTTCCAATAACTTGAGAAATCCTTGGGATAAATATTCATTGTCTTTCACTGTAGAAGGATCTCTTTCCATTTCTTCCTGAGGCCTGGCTGTTTCCCACTTATTACCCTTCTTCCACCCCCACCATTCAGGGACATCAGAAAGAGCCCAAAGACAGAAATCTTGAAGTTTCTTCTTACCTCAAGTCAAAGGCCAAAAAACAGCTGACTACCAGGTGCCCCATGGGAACCCTTCTCTCCCAACTTTACATATTAATAGGAATCTGGATCTGTAGGGCTGAGTTTAAACTCACAACTCTCCTGCTCCTGAGAGTTGGAACATAGCAGGGCAGAGAGAGCCACCTCTGCACCAGGCACTGACTCATCCTCTGATTTTATACCCAGGCCATTCTGGCACTTGGAGGGCTTTCATGAGCATAAAAATCACCTGTGTATACACAGGTGAACACCTGTGTGTAACAGACAACCTGTGGACCCCAAGTGTGCTTAGGCTTGTGCACATGGCTCTCTGCTCTGCCTTTGGGAAATTAGATCCCGGGAAGTGACCTCTTCATACAGTAATACAGGTTTAGGAATTTTGTGATGAAAAATACATGGTTCCAGCTTCTTGAAATATGGCCAAGAAGGGGTTGGTTGGGTGTCTGAGAAATATTAAAAATGAACCAACCCAGAAAACATATCCACAAAGGTAGAAGAGAATAAAACAGCATAAATATTGAATAATCATTAAACTGAAATGAGATGTGCATCACCGGCAATCTGCTACAAAGATGTGTTCTCAACATAAACCATAACTTGTCCTCAAAGAAGAGGACTTGGCAACACCATTTATCACACACAGTTCATTCTAAATTCATGTGGTAGTTGTAACCATTTGTGTTAGCTGATTGACTTTTGACAAGGAGAAACAAAATTCTCATAGCTTTATGACAGGAGGTAGTTGTGCAACTCGAACCAAGGTGCACACACAAGGTAGGCTCCAACATTCCCACAGAAACCAGGTGACAGGGGCACTCTTTTCCTTGATGATTATACTTCAAACAGATGGTCCAGGTCCTTGAGAAACACATTCCTGGGTCATAAACCTGGGAAGAGCCTTAGTTTTTAAAAAGATTTACACATATTTCAAATAGGAACTTAAAAGTTTTCTTAAGTAAATGTTCCAAGATAAGGGAGGAGGGATCTCTTTCCTTATTTTCAACAAGGAGAATTATTTTATCTTTTTCTTTTTCAATTTGTATTTACCTTTCCCTGGGCTTCAAGGTTTGGATGGAAATATTCCCTAGGCACATATTCCAGCAATAAAGTGTATGTGTGAGTGAGTGTGTGTGTGTGTGTGTGTGTGTGTGTGTGTAGGAGGGTGTTGGGCGGCCAGGGGCACAAGTTATCTTCTGATAAGGAGACACAGAGCATATCTTCTAAACTGCATGGACTTCTGCACAGGGGACCCTCTATCCATGGATGATTAGGGACAGTACTGCTTTTAGGACCTCCTTCATTTGCTCAATCTTCCTTCCCTCTGGGGAGTAGAAGAGATTGTTGTCAACTCTCTTAACAATGTGTGATACCTAGACCCTTTGTTCCCATTTTGATTTTGATTTGGTTGCAACCAGAGCCCCAGAGGGGTAGTCCCACCCCAAGTCCTATCAAATATCCATAGAAGACAAACAGGAGGATTAATCCTCATCCTGACACTGACCATGTACATTTCTGAATGGTTGGTTTATACATCATCAGTTCCTTCTTAGTTACTTTTATGTCTCTTTTCTTAAGAATTGACACATATCATTTCTCGTTTAAGGAAATAACAATTGAAAAAGCCTCTGGAATGACAAAATTTTTGACTGAATTCAGGACAATCAGTAGATGTCACCGATAGGCTGAGTAGCAGATACTTAGTTATTTAACCTATAAATGGTTGTGACAACCAGTCCTTGATGAACAGGATTAAGAAGAGCTAAATTAAGTACAGAGAAGAAAACCAGAAAAATTCAGTGCACAATAGTATGGGCTGTCAGGTCAGTGGAATGGAAGATCTGGGGGAGGGATGAAAGGGTAAGAGGTGGAATATATTTATAAGAGGAGTAGAAGCTTCTGGAGGTAGACATAGTTGCCTAAGCAAATTGTACTGGTGTTTCTTATTAGATATTTATTCTTCATTGCTCAAGAAATAACCTTGCAACAAACAAATCTACTTCTCCAGAAATGAGAGCTCCTTGCCTTTTACTCAGCTTCAGGTATTTTAAAGATAATCTTTTCCTCCTAATGCCCTTGATTTCAGAAATTTGTTTTTAATGTTTGTTTTTATATTCATCTTCTTAGAATTCATTCTTGAAAAGTCAGGCCTTATTTTTCTTGCAGCTGTTTTTCTGAAAATACTCTCTTCTTTAGGGAAAGAGCTTAAAATTCACAGCATTAATTTGCTTCATAGAAAGTACATATTTAAAAATGTTAAGTCACAGGTGCAGCAAGAAGTATTACAAGTTATTACTACTTGTAAAATAAAAATGCATTAATGTATGTTGCATGTACTAAAATGCTAGCAATAGAAAAATACTTGTATAAGATATGAGTGTATATTTCAAAGACTAAAGAAATTTATTTCAGTCTATTTATTTTATAGCAAATAAATATTTTATCTCACATTGTGGAATCAGCATCTTTAGTTAAGTTACATTGGTCAAAGCATTTCCAGGATTCCAGGATTCATGATAAAAAATGTTGAGGAATATTTCTTTACACATGAAAATTAAGTCAAAATTAGTTATTTTTAATTCATATAGTATCATGTAATTTTACAGCTAAAATAAAATTGAGATATCATTTAGGGGACTCACTCATTAGAGATCATTTAAAGATTTCAGTAGTTAAGAGTTCTCTCATTTTGCAGAATAAGACAGTGAACTTCAGTGGGTTGAATAACTCAAACAATTAATGAAAAGTAGAGACAATAGTAAACTCCCCAATTCCCAAATGCTATTCAGTGCTTATTCTATTACATAAGAATAGAGATGCAGAGTGAAAACATGGAAAAAAGAAGACAGTGGTAAAGTCATTTATTAAAACTGGAAATTTTTTAAATTGAAATCCTGATTCCTCAAGAAAAAAATGTTGCTTACTCTCCATACTTCAGTACGGATATGCACAAAAAATAATAAATAAAAGTAGTAAGTAAAAAATTAAAAACTAGCTTATACACAAAAATGACCAATACTGAAAAGTGTGACAAATAGAAAAATCTTTCAAGCAAAAGTGCATTTTATGGTTGATATACTTTTGACTTATAAAAATCAAAGCAAATGTACTCGTCTGTGAAGCATATATGCACATTTATTAAGATAGTTTTGTTGAAAAACATATTCATAACAATTTTGAGAGCCAAACACAGGACATAGGTCAAGTTTCATTATCTTCATTATCAACAGGAGAAATCTAAAATGTTACCCATCACGGGTATTACTAATAAGATGTAAAAAAGAAAAGTGGAGGAGGAAAGGGAGGAAAAAACACTTAAATAGTTAAAATACAGCTGCTACAGTTGAGTGCCTGATACATGAATGATGGTGACAGCTGCCGTTCCCACCACCCATGCATCCCATTTCCTCCTTTTCTTTGGTCAGTAGCATTACTGCATGGGATGCAAAGGCCTTCATTCTTACAGGAACCTGGTGTTTGATGGTCTTCTCTTTATTGAGTTGCTACTACTTCTAGTCACTAGGACTGGGAATACTAAGAGGTACCTTAGTGAATCTTCATTGTCCCAAATTGTCTTCTTTATACTCATGTGTACACCAGGAACCCAATTCCCTGGTAATTGGGATAAAGTTCATTAGATCATACAATAACCATATTCTCTGTCTGTTGGTTCAGTGGCACAAAGAACTCAGATATTCAATATTCTCTCCAATCTCGTCCTCCCTGCCCAAGCTCAATGCACTTTTCCACCTATTTGACTTTAGACTGAACCCAGTGACTGTCTTTAATGGACAGAGTGGGGCAGAAGTGAGTGTGCCAATTCTGAGCAGAATAGAAGCTTTAAAAGACATTGTGCCTTTCCCTTCAGTTTCTTATATTCTTATCCTGAGAAACCCTTGCACAAAGTAACTCCTGTTCCTTCATTCTGGGCCTTTCTATGAGATACATGGGCAGTAGTCCTACCGGGGAGCCCAGTTTATCCCAGACAAGCCCAACAAAGCTTTGGAGACTCACAGCTGGCCAGCTGGACCCTGATGCAGAAATCATATCAGGGTTTTAGGCCACTGATGAGTCATGGTCATTTAGAGCTGCAGTTGCATTTCCATTTCTATCAAGGCAGCTGCTTCTGGGTGACAGTGCATAGGATATTACCTGGAAAATATGACCATGCAGCCAATGTCCCACAGCCTTCCTTCTAAATGACAACTGTCAAAAGTAATTTTGAGTGAAATACCATGGTGAGGCCATAAATGCTGGTGTAAGTCCACAAATCATGGAGTTAGCAGAAGCAATGAATGGAAGAGAGGAAAATTCATAATCAGACTTAGCTGTTTGCTCTTCTAAAGAGAAAGTCCTCCCTGCTCCATGATGGGAGGTGACAATGGTGTCATCTTGGCATCAGGTTGCTGAATGGTAAAGTACAATTACAAGTCTTGCCTGGTTTTGTCAGTAAAGTTTTGTCAGATTACAGCTAACACCCACTTGTTTACTTACTGCCTATGGCTGCCTTCAGGATGTAAAGGCAGAGTTCAGTAGCTTCAACAGAGAGTCAAGGCTGCAAGGACTAACCAATGTACTATCTGGCTATTTACAAAAAAAAAAAAAAGGTATAGATTCCTACCCAAGCAGGTATCTGCAGCTTGGGTTTGATTTCAACTGTGGTAGGCTGATTGCTTAGTGCTTGGTGCCACAGTCAGGTCAGTTTCACTGAGGAAATGGACAATCTGGGCTCGGGTATTGCTTCTATCCCTGCCAACCCAGCCACTCTGGTTACCTGGGCCTGTCGAGCAGCACCAGGTTGCTTGAAGAAGGATGATTACTCACATCTAAGGGATAAATCCAGCCTTTCCTCTAGGCCTCCTGACCATCAATTTTCCAATCCTCTTTCAAAGTTCTGGCCAAATACCCAACTATTTACTATTGCTAATGGATCAAAATAGAGCGACACATCATGTCATCTCTCTTAACTAGGTGGACAGTTAGACTGTCACCTGAAATTGTGAACACAGGGAATGTTTTCCTTTTTGGTCTCTTTTTGGGTCAGTCCTGAGTTAGGATGGAGAACAGTAGTAGCCTGTTTCCAGCTGATGCTTGTTTACCATGCAGATACCAGCAGGGAAATATATAGATGAACCAGGTGATGACTCTGTTTCTCTTCACTTACTAAGTCTTTGGAAACTCCCCGTGGCCTCCAGGGAGAAGGGAAGCAGTTGGAAAAGATAGGCTGGGAATGTTGGTCAACTCTTCAAGTCATTTCACTTTTAGCTCCCAGACCTGCTCAGGCAGGACCTGGAAGGCTTGCTTTTGTTCTTCCCTAAGGCAGGCCCATTTTGGTTGTGAAAGTTGTTACAAGGTGTGTTTCTTCACCTGTGGCTTGCCTTTCTGGGATCCCCCTGATTGCCAGTAGTTAAGTTAAATCGCTCTGGCTAAGCTGGAAATCTAGCAGCCTCAGTTCTGCTCCACCTCTGTTCCCAGTTTGACTCTCAAGGTCATAGCAGGTGGTTTCTGCCTGGCTTCACAATCATATCGTGTGCCTGCTGAGCCCAGCCCTCAGCCAGGCATCCACAGTGAATCTTCAGGCAGACTCCTGGGGCACCTCATTTCTCCCTCTCAGCTCCCTGTGCAGTTCCACCTTTTTTGTTGCTCTGCCCTGCAAATTATACCTTCTTTCCTAGCATGTAAATGGGATCCTGCTTCCTCAACTAATGAGACAGCAGCATTGATTCGATTCCTCCAAATGTCAGGCAATCATAGAGGCCATCCACTGTGCTTCCTCCCTGGGCTGTGGTTGTTGAAAGCCTTGGAGGACCTTAGAAATACCCTGAACTTGATCAAACTTTAGATAGGCTTCTTTCTGATTCCAAGTTCCGATTGTCCTTTTCTTAAAGCATATATTTTAGAAAACTTGTAGTCCTAAATTCTTTCTCTTTGCCTTTGAGAGGTAAACCATTTAAAAAAGACCCTCACCAATTTTACAACCCAGGAATGTCTTTCTCAAGGACCTGGGAATCATCTCTTTGAAATATTACCATCAAAGAAAATAGAAATAGAATGCCCATTTCGCAGTCTCTGTAGGATGGTAGGAGCCTGATTTCTGTGAGGCACAGCAGCACCTTGCTCCAAGTTGTAAAACTACTACAGAGAAAGTTTATTTATCCTTTGGGTAAAGCCAGTTAGCAAGCACAGATGGCCCAAGATTTCCTCCTCCCCTTCAGCTCTTAAAAACCTTGTGGCCTTTTGTCAATAGTGAAGTTGGGCTCTGACTGTTTATCTGGTATCTCTCCTACCGCAATCTCCTTGAATAATAAAGTCCTCCTTGCTTGCTTAACGTTGTCCTTAATGTGTAATCTTTGCTTTGACACTTGAAAAACAGTTGTTCTGTATATTTTTCATGTTTATATTGTTTTCTAAGGGAGGGATGACTCTGCCATACTTGAAGTGAAAATCAAGAAAGAAACTCTTGAGGGGTTTTGCTCCACAGGAGGCCATAATATTTTGATAGATAAAGGATGTAAGTTCAAGAAAGGTGTTTTTATTCTAAGTTGGGTATATAGAAAATATCACATATTTGAATTAGGGAATTTTAAATTACTGAATTTGGTTGTAGAAATGATAAATAAGGGATTAAAGATGGTGGTGTGAGAGGTGAGACGGGCTTCCTCCTAAAACCTCATATAATATGAAAATAAAGCTACATCAACTACTCTTGAAAGAGCAATGGTTTGAGGACGGCAACAAACTGCATACAGCTGGAGACAAGAGCAGCCCTCACAGAAAAGGGTAACCTACTAAAGCTGTGGTCCTGCGGGACCCAAGCCCTTCCCCCACCCCAGCTTACCAGTGGGAGGTACAGGAACGGAGCAGGGAGGGAGTGGAGATGTAGGACTGCTGAATACCTAACTCTGGAGATCTTCTCTGGGAGCACAAACCTACATTTCATGGTGCTTGCATGATACTCTTATAATTAAGGGGTTGGAAAGCTAAGACAGGCAGAATTCCTGGAGAGACTAAGAATCCAGCTGCTTGTGAAAGCACGAGATCCATACCCAGCTGCTCAGGGACAAAAGAAAGGCAGGCAGTCTGAGAGACTTCCTAACAAAGAAGCCCTTAGCAAGAGACCTGCTAAAGGGGCAAGGATTGCACAGAGCTTACTGCTCAGGAGAAAGGACAGCCAGACAAAATTGTCCGGGTGCACTATGCAGGTTGGGAGCTTTCACGATCTTCAGGTGCTCCAGGTCCCTGGCTGCCTACACAGCTCCAAGAACCCCTTCTGTGACAGGCAGACTTTTGCGCCTTTCTTCTGGCCAGCCCCACCGGGCTTGCAAACCGGGAAATCCTTCCCTGGTGTTAGGCCAGCCAGAGGGAAGATCTGTCTATAACAACTAAAAACGCAAAGCACAGAGGCTTATACCTGTGTGCTCAGCCCACTGGTTCAGGCAGTGGAGACAGGCATAGCAGCCAAAAACCAACAAACAGCCCTTTCCTCCCCAGAGGCACCAATACCACTCCCCTACAATCCCCGCATTGCTTCAGGGGCTGAGCAGCTCCAGGGAGTAGAGCTTCAGGACACTAGAGGGCGCCACACACAAATACGAAATGCCAAAGGAACCTGGTCCAGAGTAAAATTATGAACACAACTCCTGAGAAAGATTTAAATGATATGGACCTTATGAATCTCCCTGAAAGGGAGTTCAAAATAAAAATCATTAACATGCTCATGGAGGTACAGAAAGATATTCAAGAACTCAGGAATGAATTCCGGTCAGAGATCCAATCATTGAAGAACACAATGGATGGTATTAAAAGAAGATTGGATATGGTGGAGGAGACAATAAATGAAATAGGAACTAGAGAAGAGGAATATAAAGAAGCTGAGGCACAGAGAGAAAAAAGGATCTCTAAGAATGAAAGAATATTGAGGAACTGTGTGATCAATCCAAACGGAACAATGTTCACATTATAGGGGTACCAGAGGAAGAAGAGAGAGAAAAATGGATAGAAAGCGTCTTTGAGGAGATGATTGCTGAAAACTTCCCCAATCTGGGGAAGGAGATAGTCTCTCAGGCCATGGAGGTGCACAGATCTCCCAACACAAGGGACCCATGAAAGACAACAGCAAGACATATAGTAATTAAAATGGTAAAGATAAAGGATAAGGACAGACTATTAAAAGCAGCCAGAGAGAGAAATAGGATCACATACAAAGGAAAACTCATCAGGCTATCATCAGACTTCTCAGCAGAAACCTTACAGGCCAGAAGGGAGTGGCATGATGTATTAAATGCAATGAAGCAGAAGGGCCTTGAACCAAGATTACTTTATCCAGCAAGATTATCATTTAAATTTGAAGGAGGGATTAAACAATTCCCAGATAAGCAAAAGATGAGAGAATTTGCCTCCCACAAACAATCTCTACAGTGTATTTTGGAGGGACTGCTATAGACGGAAGTGTTCCTACAGATTAATAGCTGTAAGCAGAGGTAATAAAACCACAGTAAAGAAAATAGAACAGCTAATTACTAAGAAAATGCAAAATTAAATTAACTATTCCCAAAGTCAATCAAGGGAGAGACAAAGAGTACAGAATATGATACCTAATATATAAAGAATGGAATAGAAAGAAAAAGGAAGAAACAAACAAACAAACAAAGAACCTTTAGATTGTGTTTGTAATAGCATATTAAGTTAGTTGTTAGACTTTTAGATACTAGGGAAGTTAACCTTGAACCTTTGGTAACCACGAAACTGAAGCCTGCAATGCCAATAAGTACATATCTATCCATAATCACCCTAAATGTAAATGGACTGAATGCACCAGTCAAAAGACATAGAGTCACTGAATGGATAAAAAAACGAGACCCATCTATATGCTCCCTTCAAGAGACTCACTTTAAACCCAAAGACATACACAGACTAAAAGTAAAGGGATGGAAAAAGATATTTCATGCAAAAACAAGGAGAAAAAAGCAGGTGTTGCAGTACTTGTGTCAGACAAAATAGACTTCAAAACAAAGAAGATACCAAGAGATAAAGAAGGACATTACATAATGATAAAGGGGTCAGTCCAACAAGAAGATATAACCATTATAAATATATATTCACCCAACACAGGAGCGCCAGCATATGTGAAACAAATACTAACAGAATTAAAGGAGGAAATAGACAGCAACGCATTCATTTTAGGAGACATCAACACACCACTCACTCCAAAGGACAGATCAGCCAGACAGAGAATAAGTAAAGGCACAGAGGCACTGAACAACACACTAGAACAGAGGACCTAACAGATATCTACAGAACTCTGCACCCAAAAGCAGCAGGATACACATTTTTCTCAGTTGCACATGGAACATTTTCCAGAATAGACCACATACTAGGCCACAAAAAGAACCTCAGTAAATTCAAAAATATTGAAATCCTACCAACCAACTTCTCAGATCACAAAGGTATAAAACTAGAAAAAATTTTAGAAAGAAATCAAAAAGGCTCACAAATACATGGAGACTTAACAACATTCTCCTAACTAATCAATGTGTTAACAACCAAATCAAAACAGAAATCAAAGAATATATGGAGACTAATGATAACAACAACACAAAGCCACAACTTCTGTGCGATGTAGGAAAGGCAGTTCTAAGAGGAAAGTATATTGCAATCCAGGCCTATTTAAAGAAGGAAAAACATTTCCAAATGAATAGTCTAAAGACACAATTACTGAAATTGGAAAAAGAAGAACAAATGAGGCCCAAAGTCACCAGAAGGAGGGACATAATAAAGATCAAAGAAGAAATAAATAAAATTGAGAAGAAAAAAACAATAGAAAAAATCAATGAAACCGAAAGCTGGTTCTTTGAAAAAATAAACAAAATAGATAAACCCCTAGCCAGACTCATTAAGAGAAAAAGAGAATCTACACACATAAACACAATCAGAAATGAGAAAGGAAAAATAAAAAGAGACCCCACAGAAATACAAAGAATTATAAGAGAATATTATGAGAATCTATATGCTAACAAGCTGGAAAACATAGAAGAAATGGACAACTTCTTAGGAAAATACAACCTTCCAAGACTGACCAAGCAAGAAACAGAAAAACTAAACAGACCTATCACCAGCAATGAAATTGAATCAGTAATCAAAAAACTACCAAAAACAAAACTCCCGGGCCTGATGGATTCACCTCTGAATTCTACCAGACATATACAGAAGAAATAACACCCATTCTCCTTAAAGTTTTTCAAAAAATAGAAGAGGAGGGAATACTGCCAAACTCATTCTATGAAGCCAGCATCACTCTAATACCAAAACCGGGCAAAGACCTCACCAAAAAAGAAAATTACAGACCAATATCCCTGATGAACGTAGATGCAAAAATACTCAACAAAATATTAGCAAACGAATTCAAAAATACATCAAGAGGATCATACACCATGATCAAGTGGGATTCATCCCAGGGATGCAAGGATGGTACAACATTCGAAAATCCATCAACATCATCCACCACATCAACAAAAAGAAGAACAAAAACCACATGATCATCTCCATAGATGCTGAAAAAGCATTTGACAAAATTCAGCATCCATTCATGATTAAAACTCTCAACAAAATGGGTATAGATGGCAAGTACCTCAACATCATAAAGGCTATATATGACAAACCCACAGCTAACATCATACTTAATGACGAGACTCTGAAAGCTTTTCATCTAAGATCGGGAACAAGACAGGGATGCCCACTCTCTCCACTGTTATTCAACATAGTACTGGAGGTCCTAGCCACAGCAATCAGACAAAACAAAGACATACAAGGCATCCAGATTGTCAAAGAAGTCAAATTGTCACTATTTGCGGATGACATGATATTGTACATAAAAAACCCTAAAGACTCCACTCCAAAACTACTAGAACTAATATCTGAATTCAGCAAAGTTGCAGGATACAAAATTAACACACAGAAATCTGTTGCTTTCCTATACACTAACGATGAACTAACAGAAAGGGAAATCAGAAAAACAATTGCATTCACAATTGCATCAGAAAGAATAAAATACCTAGGAATAAACCTAACGAAGAAAGTGGAAGACCTGTACTCTGAAACTACAAGACACTCCTATGAGAAATTAAAGAGGACACTAACAAATGGAAATGCATCCCATGCTCTTGGCTAGGAAGAATAAATATTGTCAAAATGGCTATACTACCTAAAGCAATCTACAGATTCAATGCAATCCCTATCAAACTACCAACAGCTTTCTTCAATGAACTGGAACAAATAATTCTAAAATTCATATGGAACCACAAAAGACCCCCAGTAGCCAAAGCAATCCTGAGAAGGAGGAATAAAACAGGGGGAATTACGCTCCCTGACTTCAAGCTCTACTACAAAGCCACAGTAATCAAGACAATTTGGTATTGGCACAGAAACAGACCCACAGACCAGTGGAACAGAATAGAAAATCCAAACATTAACCCAAACATATACAGTCAATTAATATTTGATAAAGGAGCCTTGGATACACAATGGGGAGATGACAGCCTCTTCAGCAGCTGGTGTTGGAAAAACTGGACAGCTACATGTAAGAGAATGAAACTGGACTACAGTCTAACCCCATGTACAAAGGTAAACTCAAGGTGGATTAAAGACCTGAATGTAAGTCATGAAACCATAAAACTCTTAGAAATAAACATGGGCAAAAATCTCTTGGACGTAAACATGAGTGACTTCTTCATGAACATATCTCCCCGGGCAAGGGAAACAAAAGCAAAAATGAACAAGTGGGACTATATCAAGCTGAAAAGCTTCTGTACAGCAAAGGACACCATCAGTAGAACAAAAAGACATCCTACAGTATGGGAGAATATATTCAGAAATGACGTATCCGATAAGGCGTTGACATCCAAAATATATAAAGAACTCATGCACCTTAACAAACAAAAAGCAAATAACCCAATTAAGAAATGGGCAGAGGACATGAATAGACACTTCTCTAAAGAAGAAATTCAGATGGCCAACAGGCACATGAAAAGATGCTCCACATCGCTAATCATCAGAGAAATGCAGATTAAAACCACAATGAGATATCACCTCACACCAGTGAGGATGGCCAACATCCAAAACACACACAGCAACAAATGTTGGCGAGGATGTGGAAAAAAGGGAACCCTCCTACACTGGTGGTGGGAATGCAAATTAGTTCAACCATTGTGGAAAGCAGTATGGAGGTTCCTCAAAAAACTCAAAATAGAAATACCATTTGACCCAGAAATTCCACTCCTAGGAATTTACCCTAAGAATACAGCAGCCCAGTTTGAAAAAGACAGATGCACCCCTATGTTTACAATAGCCAAGAAATGGAAGCAACCTAAGTGTCCATCAGAAGATGAATGGATAAAGAAGAAGTGGTACATATACACAATGGAATATTATTCAGCCATAAGAAGAAAACAAATCCTACCATTTACAACAACATGGATGGAGCTAAAGGGTATTATGCTCAGTGAAATAAGCCAAGCCGAAAAAGACAAGTATCAAATGATTTTGCTCATATGTGGAGTATAAGAACAAAGAAAAAATACTGAAGGAACAAAACAGCAGCAGACTCACAGAAGCCAAGAACGGACTAATAGTTACCAAAGGGAAAGGGACTGGGGAAGATGGGTGGGAAGAGAGGTATAAGAGGGAAAAGGGGGCATTATGATTGCAGAGGTAATGTTGGGGGGGCACAGGGAGGGCTGTACATCTCAGAGAAGACAAGTAGTGACTCTATAGCATCTCACTACGCTGATGGACAGTGACTGTAATGGGGTTGGTGGGGGGGACTTGATGAAGGGGGTAGTTTAATAATCATATTGCACATGTAATTGTAGATTAATGATCCAAAATAAATTATATAAAAAAAAGAATACTTAGGAGAAGCTAATAGAAGAATAAGTGATTAAAAACAAAAGAACATATGGGATGTGAACAATTTCCAGGGATGTGTTTTAATTTGTCTGATTTTTCACATAGTATTCAAGATCAAATAGACAACATTCCCATGTTATTGATAAGTTTTCACAAATGCCTGGCTTGTTAAATTGGTTTTCTTTGTTTCATTGGATATGGCCTATAATTGTAGGTCTAATACTGTGATGCATTTGTATTCCTATTCTCCTAGTGTGTGTGCAGAAGGCAGTTGTTGGTCTTTTAAAGCCAATACAAGCATATGCTACTTTTCAAGAATTAACTTCAAGAAATAAGTGATTCCTTTTAAACAACTTTGTGAAATCATATACTGATTCCCCACCTGCATTTGCTGCAAGAAAATAATCATGTATATTGTGATTTTATCCAGAATTATAGTTGCTGGCTGTCCTCTCTTTCGTATTTTATCTCCCTGTTTGGGCCCAGGAGATGGCTGGTTAGCCAGAGACGGGTAAGATTCCTCATGGGAAGAACAACCTAAGACAGGCACAGTCGCAAGGGACCTCAGGTGAGCAATGTAGGGGGCAACTGAGGTGAGGCATAGAACCTCACCCCTCCAGACGAGAGAGACATTGCCTGTGACAAGCTATGTCACAGGCCGAGCCCAGCTAATCATTATTCTGGTACCGTCCACAAATATATGCATATGCATTTGCATCAATTAAAACAAAAAAGGGGGAAATGTGGGATTCACTTATAATTTAAGTATAAAAATCATATGAATAATCATAGCTGACTTGATTGATTATAGTGACTGAATTAGTTTCTCTGATATGACTGCCTTTGCATTGTTCACCTTGTGAGAACTTGTTCACTATGTTCCTTGCATGGTTCACCTTGTGGGAGCTTGTTCACTGTATTGGAACTTGTTCGTTGCATGGTGAGCAATAATGTCTTGTGTACTGAAAAGTTGTTAAGAGAAAAAACCTCAAAAGTTCACATCGCAAGAAAAAATAATTTGTAACTATGTATGTTGAAGGATGTTAACTAAACTTACTGTGATAATCATTTCACAATAAAAATTAAAAAAAAAAAAGAAAAGCCAATAAAAAAAATAAGAGTTTGCTGCTTTTATGGCTTCATTGCTTATTGCAAGAAGCTAGCTAAATAAATGAATAAATATATGAACAATTAAAGTTCAGTTATTTTGTTTTTAATGTTTTCCTTTGTTAGACTTGCTATTTATAGAGTTTAAATAAAATTTCAAGAAAAAAAAAGAAATGATAAATAAGAGAAGAGAAAATGATCATTCAAGAGAAATAACGGCAGGCTCAAAGCTTTGAGGGAAAAAGAGGGTTGGATGCCATACAAAATTAGAAGACTGGGTCTTAGGGACTGCTGGTGGAGGTTTGCAAGCTAGTGTAGTGTATTGGTACAGATACAGATAAGCTGCTGGTGGTAGATTTAGTGGTGGAAAGCTGAGAAGCTTGCCTTCCATTATACATTTATTTCCCCTATAGTCAGAAAGAAAGGCCCCTTTTTGGGAGCATGGTAAGAGTGTTGGTATCGAATTGCTGAGATCGCAGGCAGAAGATGCATTGAGAGTTGGGCTAAGAATTTGACTAGATAAGGAACATAAAGGAATGGAAGGACAAATGAGTAAAGATATATTTAGGGAAGAGGACAAGGAGGCCAGATGAAGGCAGAATATGAGCAGGGTAGTAGTGGTGGAGACTGATCATATGCAAATCACAGGAGGGATAAGGGATAAACCATTTGAGAGATAAGGAAGGAGAAGTGACCTGCTAGTAGAAATGGGCAAATAGTATAACTATCCTACCTGCAGACCCTGCCTTATGTGTGGCATAGGAGAAAAAATGAGAGAAGCATAGAATAACAGGAGTATAGGATCATGGGCATACTGCCAGCTTGGTAGCTAGGCTTTGTTACATGGTGTGGCACATTGTCTATGTCACATAAATGTGAACTTGCTGTGCCTCACATCTCTCCTATGGAAACTGGGGTTAATAGTAGTACCTATCTCATAAAGGTTTTGTGAAGAATATGTTCCCTAATACACAAAAAGTGCTTAGAACACTATGTGGTACAAACTATGCACTCATTAATGTTGAGAGTTAGATGACCAGCTGGCCATCTGTGCAAGAGATAAAGGGATATTCAGAGAGGAGTTTGATGTTAGGGAAAAAAAATTGTTCTAAATGGTAAGTAATGGTATCCACAAAGTATCTTGAAAGATTTATAGAGAAAGATTGGGGAAGAAATGAGCCTTACCCAAGGGAATATAGGGTATGAATTTGACTGAGGGTTAATGATGTGAGAGGCTGGGATTTCAGGGGCATGGAGGATGATGTGATTATACCTCTGTGTCAGAGCTTTACAAACTTTTTCTCAAAAGGGATATATAATAAACATTTTAGGCCATATGATCCCAGTTCACAGCTCCTTGAGTCTCCTTTTTGGTGTGAAAGTAGCCATGGAAAATATGTGAACAGATTTTTACAGCTGTGTTTCAATAAAACTCTATTTATAAATGCAGGCAGTGGGCCAGATTTGACCTATGGACCATAAGTTGCTGTATTAGTTTGCCAGGGCTATAGTAATAATGTACCACAACCTGGGTAGGATAAATACAGAAATCTGTTTTCTCCCAGTTGAAGAGGCTAGAATTCTGAGCTCAAGATATCAGTATATTTGGTGCCTTTTGAGGGCTGTGAGGGAAAGGCCTGTTCCCTACAGGCCTCTCCTCTTGTCCTGTAGATACCATCTTCTGCCTCTTTTTCTTTATAAAGGGTTCTCCCTTTGTGCATTTTTGTCTCTAATTTTCCCCTTTACATAAAAACACTAGTCATATTAGACAGGGTCTAACTTAATGGCCTCATTTTAGCTTGATTATTAAATGCTTCAGAAAGCTGTAAAGACCCTATCTTTAAATAAGGTCACATTTGGAGGTTCACTGGGGTTAGGAATTCAACATATGCATTTGGGGACACAATTCAATCCATAATAGTTGCTATTCTTGCTTTAAGATGCACCTATACGCAATCCTAACTACCACCTTCACCTTGTTGATGGTTTCTTAGGTCAGAGAAACAATTATTGGTTGTTTATTTATAATGTCAGGTTTTTAAAAATCTTAAGCGGGAATAGAATGTTGATGTCTGTCAGCAGTAGCTCGCTGGCATCCTGATATCTCAGCTTTGATGTTGTTGCTTTACCTAGATGCAAATGAAGCTCTGTCTTATGCTTTCATTCCGCCAGATGCTCCTATGAAACTATGCCTCAATTCCAAGAAGTGGCTACATACAGAAATCAGTCATGTGCTGCCAGATCAAGAGATTCAGTGCTGCGCCAACGGTGGCCCACAACTTCATCACTTCAACAACTGCAGTCTGAAGAAGACCTACAGAGAGCCACCAGCAGCTGGATGGACATCCCCTTAGGAGTGCAGCCACTCAGCTGTGGGTGGCCCTCCCACCTCCTCCCCACTTCCTCTCTGCTGGCATGATGCAGCCCCACCCATCTCCCCATTAAGAGGCCACTTGCAGGAAGGATGAAATCTTTTTTTTTTTTTGAGGATGTATGTAACATAAAGGAGAGAGATGAAGGTGGCATGATGGTATGTCCACAAAATATTGTTTAGTGAGAAATGCAAAATACACAAAATACATACACACATTTGTGTTTCTGCATAGTTTGAATATATTTCTAAAGCCATTGACAGACAAGGCGGGGTGGGCATATGTGTGTGTTGGGGGTGGGGGTATAACAGGATGCATATTACTTATTTCATGGCTGCAGGTGAACATATGATGCTGAAAAGAATGATGTCACTTAGGGAAGGAGGGGAAGTGATAGGAAAGGAAAGACCCAACTAAATTAGACTGCAATGAAAGTGACTGTATTTTTGTCACATTTATGCATGTATTTAAAATTATGCAATTCTGTGTGTGTGTGTATATATATATATATATATATATATATATAGACATTTACATATATATGTATATGAAAAAAAGCTTTAAAAGATGGTGGAGGGTGGGACTGTGGAGGTCTGGAAACTAAAGGAGCAGCTTTACCTCCTTCACAGTTTGCACTGGGCCAGGTTAAGCATGTGCTTGCTTTGGAGAGTTCCAAGAAGCTCATAAGAAACAAAAATAGTTTTTCCACTTAACATTTTACTTGTAGTCAAATTTCTTCACAGTGCATTATAAATGATTTAGAGAAGTTATGATGATTTTCTTATATAAGTAAAAAAACCTTTATGTCCTGGTGCCCACAGTTAGAGCTATTAGGATATAAAAACAAATGTTAGCAAGCTTACAACAATCATATATAATAAGAACCAGCCTTTATTTAGCTCTTACCATGTGCCAGTGCTTTTGAATCCATTTTAATGTATAATTACTTCTTTAATCCTCTCAGGGAACTTATAAAACCAGAAAATAATTTTTTAAACCACATTTTCAGGATACAAGAAAACTACATTTGTTTTCTAGGCTGTGCAATAAGCTACTACAAACTTAGCAGATCAAAATAATACTAATTTATTATCTCCCAGTCTCTGAAGGCCAGCACGCTGAGCACAGCTTGGCTAGACCGACTGCTCAGAGGGGCGCATGGCTAAAATCACCATGTCTCCACGCTGCGGTTCTCATCTGGAGCTCAAGGTCCTCTTCAAGCTCATTCAAGGGTGAGCAGAATTCTGCCCCTTGTGGATGTAGGGCTAAGGCACTCGGCGCCTGGAGGCTGACCCTCTCCATGGACAGTTTGCCCCATGGCTGTTGGCTTCTCCTCCACCAGGCTGAAAGGAAACTATTTGCTGCTGCTCTGAATCAATTTGACAGACTTCTTTATTCTGACCTCCAGGACGTCTTTAAAAATACCTCACCTGATTAGGTCAGGTCCACCTAGGATGATCCATTTTTATTAACTTAAAGAAAACTGATTAGTGACTTAAGCATGGGAATAAAATCCCATTATATTCAAAAATCTCTCCTGCACTCAAGGGGAGGGGATTAAGCAGGACATATATACCAGGGGCAGAAATCTACGGGGTCCTCTTAGATCCATGCCTACCATGCCTACCACAAAAACCAAGGCAAAGAAGGGAGGTGTAACTTACTCCATATCACAAAGTTAATAAGTAATTGGAACTCAGGCAATTTATATTTACATTCCACATTAATAACCCTTAAGCTATACCATATAATGAAGGAGAACAGACTCAGCTCATACTTTTTAGACACGATATTTAATGTCAAGAACTATGAAGGGTATGAAATTTTACCCTAATGGCAAGCTAACTAGTTAGCCTGGACCAGTTTCATAAGGGCTGGAAGAAGATACAAGACTTCTGAGTCAGAGACAAAGGGCAATCAGTTACTCACAGAAGTAACAGGAGCCAGAGTATCGACATTTGCACTGTTTTTCTGAGCCTCACTTCCTACAGGGTTATAAAAAGTGGGGCATGTGATATCTGCCTGTGTAGCAGACTGTGTTACAGAAGAAACTCCAGTTTAGGGAATCAGATCTCTTATACTGGACATAAGCCTGACTGATATTTGCCCCAGAGAGAGATATTATTTGTATTATACTGGACAGGAAGCAAAACTGCCCTTTCTCTATAAGAAGGTACTATCTTCCAAAACAGTTTGCTATATACAGCCATCCTTGAAAAGATAGTCTACATCACAAGCAGACAGGGTTTCATTTTGCAGGGTGTGCAGAAACCTGAGAAATCTGTGGAGAATTGTTGCCTAACACTATCTATCTGTTGTAGCTACACCATCTTGGTTTCTAGTGAATTTTCCCACAATTACATTGGCCTTTCTGTTAATCATATTAATAGAGGCTTGGAGAAAATCCATTGAATTTGTCCCCCAAATACTTTAATTAAATCTACTACCAGTAATGCTACCAAGAGCAGAAGGAGGCCAATCTGCAGTAATGACCTCAAACATTCCCTCAAGGTCATAAATCTAACTAACTGAACAAATGCCACAAACTATTAGGATCTAACATTACAAAACAGGTGACTTCCTCCTTATTTTTCTATTGTCCCTTTCACTTGGCCTGAGGTATTAATCCAGGAATAGCAAGAAGTGTGAGTGATTGTACAGACTCCAGCTTACCCAACAAGGGAAAAGTCTAAAATAATTGTTATTAATAACAACATTGGCCAGTGAGTTGAGTTTGATCTGAACATATCCTATGGCCAAAGTGATGTCTTTGATCACTTGACCTAAGTCAAGAATGTACTTCATACCATCTTTTCTAATTGGGTGATACCCTTTAATGGAAAAATGCCACAGCATGCACACAAATAATGAGTCAGTTTTCTCTCTGGAAGCTCCCCTGAGCCAAGTGAAGATTGTCTGATTTGGGGGAAGTTTTATATTTTTTTGAGGGCTACATGATCTACTGGTGGTATATGCTTGAATACTTGTAGGTATTTTATGATTACCCCCTAAGGTGCAGGTCAACATGTTTTCAGAAGGAAAGCAAGTTAATGCCTGCCTACTACACAGGAAGTTTAGTTCCAGGGATGCACACCGTGACTCTGGAAAAAAAAGAGAAAAAGTATTATTTAAAGGTATTAAAAGTGACTCAGTGGTGATTTTTTTTAAAGAAGTCCACTTTACTCCAAGACTTACATGCTACTCATATTCATAGTCACATCTCTTAAATTTTTGCCTTGTTACAATATAAGGGCTAGGATACTTTTTCAAAGCATTCAGGCTGACCCTAAGGATTTAGTTGGCGTTTTCTGGGCTGGTTGGTCATTCTCTAGTGGTTCACTGGGGCGGTAAGAGCCTGAATACAAATCAGTTCCTCCTCTATGATTTCCCACAGTAGGTTTACTGTCTCAGGGAAACTTTCCCTGGTGAGCCAAATCTCTCTTATAGCCACCAGGGATCACTGCAAAAAACTAAGGCTTTTTACTGTCAGATTTGAAAGGATCTAAAGTTGGCTAGATAGACTGCAAGAGGGGCTGAGCTTTAAGATGAGCTAGCAATTGCCATTCCTTCCTTAACAAGTACTACATGCCCCACCCCTTCATATTCCAACTAAACTAGCCAAGGCTGTGATGACTTGCCTGGGCTTTACCCACCAAAGTCACAAATTTCCCTTTGCTATTCAGCATACATGCATGTCTCTGTAACTGTTGACTGAAAGAAGAACCTTAATAATACTTCTTATAGAGATGTGGGCCTGAGGTTGATCCATCAGCATACCCATGTTCCCACATTCACAGGGACATTAGCAATAACTGGGGCCCATTCCAGCAGGTGGCTTTGAATCCACATCTTCATCAAGGCCTGCAAGCCCCTACTCAATCACTCCTTCTTAATAAGGAAGAGTGAAGGACCATTTATCGTATAAGGTTTGACAGCAAAATGTGGTTGAGATATTTACAGCATCTTCCACTGGACCTCCCCCAAATCCTGATAATTGGCCCCAAGGTCATCATCCTTCCTTTCTCAGAAATCCATGTTTCTACTAATAATTTTGTTAAAACTTTAAGAACTGTGAAGAATCTGAGACTTCATTTATTTGAAAGCAAACAAGTTAGACTGTTAACAATTTCATGGATGCTGGCAGAAAACATGAGATTTCTGAGTCAGAGACAAAGGAAAGTTTATTACACAAACAAAAAGCAGTAACAAAGAATTAGCATTTGTGCCAATTCTCCAAGGTCTAAAGCAGTGGGTTGCATTACAGGGGAAGAACCCCAAACATAAAAAGTCTGAATATTTATAATGTCCATGAGCCTACCTGACCTCTGTTCTGGAAGAAATCATTGCTTTTTTTGTACTAGACAGTAAACAAACCCATTTTTTGCTCTAGATGGAGATAGTATCTCTATCTTGCAAGACTATGCACTATACAAAATCCTTGAAAGACAGCCCAGTATAAAGGTGCCTTTGTTTGTAAGACAAGCAGAAAGGGAGATTCATGGAAAATTGTCTCTGATATTTATTTACCTCTTTAAAATCACTTTCTTCTTTCAAGTAGAATGTGTGTTCAGAAAGGAAATGTACTGACTTTCCTTAAGAAGGCGTAAGTTTATACAGATACATTTTGTAACCACAAAAGTTTCTAACAGTTACTATTTATTTGGCAGGAACTGATTTACATATTTATATTATTAGCTCATTTAGTCTTCACCACATCCCCATGAGGTGTTTCTCATCTCTGTTTTGAAGATGAGCACCCTAAGATACAGGGAGTAAACTAAAATGCCAAGTTCATAACTAAGAGGTGATAAGACTTGAACCTAGAGGACTAATTCCCAGGGCTTCTGATTTGAGAGTCCATTCTCTTGTCTTCCTACCTAGATCTACAAGAAGGATCACATGGACTTAGGACTGACTCTGCAACATGTAAAGCCCTTAGTACTGGGTTTTATCCTTTGAAGTACATAATTAATATTAGTTACTCCTATTATCTCTTATGTTTATTGTACAAATGAAGAAACTGAGACTCAGAGAATATAAGTGGAATGACTAATTTGTATTTAATAATGTAACTAAAATAATAAAAGTTGAGAAGTTGGTTTTAAACTAAATGCAAATGATTCTAAAACTATGTTCATATGAAATACCTTGCTCTTTTTCTGAAGAACAGCTATCTACTGGACATTTCAAGCTATTCCCAGATTAATTATAATTAAGTTGGAAAGCATTATGGTGGTCAAAATAAAAATCAATGAATGCATATATATAATGGTATAATTATTCTAGTATTTATGTAGATATATTCTATCTACATGTATGACTTAATACAGTTTCTTAAACATATCTGAAGTTGGAAAGCACATTTGCATATAACATTCAACATCATAATTAACATTTGCTTACTACTTTAGGCCTATAGTTGACTATATTTTGTTTTGAGTATTAATTCCAACTCAGGAAATTAATTTATTTCCCAGCCATATCTACTAAGCATATGTGTGATTTTTCTGATATGCCCAAGGTCATAATGACTATAACACCTTTTATTGTATTATGAAGATCTGTATCATCCCATATGATTATAAGTTTATTTTTATGAAAAGAAGCAGTTGAAATAATCTAGAGTAAAAAGGAAAATGTATAATGGCATTGCTGCACTGATGGTTAACTATATGTTCTAATAAATTGATGGGGTAAAAAGTAATAATGAAAATATGAATATAATGAAATTTTATGATATGAACAAAACTTATCAATAATTGTCTTCACCCATTTCTTGGGAATTTTATTTCTCTTTAATTAGAGCTCATGGGGAGTTCTCTGTCCCACTGTCTGAATTAATCCTTCTCAAGATCTTACAACTTCCTTCTACATTGAAAATGGTTGCTCACCACCTTAAGATGTTTGACATAGGGAAATCCTTAGGCTTCATATTCTAGGATAGAGATTGACAACAGAGTAAAACATCACACAAATAACCTGTAATATCACAACCTAAAGTATGCCCATCTAACACAGGGCATAGTTACTTTGTAGCTACACTAGTTGAAATCCGGATTCTAACACTAATCGTCTTGTCGTGGTAGGTAATTTAAAGCTCTCTGAGCCTTAATTGTCCCATATCTTACACGGGACTATCTTGATGGTGGTGGAGGGGGCTGGGAAATCAGTGAGACGCTGTACGGCTATGGCTTGTTTCAGCCCCAAATTAAGGTAGCAAATGTTTAGTGTGGTTTGACTATACACTATTAGAATTCTATGATATGTTGAGTATTGCACTTGATATTAAGAATATGTAGATAAATAAAACACAGTTTTGGAACTGGAGGACACTTACTTCACTTGGGACAGTCACAAGCCCTGCACCTAAGATGTGTATAGGATATTGTGAGGACAGAAACACACCACAATAAATAGCTTGGCATATCAGGTGGTTCATCCTGGAGGGTGGAATTTATTCTAAAACTCAGGTTATAGTAAAATTTTACTAATCAAACATGGAGGGTGTGGCCTAATACTGAACGCATACACAGTACTTTTGTGAAAACCATGTACGAAGGGCATTGGTCCTGGCTTTTCGGTATGTGGAACCTTTTTGATGTGGAAAAAAATTTGAAAACATAGGCTAATTTATATTTATCTTCAATTTTGAAATGAAACTTCTAATTTTTTTTAAGAAGGACAAATTATGAATAGTGAACAGCATTCATGGTACTTACGGATAACTACAAACAGTTGTGTAGAGTGGCATATGAGAAATGAGTGGTAGGTGAGAAAATAGTGGGTGGGAATTAAGTATCACTCAAAGGAACTCAGACTTCATTCTATTGATTAGTGTTTGTCAGAAAACCACGTAGGCTCCATTCTCTCCATCCAATCAGAACTCGGGAGTATGAACTAAGAATCTGCTCCTGTAATTAAATCCTCAGTGTATATCTCCAATTAAACAGACAAAAAATGACCACTTCTGCTCCAGGTAAGCTGGAGCCATTGACTAATATTAGCATTTTGGGTAGATGACTACTGGTTACTAGAGAAACAATGTAAGGAGGACAAATAGAGGAGGGCAGATAGACCATTTATTCATTTATATAAAAAAATTGCCTAAATGATGAATATAAATGACGGACAGAGGAGAAAAAAGCAGATAAGTTCTTTAAACTTTTGGTGCTTACAGCCTTTCAAAAAAATCAGTTAGGTAACAAGTCTATGTGTATTTTTAAAAGAGAAGTTCAAGGTACTGTAAGGGCAAATACTCACAGTCCTAACCGAGGCTGGTGACACAGGGAAAAGCATGAAGGGAGTGATATTTATACTTAGTCCAAATAAGTAGAAATCCTGTGGGGGAAGCCTGAAAGCAGAATAAGGCAGAGTTTTCAAGGTAGAGGAAGTGTAATCATTGCAAGCCCTAAGGCATAAAAGAACATAGTCCTTTGGAGTAATTCAGCATTTTTTATTTTGGGCTGGAGGACTTCCTTAATAGTACAATATAATCATATAAATCCTTTTAAGAATTTAGGAGTTCTTGACAATTTTATGCTGTGCATTATAAATTATAGGGAATTTTTTTAAATTAAAGTTTGTATTGTGAATGTATTTTAATAAAATCTTTTACAGCAATATGAACACATTGTAGTTATGCATTATTTTAGTTAGGCAACTGTGAGCCAATTAACAATAAAAAAAGAATATTGTTTACTTTGAACAATTATCTAATAAAGTATGAGAATAATATGAAAATCGATAATACATTGTGCATAGATTACTTTGGGGTGGAAGTGTAGGATTTTATAATAAAATGTAGACTGAAAAATAATTATTTTATAACATCTAATATAGATAAAATGTTTTCATAAGCTGTTGTTTGTGTTTCTTGTTCTTTTTTGTTGTGCTAAAATAAATGTTTCATCTTAATGTTTATATTTTGCTTTAAACAATGAGAAATTAAAGGGGGTGTTAGATTGCTACTTAAAAGTACAAAAAGCATTTTAACACCTCATGGGTGCATATATTTTACTCTCAAGAAACATAAAAAAATATGTAAATATAATCATTAGTTTCTTTCCTGTTAGCATAACACAGGCACTTCTTAATGTGATGTATGCGATTTTGTTAATATGAATGCAACATATAGGTATGATGAGAGCCATTTTGTCTATTTCCAGATTTATTATTAATTTATTGTAATTCACCATCAACATTGCTTATGCTTCCTATCTTCAATATGGAAATAAATTAACCACCATAAAAAAGAAAGCAACAATACAAACTAATATCTTAAAAAGTGACACAGATAATAAAGCAGTTTAGATGACTAGTTGGCTGAATCACTAACAAGTTTAATGAAGTCAACAAACCCTTATATAAGTGCATTTAATATTTGCTCAGATTTCATACCATTGTATTTTAAAGTGGAAATATGTACAGTATTTATTTTATTATTGAAAAAAAGAAATTCAAGTAGATGTAATTATTACCCTTAGTAACATGGACCCAGGGAAATACACTTGCAAATATCTGGGTGTGGAGAAAAATCACAGATTCTGGAACATTGGAATATTAAGAAACTGAATGCAATCCAGTGAACTAGAGGAGAGAGAGGGAAGGGGAGGAGGAGAGTTGCATGATATTGGAAGGGTAGATATTTCAAAGCTCCTACTAGAAATTTTTAAGGAGTTTAGTCTTTTTTCCTGTAACCATCTTGAAAGATTATACAGCTATTAATCTGAAACTGGCATGATCTAACTAGTGTTTTCATTATGATAATCTGATGATTCAAAAATGAATCTGGTAGCTAAGAGTGAACAGAAGAAACTTTGCAAAAGTTCAGGTAAAATCTGATGGAAGATGGATTTTATGTTGTTGTGGGGTAAAGAGAATTAAACTGATTCAAGGAAGGAAAAATTAGAATAAAGCATCTCTGTAATTATTCAGATGTGAGAGAGAAAGGAATCTTAGATTTCTGGACTGAATAAAAAAGTTAGATATTAGTGATGTCTTTTGAAAAAGAGAATGTTGAATGAGAATGAAAAAATAGGAGGATTACTATTGTGTTGGTGGCCATGGTTATTATTATTTTTTATAGTGGAATAGACTTGAAAATATATAAATGCTGATGGGAAGGGATGGTACAGAGGAAAATATTGGAATGGTAAGAAAATGAAATCAGTATTATTATAACACAGGATTGTTTTCATATAAGCATATAACAATAAGATACTTCATCTACAATACCAATAAATCGAAAAAATAGGATGGCACATATCAGAAAAAAATGATAAGGAGCAGATAATATTTTGGAACTAGTGATACATTGATACTCTCTCCAAATAGCATATTTTATATGTGTGGGAGGCAGAGAAGAATTTGAGATTTGAGAAATGTGAAAGCATTTTCAAATTCTTGGAGGCAAATAGAAGACTAGAATTTCACTCTTTGAGGGCCCAGCTGAGGTTGCATTTTTTGTACCATACCACCTAATTGTGTGATTTGTTCAGGCAGCCCTCAGAAGTTAAGTTGTAGTCATGAAGAAGTGGGATACTTGAATGTTAACAGGATAGATTTTGCTAAAATGTTTGACCATAGAACAAAGAGGCAAGATACTGACAAAAGTGATTCAAAAAGGAAAAAATTAAAAGGCAATAACTGTTGAAAGAAATTATGATCTATAGTTTCTACCACATGTATTAGGTTTGAGAGTTATCATAAAATCATTATCTTGAAATTGCCAGAATCAGAAAGTGGAGTGGATGAGAGTGTGTGTGTGTGTGTATGTGTGTGTTGCATACATGCACCTGTATATGATGTGAGAGTATGCCTTGATTAATAGGGAACAACAGAAATTAAATTCCACTCAAAGCTGATTTCTTGGATGACCAGCAATACAGAAAATAGGGAAGAACTCCAGCTTCTTGGAATTCGAGTATGAGTTTCATCTTGAACATGTGAAGAAGTTTTAGGTGTCTGTGGATGCATCATTCAGGGTCCTACTAGAAGACAGAAACCACACTGTACTTTGAACAGGGAAAGTTTAATATAAAAAAGCATTATCTATACCTGGGGATTGAAATTTACAGGGGATTTGTTAATAAGAGAAAACTCTGAAGAGTACAGAATGGACGTGAAGGGCAACCACTGAGTCATCGCATGCAGACTGAGAGGGAGCATTCATGGAAGAGTCTTCTCATACAGGTGCCTAGACCTGAGCTCCAGAAGGCAATGGGATGGGCATGGTCTTAGCTCACTGAGCGCCAGAGAAATCTGAGGAACCGTCCTGGAGAACTTGCTGGAAATTGACCCTTGGTGGTTCTGAAGCAAGCTGTTCACAAGGAGATGCTACCTTAGAACTCATAGCAAAGCCACGTGCAATTTTGCTGAGCTGAGTTGAGCTGCTGGCTGCCCTGCGCTACAGCCACCAGGTGCTGAGATGCCATTTACTGAAGGAGCTGAACGCCGGAGAAGTTGCACTGCAGGAGCCTGCCCAGAGAAGTACCTAGAAGTTTTTTCCTTCAGAGTTCCTCTAGTACCCTCTCCTGACAAACTGTAAAATCATGCCACCCAACAAGTGCAAATAGTTAAAGAGCCCATCTCTACTAGAGCTGAGAGATGAAAGTTTAATAAATGGCAACTGCATGGAAGAGTTGTTGCAGCATCCCCAGGACTCAGCATTAAAGAAAATATAGAAGTTGAATAGGGAGCATAAGATATAGAAGAGAAACAGGAAAAAGTGGTCATTTGAAAGTCAAGAGTGGTTCAGAATGAAAGAGTGGTCAGCAGTATCGGGTACTGAGAAATCCAGGAGACTGAGGATTGTACAAAACATTCACATTTCAGTGAGAAGAAACTGTGCTAGCAGACATAACAAGAGGAAGTTCCATTTTACAGAAGAGGCATGGGGTTTGAATGAAGTGAACTCATGTTCAAATTCCTACCCTGCCACTTATCAATAGTGAGTCTTTGAGAGGGTTAAAAAAATTTTTCTGAAACTCTGTTTTACCTGGAAATAGAAATATTAATAATAGCTACCTCCCAGGTGGTTATTAAGGATCAAATGACCTCCTAGTATGGAGTCAGTTTGAAACCTCTATTTTGTGACAATTAGTATTGTTTTTGATGGTACTGAAGACCCCACAGCAAGAGTTGGAGTGCTAAGTGAAAAGGCAGCAAATGGAGCCTATAAATGTAGAAACATATTTCAGGAAGTCTGACATTTATAGGAAGGAAAAAAATCTATTTAAGTTAAGTGGGGCAGGTTGGAGGTTGGGGTCCCAGTAGTTCCAAGTAACTGTACAAGGCATGTATTTAAAGCAATAGGAAAAGTCTTTGCATAAATCACCAAGACCAAGAAGTATTGCATTCCATTTACATTTGTTAATCAGCAGATACTCAGAGTTTAAACTACAATACATAATAAAGCACGCAAAATGGTTAACATACCGCTACCTAAATCCACCACTCTGAGCTTAATCATGCTATTTAATTGCCAAGCTTAATTTGAAAATAATTGTTCACAGCAATTAAGTAAATGCCCCAATTTCATTAACAGACTTTCTAATTAGAACCTACAACATAAAAGTGCTAATGTTGCTTCATTAGCTTTGATTTACTGTTTCTAATACTACCTTTTTTATTATTCTTTTCTTCAAATCTGAAACTGTGTTTTAGGGTTAATTATGTTTGATTCTTGCAAATATCAAGGGATGATTATTCCTGGATTAAAGTATAGAAATATCATACATTAAAATTTCATTTTAACTTTTCACATTAAACACATATCGGGATCAACATTGTAAAGCTTCCTTATTGTAGGATAGTTTAAAGCAATTAGTGAGAATTGCATTTGGCTTGAATTGTGAGCAAACAGGTTTTTCAAAATTGAATATGCTCCTTCACATATGGTGTCCAATTGTAAAAGAGTACAGTAAAAAAGTTTAATTGTTCCATAGCCCACTCTTGCAACTTTCTTAAATTGACAATTGAAGGCACTGAAAGGTGACTTAAGTTAGTAATATTATAATCGAAGATAGTGCCATTAAAAAGCCTCAAATACATGAACTCTTGTCTGCCAAAGAAAAATCTAGGGGATTGTTTCATTTTTTTTTCCAGTTTCTGTCTTTGCCAAATGAAAAGGATTTGCCTATGTTTCCAAGCAGTATTGCTATATACCCATTGACAGCATGATTACATCAAAGCATGAAAAATATGCTGATTCTTAACTTGGCACTAAGGTGAGGCTCTGATAGTAGGGGAATCTGAAGCATTATTGTCAGGACTGCAGTTGAAGAATGGGGGAAGCAGAGCCCAGAAATTTTCCAGTGCAACTCCACTGCTTATGTATGCATGGATGCATGTATATCTATACATATACATAACATATATATATATATATACACATCCCCAACAATGTGATGGTCTACCACATGTCAGACACTATGCTAAGTTCTGAGTATGCTGTAATAAATTATCCTTTGCAGTTTCACACTATTTTGTAGATAGATATGAAATGACTAACGACAATAACGGATATTTTAAGAAGTGACAACTAAGGTCATATAGCTATTTAACAAAAGATACAGAATAATATCCCTTGTCTGTTGTTTAATATTATTTCCATTCTACCTATTTCTCTAAGCAAAACAACAAAGGGAAATATTACTTTAAAATGAAGTACTATGCATCTGATAGACCTCCTGGAGATAAAACTCACAACAATATGGGAGCCTCCTCTCACTGGGTCCCCCTAGAGTTTTAATGGTCAGACTTGTCAATACTGAGCCTGCAATAATTCAATTAAGTTCAGGGTTTCCTACCCCACCATTGATTTCTACAGAGACATATAATATAGCGCACAGATTTAAGCAGGAATAAAAAACAAATGTATTTGTTCAAAAACTGAAAAATCTGTACTTACTCCTAGTTTCAGACACCATTATATTCAGGACCCAAACTTTGACATCAAGACACAATTCTATGGTTCTCCACACTCTGACCCTTACGGTGTATTCTGTGTCTCACTTTATATGGTAATCTAGCAGAACAGTGCTCCTGGGTTCAAAGCCAAAATGCAAAGAAAGCTTCTATTTGTGATAAATAACAGTCCACGGTATCCCTCTGATTGGACCAGTTTCTGGAGGAAGGGGTGTGTCTGCAAGTGTGTGTGTGTGTGTGTGTGTGTGTGTGTGTGTGTGGAGATTAAAAGGCGCTGACTGATTGGATGGGGCACATACTACACCCCTGGGGCTAGAGATAGAGCCCCACTCAGAGCTCAGAACCCTACTGTGTAGGGAGGATGATTCTGGGAAGACAATTTCAGGTGTGTCACCAGCAACAACATATGACACAATACCGGAAGGGAAAGACGCAACAGATGTCTTCTACTTCCTACAGTGGAGGAAACAGAGAGAAAGGTTTCCCCCGGAAGCAGAAACAAATTGAGCTGTGTTAACCTCTCCAAGAATTTTTGTTGGAGTGTTTTTAAGGAGGATAATTTTCAGTGTCTCCTTTGAATTATTTCCCAGTTTGGCCCTAAATGAAACTTTGGCAAAACTGTTTGAGAGAGGAGTTATAGAGAATCAAGTTTGGTAAGAAGCAATAACGCTTGAAGTAAGAAAACTAAGACTCTCAGGTCCTCTTAAGGAAGGTGTCATCTGGTGGGAGAAGGTTGCCTCCACTAATGGGGAGCACTGTTCGCGGTGGGGTACTTCGATTCACCACGGATGGCTCCAGACAGCAACGGACGCTGCGGTCAGCATGAAGGCCATCTGGCGTTATCCACGTTTATTTAGGTGGTAGCAAGGGCTGCCACGCAACAGCAGACAACAGCAGAGAGGGTAGCTGCGGGCCCCTGTTTGCTGAAGAGAACAGATTAGGCCCTGGCCTGAAATGCCATCTCAGGAAGGAATAAACTTCAGAGAGAGGCACTGAGAGTTGGAGAACACACCTCTATGCCCCTCTCCTTGGTTGTACTTCCCCTTCAGGCTGATAGAGCAGCTACAGAGAAAGAGGTAAAATCTAGGCTAGGAGATTGGTTCCTGACAGAAAAACAGGTAATTTACTAAATCTGAGTTCTGTTTTCAATTATATGGTGAAGGATAAACACATGTAAAATTAAGCAAGTTCCATGTTTTAATGTACAGATAATATATTGAGTTGTTTATCATGTTAAATAAGATTTTTGCTTTATTTAATATAAATATGCTAATTATGTTAAATATAATTTGTGAGGAATTTAGACACTATATTGGAAATGAGTTGGATGTATGTCACTTAATTGGCATCACAATATACTCTTTTTTTCTTTTTCTTCCTTTTATTTTTTTAACCATTATTTCCTTTCTCTTTCCCTTTGCTTCCTTAAACAAGTGATAAATATATTGACTCTTTTCTTATGTATATTCTATGATTTCTGTATAGTAGACATTCCATAACTGTTTGTGGAATAAAATTCAAAACTGATTTCACTGAAGAATTTAATTGCAATTATTAAATGTTGATTTCACAATATATAATTTATCTATTTATTTTATTATCTTCAAAAGCATGCTTCCTGATAATCAAACATTCTAAGGTTGATTTTTAGCTAAACCTTCCTTAGAGATGCTGCTGTGTGCTACCTATCTCCAAGATGAATGATCACTACTTAATGTGTCCCTATTAATGATTCAATTATAATCATATCTATACTCCTAGAACAGAATTCAAAACTAAAGTTATTTTCACAATAATAAATATATTGTGAACAAAATACTTATCAGATTAAGAATAATTGACCTTGCTTGTGAAACTTGTGTATGTGAATATATATTAAATTATGGAGACTTTGGGAAGAATTTCAATTCAAAGTTGTCAGTTAATTGAATTACTGATTACAATAGAAACACAATCTTAGCCACAATATGAATTCCTATTAGATAAAAAGGTGAATTAAATCCACCTGCTTAGAAAAATAAAAGAATAACCGATTCTAAAGAATACAAAATGATTAAGTTACTCAGCACAATTACAAAGTAACATAATTTAGGTATTCAAAAAAGGCTCTAATGATAAAATGGACATTCCTTATATGGAGTTGAAATCTACCCATACACTGGGTTTGTGGGCATTTGAAGGGCATGTAATTGCTTTTGTGATTGTTGTTTTCTGCTATTCCCAGGTGATATAAGAAGTAAAATGGGGCTTTTCTGGTATGGATGTTTCAGTTAAGGAAAAATAAATAAATCCCACAAATCCATCACAGGTCTGCAAACTTTTTCTATAAAGGGCCAGTTAGTAAATATTTTAGGCTTGGTGGGCCATATAGTCTCTGTCACAACTATTCACCTCTGCCCCACTGTAAGTCCAAAATGGTCAAAGATAGTACTTAAACAAATGGGTGTGACTTTGTTCTAATAAAGCATTATTTCGAAAAAAATGCTGGCAGGTATGGCCCACAGTCCTCAGCTTGCCAACCTTGCACCTGTATCTACATTCTTTCCAGAGAAAAGAGTAAATATTTCAAAGCCTGCTGAAGAATGAATTTTGGTGACTTTGTTCCATTAGCCTTGAGTCACATTATCATTATTCCATCTTTTAAAGTGCTTTTGATTGTTTTTTTTGAGAATATAATTGGCATTGTCTTCTTATGGAATTTTAATTACATTTATATAGTTGTAGTAAATTTATTTTCAGAATGTGCTATTACATTTTGTAAGGGTAAGCCAACTAAAACAGAGAAGAAAATAATAAGGAAATATCTGATAGACTTTTCATGAAAAGGCTAGTTGAAAATACTGTGACTTACTAGCTTAAAAAAAGAATTGAAATATATGACTTCAACTTACTTCAACGTGTTTTGATATATAAGATAAAGAGGCAATGTAGTTCTTCATCAGTAAAAAGGAAGCTGCATTGCTCCGTAGTTCCTTTGCCCTGATACATTCCTCACTCTTTCCTTGCCCTGCTCTCTATCACACGGTAGGAGACCCTCACACCTGTAGTTGCCAAGCTCTCATGCCAGCTGGTGGTTGCTGAGCTTAGCCAAGGAAGACAGGGTATTTGTCCCACTCTTCCACCTGCTATCGCCTCTTCCTTTTTAGTCTTCCTGTTTAAAAGTAGTTTCTTCTTATCTCTATATTACTCACTGCCTTGAGTTTGGCTTGGATCTCACATCACCTGGGTAACAAGTCCCCTGCATTAAATTCTCACTGTTTCAAATACTTTTCTCCATGTTCTGTTTTCCTAGAATGCCTCTGATTCATGTACTCAAGAATTGGTAAAAACTCTAGTTAGGCATATTGCAACTCAACATATGGAAAAGCTATCTTTTCCTTGAAGCTATGTGAACTACCTAAATTAGGTTAATTTTTGAATGTGATAAATTACTTGATTGCCAGGTATTATTTAGGAAAGTTTATTAATTTTTCTACCTGGTGGTTTTAGTTATTGCTGACCTTTATGAGAAGCCTAGTTTTTGTTTTGCGTTTGTTTGGGTTTTTTTGCCTTAAATAACAGAAATTTATTTCTCACAGTTCTGGAGTCTAGCAGTCTAAGACCGAGGTTTTGTCAGGTTTTGGTTTCTTCTGAGGTCTCTCCCCTTGGTTTGCAGATGGCTGCCTTCTTGCTGTGTCCTCACTTATAGTAACATCACATTGGATTGTGGACAAACAGCATCATTTTAACTTAGTCACTAGTTTTTTTTAAAATATAAACTGGAATTAAGCATTATAAAAATTACCTTAAATATCAAGAAATTTACTTTGTTTATAGAATCATCCCTGTATTCTTTCCCACTTCTAGTTCAATAAGAACATCAATTTATTAAAAACATGGAATAATTGCTTTAGTAACTGTCATGTAGTTTTGTTGTAATACACTCTAACTTCAAGATTATACATTGCCACAGGTAGCTACCTATATAAAAATAAATGTGTAAATAAATAAGGATTATGATCAACTACTTCATAAAATATAAGCATGAGAATATCACACAACTAACCTCTAGTGTTGCATTTCAGGCACTATTAACTCAACCTGATGTTATGAAGCAAAGTGAGCTCTGTCATAGCTAAGCTGTGTTAGGCTGCATAGGTTAATCTGTCTGAACATCATTTATATTACATAATATAGGTAAGTTATGGCTTATTATGATAATTAAGTGAGATAATATATGTAAATAACCTGATGCAAAATTTGGCAGTCAATATATCTTGGTTTCCTTCCTCTAAAACAGATTATTCTGGTAATGGCAGTTCTTAACTGGAAAGAATAAAAGTCTAAACAGTGAATTTTTTTATTCCACTAGGACTAACTAAAACCCAGTTTGTGTTTGTTTTATTTTTGTTTGTTTTACTCAATGCGAAGTTGTAAAGCAAATCACATAAATCATTTTTGGATCAGGACACACTATCATTTCTCAAATATGAAAATAGTCTTTTTTTTCATTTAAAGCGTGGAAGATTTGTCTTATGAGTGCACAGAAAGCATACACTCTCTGAAAATATTCTCAAAATATTTTCTGTGTGATTTCATTCTAATAATTAGCCCTCATAAGGTTATTTTAAATCAAGCATATTAAACCTATTTATAAAACATATTTTAACAAGGAAAACTCCTTTGAACTTATTTTATTAAATTCTAAAATAAGGGGACTTCTGGGAAGATGGCGGCGTGAACAGGGTGGCAGAAATCTCCTCCCAACACTATAGTTATCTACGAAAATACAGCAAATACAACTATTCCTAAAAGAGAGACCAGAATACACAGGAAAGCGCACAGCGTGCAGCTACACCCGAGAGGATTCAGCACCCCAAGAGGTGGGTAAGATACCGAGCCGCGACCCGGCGGGACCGGAGCACTCACCCACCCCAGCGCACCGGCGGGAGGAGAGGATTCAGAGGCGGGAGGGGGTGGAAGTACACCCCGTGAAATAACCAGCCCCAGTGATCTGCACGGGGAGTGCTGACACACATAGCGTGGTATGGCAGAGATTGGAGAGACAGAGGGTGCAGGATCTGAGCAGGGAATGCGCCAGGGTGCTTGCAGCCGGCTCCCAGGAAGGAAAAAAAAAAAGAAAAGCTCACGCTTTCTTCAGTGGTCTTAAAGAGACAGGAGCCCAGCAGAGGAGCCAGATCACCGCAGCACAATCAGCCCAGCAGGATGGGAGTCCTGGGAAGTTTCGGACCCCTTAGCTGGCGACAGGGAAAGGGTGGCCGCACATCGACGTCCCAAAGAGATCAACAGGCTCCCATTCGTTCCCACCTTGGCCAGAGCTATAAAGGGCCCTGCGGAGTGGTGCGGCCACGGATGTGGAATAGTGGGGCAACAGCGCCACCTACAGCATCCACACAGAATCTACTCCTGGTGGGCGTTTGTTTTTGTTTTTTTGTTTTGTTTTGTTTTGTTATTTTTTTTCTTTCTTTCTCTTTTTTTCCCCCTTTTTAAAGTCTTAAAGAGCCCAGCTGACATACGTGGCAACTACCAGCGACCATGTCTATAGCCATGAAAAGACAGAGGAATATGGTCCAGACTAAAATCAACCAGAGAACCCCAGAGAGGGAGCCTGAAGGGATAGAAATGTACAGTCTTCCTGAAAAAGAATTCAGAATAAAAGTCATAACCATGCTGATGGATCTACAGAGAAATGTGCAAGAGCTGAGGGAGGAGGTCAGGGAAGTCAGGAAAGACAATGCAGAAATCAGACAAGCGATCGATGGGCTTAACAGCAGACTGGATGAGATGCAAGAGACTGTTAATGGAATAGAAATCAGAGAACAGGAATACAGAGAAGCTGAGGCAGAGATAAATAAAAGGATCTCTAAGAATGAAAGAATATTAAGAGAACTGTGTGACCAATCCAAACGGAACAATATTCGCATTATAGGAGTACCAGAGAAAGAAGAGAGAGAAAAAGAGATAGAAAGTGTCTTTGAAGAAATAATTGCTGAAAACTTTCCCTCGCTGGGGAAGGAAATAGTCTTGCAGTCCACGGAAGCCCACAGATCTCCCAACACAAGGGACCAAGGAAGACAACACCAAGACACATAATAATTAAGATTGCAAAGATCAAAGATAAAGACAGAGTATTAAAGGCAGCCAGAGAGAGAAAAAAGATCACCTAAAAAGGAAAACCCATCAGACTATCATCAGACTTCTCAACAGAAAACTTACAGGCCAGAAGAGAATGGCATGATATATTTAAGGTTATGAAACAGAAGGGACTCAAACCAAGAATATTGTATCCAGCACGATTATCATTTAAATATGACGGAGGGATTAAACAATTTCCAGACAAACAAAAGTTGAGAGAGTTTGCCTCTCATAAACCACCAGTACAGAATATCTGAAACGGACTGCTCTAGGGAAAAGCACCCTTAAGGCTAAAAAGATGTCACCAGAGAAAATAAAATCATAGCAAAGAAATCAGACCATCCAAATACTAACTAAAGGCAAAGAATGAAACACCTAGTATATAAAGAATGGAGGAGGAAGAATAAGAAGGGAGAGAAATAAAGAAAGGTCAGACGGTGTTTACAATAATTTAACAAGAAAGTTAAGTAGATTGTTAAATAGTAAAGAAGCAACCCTTGAAACTTTGGTAACCATGAATCTAAAGCCAGCAATGGCAATAAGTACATATCTATCAATAATCACCCTAAATGTAAATGGACTGAGTGCACCAATCAAAAGACACAGAGTAACAGAATGGAAAAAAACAAGATCCATCTATATGCTGCTTAGAAGAGACTCACTTCAAACCCAAAGATAACACAGACTAAAACTGAAGGGATGGAAAAAGATATTTCATGCAAACAACAAAGAGAAAAAAGCATGTGTTGCAGTACTTGAATCAGACAAAATAGACTTCAAAACGAAGAAGGTACCAAGAGACAAAGAAGGACATTACATAATGATAAAGGGGTCAGTCCAACAAGAAGATATAACCATTATAAATATATATGCACCCAACACAGGAGCACCAGCATTGGTGAGAAAAATACTAACAGAATTAAAGGAGGAAATAGACAGCAATGTATTCATTTTAGGAGAATTCAACACACCACTCACTCCAAAGGACAGATCAGCCAGACAGAGAATAAGTAAAGGCACAGAGGCACTGAACAACACACTAGAACAGAGGACCTAACAGATATCTACAGAACTCTGCACCCAAAAGCAGCAGGATACACATTTTTCTCAGGTGCACATGGAACATTTTCCAGAATAGACCACATACTAGGCCACAAAAAGAACCTCAGTAAATTCAAAAATATTGAAATCCTACCAACCAACTTCTCAGATCACAACGATATAAAACTAGAAATAAATTTTGGAAAGAAATAAAAAGGCTCTCAAATACATGGAGACTTAACAACATTCTCCTAATTAATCAATGGGTTAACGACCAAATCAAAACAGAAATCAAAGAATACATGGAGACTAATGACAACAACAACACAAAGCCACAACTTCTGTGGGACGCAGCAAAGGCAGTTCTAAGAGGAAAGTATATTGCAATCCAGGCCTATTTAAAGAAGGAAGAACATTCCCAAATGAATAGTCTAAAGACACAATTACTGAAATTGGAAAAAGAAGAACAAATGAGGCCCAAAGTCACCAGAAGGAGGGACATAATAAAGATTAGAGAAGAAATAAATAAAATTGAGAATAAAACAATAGAAAAAAATCAATGAAACCAAGAGCTGGTTCTTTGAAAAAATAAACAAAATAGATAAACCCCTAGCCAGACTCATTAAGAGAAAAAGAGAATCTACACACATAAACAGAATCAGAAATGAGAAAGGAAAAATCACGATGGACCCCACAGCAATACAAAGAATTATAAGAGAATATTATGAGAATCTATATGCTAACAAGCTGGAAAACCTAGAGGAAATAAACAACTTCTTAGAAAAATACAACCTCCCAAGACTGACCAAGCAAGACAGAAAAACTAAACAGACCAATCACCAGCAACGAAATTGAATCGGTAATAAAAAAACTACCCAAAAACAAAACCCCCGTACCTGATGTATTCACCTCTGAATTCTACCAGACATACAAAGAAGAAATAACACCCATTCTCCCTAAAGTTTTTCAAAAAATAGAAGAGGAGGGAATACTGCCAAACTCATTCTATGAAGCCAGCATCACTCTAATACCAAAACCGGGCAAAGACCTCACCAAAAAAGAAAATTACAGACCAATATCCCTGATGAACGTAGATGCAAAAATACTCAACAACATATTAGGAAACCAAATTCAAAAATATATCAAGAGGATCATACACCATGATCAAGTGGGATTCATCCCAGGGATGCAAGGATGGCACAACATTCGAAAATCCATCAACATCATCCACCACATCAACAAAAAGAAGAACAAAAACCACATGATCATCTCCATAGATGCTGAAAAAGCATTTGACAAAATTCAGCATCCATTCATGATTAAAACTCTCAACAAAATGGGTATAGATGTAAAGTACCTCAACATCATAAAGGCCATATATGACAAACCCACAGCTAACATCATACTTAACGGTGAGAAGCTGAAAACTTTTCATCTAAGATCGGGAACAAGACAGGGATGCCCACTCTCTCCACTGTTATTCAACATAGTACTGGAGGTCCTAGCCACAGCAATCAGACAAAACAAAGACATACAAGGCATCCAGATTGGTAAAGAAGAAGTCAAATTGTCACTATTTGCAGATGACATGATATTGTACATAAAAAACCCTAAAGACTCCACTCCAAAACTACTAGAACTAATATCTGAATTCAGCAAAGTTGCAGGATACAAAATTAACACACAGAAATCTGTTGCTTTCCTATACACTAATGATGAACTAACAGAAAGAGAAATCAGAAAAACAATTCCATTCATAATTGCATCAAAAAGAATAAAATACCTAGGAATAAACCTAACGAAGGAAGTGAAAGACCTGTACTCTGAAAACTACAAGACACTCCTATGAGAAATTAAAGAGGACACTAACAAATGGAAATGCATCCCATGCTCTTGGCTAGGAAGAATAAATATTGTCAAAATGGCTATACTACCTAAAGCAATCTGCAGATTCAATGCAATCCCTATCAAACTACCAACAGCTTTCTTCAATGAACTGGAACAAATAATTCTAAAATTCATATGGAACCACAAAAGACCCCGAAGAGCCAAAGCAATCCTGAGAAGGAGGAATAAAACAGGGGGAATTACGCTCCCTGACTTCAAGCTCTACTACAAAGCCACAGTAATCAAGACAATTTGGTATTGGCACAAAAACGGACCCACAGACCAGTGGAACAGAATAGAAAATCCAAACATTAACTCAATCATATACAGTCAATTAATATTTGATAAGGGAACCTTGGATATACAATGGGGAGATGACAGCCTCTTCAGCAGCTGGTGTTGGAAAAACTGGACAGCTACGAGAATGAAACTGGACTACTGTCTAGTCCAATACACAAAGGTAAACTCAAGGTGGATCAAAGACCTGAATGTAAGTCATGAAACCATAAAACTCTTAGAAAAAAACATAGGCAAAAATCTCTTGGACATAAACATGAGCGACTTCTTCGTGAACATATCTCTCCGGGCAAGGGAAACAAAAGCAAAAATGAACAAGTGGGACTATATCAAGCTGAAAAGCTTCTGTACAGCAAAGGACACCATCAGTAGAACAAAAAGACATCCTACAGTATGGGAGAATATTTTCATAAATGACATATCTGATAAAGGTTGACATCCAAAATATATACAGAACTCATGCACCTTAACAAAGAAAAAGCAAATAATTCAATTAAGAAATGGGCAGAGGACATGAATAGACACTTCTCCAAAGAAGAAATTCAGATAGCCAACAGGCACATGAAAAGATGCTCCACATCAGTAATCACCAGAGAAATGCAGATTAAAAGCGCAATGAGATATCACCTCACACCAGTGAGGATGGCCAACATCCAAAACACAAACAACAACAAATGTTGGCGAGGATGTGGAGAAAAGGGAACCCTCCTACACTGCTGGTGGGACTGCAAATTAGTTCAACCATTGTGGAAAGCAGTATGGAGGTTCCTCAAAAAACTCAAAATAGAAATACCATTTGACCCAGGAATTCCACTCCTAGGAATTTACCCTAAGAATGCAGCAGCCCAGTTTGAAAAAGACATATGCACCCCTATGTTTATCGCAGCACTATTTACAATAGCCAAGAAATAGAAGCAACCTAAGTGTCCATCAGTAGATGAATGGATAAAGAAGAGTACATATACACAATGGAATATTATTCAGCCATAAGAAGATAACAAATCCTACCATTTGCAACAACATGGATGGAGCTAGAGGGTATTATGCTCAGTGAAATAAGCCAAGCCGAAAAAGACAAGTATCAAATGATTTCACTCATATGTGGAGTATAAGAACAAAGAAAAAAACTGAAGGAACGAAACAGCAGCAGACTCACAGAACCCAAGAACGGACTAATAGTTACCAAAGGGAAAGGGACTGGGGAAGATGGGTGGGAAGGGAGGGATAAGAGGGAAGAAGGGGCATTACGATTAGCAGACATAATGTTGTGGGGGCATGGGAAGGGCTGTACAACTCAGAGAAGAGAAGTAATTCTATAGCATCTCACTACGCTGATGGACAGTGACTGTAACAGGGTGGGTTGGGGGGACCTGATGAAGTGGTAGTTTAATAACTATAATATTGCACATGTAATTGTAGATTAATGATACCAAAATAATTATATAAAAAAAAGAAAAAAATGCATAATATGAAAAAAAATTCCAGAATTAGTGCTCTGGGCTTCATAACATACTGCTGATGGAGATATTTTTTATATAAAATTTAGTAAGTTTATTAAATGAAAGATCTCTAATGCCTAACTCTGATTTTAGTTCTGCTACATGTAATCAACTCTAGTAACCACATTTCAAATTGGCCATTTTGAAATGAGTGATTATCACAAATGTATTCAAAAGCCACACATCCTAGGCATAATTCTTATTCTTATGCATACCCCTGAAGTTTGCACTGTAGTCTATATACAAATACATTTAAGGAATAGGTATCTGGGACTTAAGGGAAAGATGGCAGGGTAAGAACTAGCTTTTAATTTTCTATCTCCTTCAAAATATTCCTGAAATATCCTTAAAAGAAGCAAAAATAATGAAAATGTCTTTATCAACACTGAAACTAGATAACAGTGACAACCATATAGTATGATATAGTGATACAGTATGTGGTAGAATGTATATGAAAATGCAGAAAGACATCTGGAGCCAATCCATGGCATCCACTCACAATAAAATGGGTTGTGTTGCAAGAATTAGTCATCAGACATCTGAAAAAAAATTTTTCACATATTCCTCCACATGTGGTTAATGGCAACGGTGAATAGGAATCAGCTTACCAGTTATAAAACTACTGGGATCGACAAGAAGACAGATGGAAATAGCATGTCAGTGTCCTGTGCCCTTGTATTTACTGGAGGAATGGACCACTCTGTATTAGAGCTGTAGTTCAGAAAATGAATTGAAGGACATACTCATGGCTGTCAGATGGTTGGGTTTTGAAAAGGTGTGTTGATCTGCCCCTTGAACTGGGTATTTCTGCCATCTTTCTCACCTCAGTACTTGACCCTACTCTTTTGCAAATTGATGAAATGAGAAAACATGCTGTTAACTTTCATTCCTCACTTTGGCTCATGCTTTACAACTTATTTCTGAGCAAGTCTTATTGGTTCTACTTCCAAAATATGCTTCATGACCATTAACTTTGCTCCATCTCACTTTGTTCCTGCACCATCATCTGTGCGGTAGTCAAGCAAAAGCCCCCAACATGGTCTTGTCATTCATGTATCTGCCACCTCTAGTTGACCGCTCACAAAGCAGCCTGTGTCAACTTAATGTAAATAAATAAATAAGGTCATATCTATTTGCTTACATTTCTTCAAGGTAGATTCAAAGGGAGTACATTCTAACTCATTCTATGTGGCCAAAATTACCCTGAGATTGAAATCAGACATTATAAGAAAACTATTGTCCAAAGTATTCCAAGAAAACTATCGTCCCATATTTATGATATTGGACAGATGTAAAAATCCTCAACCAAATACTAACAAGTTGAGTCCGGCAGTGTATAAAAAGCAGCATATGCTGTGACTAAGTGGGATTTATCCTTGGTTGGCAAGCCTGGCTCTGGCTTAACTTTTGAAAATTGATTAATATAATCCATCACATTAACAGGATAAAGGAAAAAAAGTCAAATGATCATACCAATAGATGCAAAACTACAAAAAAATTTTAAAAATATAAAATGGCTCAAAGAAACTTTTGGAGGTGGTGTATATATCTCTTACCTTGATTGTAGTGAATGTTTCACAGGTATATGTATGTCCAACTATCAAATTGTAGACATTAAAGGTAAGCAGTTTTTATATGCCCATTAAACCTCAATAAAATTTTTTGTTTTTGTAAACATCACTCCAAGTGATTCTGAATATCTTTTTACTTATTACTGCCCTCATCCCAGTTTGACTAAGAATCTTCAATACATTATACAACAAAAACAAAGGACTCATATATTGTAGTGGGGGGAACCTTTTGACAGAATTTAGTACCCATTCACAAGAGAAACCAAGCAAACTAGGAAGATAGGGGATCTTCCTCATCTATATAAATAACTTCTACAAAAAATGTACAGCTAATATCATACTTTATGGTGAGACACTAGAAACTTTCCTGCTAAAAATCAGGAATAAGGCAAGGATGTCCCAACTCACCACTACTTTTCAACATTGTCCTGGACATGCTAGCTAATTCAAAATAAAAGGTATACTGACTGAGAAAGAAGAAAAAAACACTATCTTTTTTAGAGATGACATGATTTTCTTTACAGAAAATCTGAAAGAATTGACAAAAAATCTTCTGGAATCAATAAGTGATTATAGCAAAGGTATAAAACATAAGGTCAATATACAAAAGTCAATGACTTCCTATGTACTATCAATGAACAAGTGAAATTTACTATGTACTAACAATGAACACATGTAATTTACATTAGCACCCCAAAAATGAAACACTTAGTTATAAGTTTTACAAAAGATATACAAGATCCATATGAAGAAACTACAAAACTGTGATGAATGAAATAAAAGAGCTAAGTAAATGGAGAGAGATTCCACATTCACGGAAAGGAAGACTCAGTATTGTCAAGAATCAGTTTGTCCCAGTTTTATATATAGATTCAATGCTATCCTCAACTCTCAATGTGTAAGTGGATAAGAAAACTGTGATACAGGCAGACAATGGACTATTATTCTGTGCTAAAAAGAAATAATAAATTGTCAGGCCATGAAAAGATATTCAAGGAACCTTAAATGCATATTACTAAGTGAAAGAAGCCAATCTGAAAAAGGCTACATACTGAATAATTCCCAGTATATGACATTCTGGAAAAGACAAAACTATGGAGACAGTAACAGCACCAGTGATTGTTTGAGGCTGGGATAAGAGAGGGATGGATAGGCAGAATACAAAGGATTTTAAGAGTAATGAAACTACTCTGTATGATACTATCATGATACATCATTATACATTTGTCAAAACCCATAGAATGTCTAACAGCAAGTAAATGTAAACTATGATGGAATTTGGGTAATAATGATGTCAAAATAAGTTCATTGATTGTAACAAATATACCACTCTGGTGTGAGAGTTTAATAATAGGAGAGGTGCAAATCTGGGGACAGGGACATATGGGAAGTCCCTTAACTTTCTATTCATATATCTAGGAACCTAAAATGCTCTCAAAAATAAAATCTACAAAAACAAACAAACAAGCAAAAATTTTGCTAGTTTCTCTATGCCCAAGAAACAAAATCCACACCACCAACCATGATTACTCTTCTGATGCTAGGGTAAAGCTGGTCCTCTATCTGCCTTGCCTTCCTTGTCCAGTGTGGTACAGGAAGAGACAAAGCACGAGAGTGGCTCCTTCTTCTGCCTGAAACTTCGATCTCAGAATTTACCCCAACTGTCTCCTTTTCATCCTTTAAGCTGTAGCTGAAGTGCTGCTTCATTGAACACCATATCTTAAGATTTTTGTCACTACACTCTCTTTTTTCTTATATGACACTCAATGCAATTCATAATTAATTCATTTATTTGAGGATATTCTTATACAATTCCCTCTGCCTCACTTCTAGACTGCTATTTTTCCAATTTCTGGTGTAGTGGCTGATGTGTCAGAATTTCATCAATATTTGTTGAATAAATAATGAGTGAAACACTGAATATTTACAGAACTGTTTTTGAAATTGGGCATGACTGTTCTATAACCAGCTAAGTTATCACCATGTGATTAAAATCTAGAATGCCTTTAAAATATGAAAGATGCTGCATCTATAGCCAGATTTAAAAACAATCTATATGATGCTGTTCTATTGATTAACTGAGCAATCAATCAAGATAAGAATCCACAATAGGAAAGTTTTATTAAAATGGATTTGAAAATGGGCATGATAATCATTTAAACAACACCACAAAAAAACTGTATTAAAAAAGCTATAAAACAAATGCAAAACTATGAAAGATGAATAGATAAGGCAATGTAAATAGTAATTATAATTATTTGATTAGTTTATCATTTTTAATTTACTTTTTAAGCTACAGCCAGAAAATGATGCTCATACCAAAAAAAAAAATGTTCCTTAGGGGCAAATATTGGAAGTATAAGGATCCAAAATACTGTACTTCATAAGGAGAGATCAATACTGTTTATTTAAAAATTACATTAATCAATTGAAGAATAGGGTTACATAAAGGTATAACAACAAATACTGGTAAAAGTATAATAAAGATATTTTTCAAATCACTAGGTGTGTGCAGAATACATGGTGGCATTAAAAAACAATGTAGATTCCATCAAAAGTAGAAAGTAAGAAAATATAAAGAAAGCATTTACAACAGAAATTATAAATCAAGATGACAGGTATGTCACTCTAAATACTGTTTTATGATTTGAATTAAATTTACCATTAGCAAGAATCACCTTTATAATGTTATAGCATAACCAAGTTAATATTCTGAAATCACAAATTCATTTTATAGGGAAAAGAAGAGTTGTAATTAAAACTGATGAGAAGAAACACTACCTTTTTTTAAATTATAGGCAATTTTGTTTTAGTGTGAAAAAATGTTTTCTTAGTTTGTGAGGATATGCAGGTTTAATATTAAGTGTAGCATGTATATAGAAATAATTTTTAGAAGGAAATACATAATAAACTATCCATTTTATATATGTATTTAACATAAAAATATAAACTATTATAATATAAAACATACACATAATAAAAGTACATTAATACAGTATAGATTATTCTGTCTATAGTGTATGTTAAGTAGACATCAAATGCATCAAGTTGGTAGTTTTCAGTAAATACTGTGCTGGTCAGGAAGGTGCTGTGAGCACTAAAGACCAGAGGATGTTGAAGCAACATTACATCCTTGCTACCTCACAACTGAGGTGAGCCCAGAGTGAGCTGTATTCCCACCAACTGGAACATAAGCCGGTGAAATCCCCTCTGGATGCCGATTCTTTTCATACAGTAGACCTGCAATAGAAATTGTGGGACCTGTGGTCTAGTTAGCTCTAAGTCAAGGCCAAGTTTAGGGGAGGAATTTGCAAAGACTATTTAGACCCCATAGAAAGGACAGTTGGAAGGACTTGGACTGTGCATACAAAGGCACTGATCTGAGAAGACTAGAAAGGAAGCTTCTGGTTAACGCAGTTACTCCTCACCTTGCTGGCTTGGTGCTAATCAGAAAAAGTGAACCAAGTGTCGGTGAATCTCCGGTCCTGTACCTTTGTCACCACAAGCATCACCACCACAAGTAACTTCCACATCAAGAAGGTAGTCTTCACTGGAGAAAGCAGTCCTCCTTCTCTTTGGGCATTTATAAAATGCCTTTGGGATGTTGACTTCCTACAGACTGGAGACAACAGAATGGAGGGTCAATATGTATACCACAGAGTTTAGGCTGTAATTGCAAGAAGTGTCAGATGTCATTCTTATTAACTGATTTGTATGAGTTGCAAGCGAAATAAAAACCTGAAGATGAAATGCTGATAAAGTGGAAGAAGGTGTAGTTCTCCACATTTGACAGTTGGTGAGGAAAAACAGACACCATATTTGGTTGAATTCAGAGACTATCAGAGAGTGCACATATGTGGGGAAGAGATCAGAGTTTTATTTTCTTACATATACTCACTTCTTAACTTCAAGTGATGTGTATTAAATTTTAAGTTTAAAAACACAAACTAAAAGACAGAAAAATGATAGTTCTCAAGAACAACAGAACTGAAATAAAATAGTAATCTTTATCCATTTTGGGCAACTATTTGATCTACTATTCTTAGACCATGCATTCAATTAATGATAAAATGTGGTTTAAAATAATATATAAATTGTGTTGGGTTGTGCCTAAGCAGCAAGGTGTATAACTAGAGATGTTATAATAATTTTTAGCTTGCTCCCTGAAAATATTCTTTTGCTCTAATAATGTGGGAATCTATTATCTGTCCTTGTATATTCGATTTATGTACAGATTTTCAGGAGAGGTATGCAAAAATTAATGAACTGCTTCTAACCATCAATATATTCTCCAGAATAATATCAATGAATCACCAAATTATTGAGTGTATTCATATCAATCCATTTACACTTTTGAGGAGGAATAATTCTCATAGAAATGATTTACTTTTATCCTCTGTACCAGCTATAAAGCTACTGGTGGTCACCCTAGATTATCTTTGTTTATCCAATTACTTGCTCATCATCTCTAAACATGAAATATTTTTATTTCATTTATATATTTCTTTTTAGCTAAAAGGACTTGCCACCTCACTGTATGTATCTTCTTTTAGATTAGATTACTCCTATGTAATATATTATGATAAATTATGAAAAACAAACAAACAAAAAGGAAGATCTTAAAGTAGTCTATGACTAAGTCAAAATCAGATGTACCCATGAATGGTGCTTTCAAATCTCAAAGCAGTTCACACTATCATAGCCATGTGCATGCTCATTTTCTGTTCTTTGTTGTAAGATGCTTTATGAAGTTTTCTTTAACGCAAACAGAAATGTCAAAGCATGAAAAGTTAGAATTAAATCCAAACTTAAAAGTGTCAGTGTTGTCTCTTTCAAAGAGATATCTTCTTTATTTCACTTTTTAAATACTTTTATCCAACGTCCACTTTCATCTGTATTCGTTCTCAGCCCATTACTTCGCTTTTATTTTTTCCTCTCACTTTGTTCAATGGCCAGATTCTATTCATAAGTCATTGTAAGAGGTTGTTCAACACAGAGGAAACATGTTGGCTTGCTCTGTTATGAGACTAGAAGGGATATTTCAGATAATTGAGAGTGTAAGGATGGCCCCTGTGCGTGCCCGCATTAAAATTTTAGTTATTTGCTTTCTTGCTTTATGCCAGGCATTATACCAAACCCTTAATATATTACCTGATTGAATTTTATCGAAAGCCCAATGAAGTAGTTCAATTATCATTCTCATTTTACCAGGAAAGAAACTAAGGCTTGTAAAGTTAAATAAATATGATAAAGTTTACAGAGGGACGTAAGCCCACAGTGTGATCCTTTTAGCAGAAACAATGAAAGCATGCTGGGTACACTGGAGTTACAGCTAAGTGTTCCTGAGTTAGTCATTTTCCACAGTGAGCAGATGTAGGAGGTTTTGTCTCAGTTAGGAGTAAATCTTGTAAAGGCCCATGTCTGAGTTTGCAATGTAAATTTCATTATGTTCAATCATTAAAATACCAATGCTAAACATGATATATGGACAACTCAATGGTTGTCTTCTTGTTTAACTCTGCTTCATGGTTGACTATGGGTGAATGCCTAACTAAATCAAGAGTTAAGGGTATAGAAGAGATTATAAAAATCAGTCAGAGAAATACACAGTTGTGAATTATAGGTACAATTTTTGGGGGGTATTATTAATGTACAATTACATGAGCAACATTATGGTTACTAGACTTCCCCTATTACCAAGTCCCCAATACATACCCCATTACAGTGACTGTCCATCAGCATAGTAAGATGCTATAGAATCACTACTTGTCTTCTCTTTGTTATACTGCCTTCCCCGTATTCCCCTCCACTACATTATGTGTGCTAATCGTAATACACTTTTTTCCCGCTTATCCCACCCTTCCCACCCATCTTCCCCAGTCCCTCTCCCTTTGGTAACTGTTAGTCCATTCTTGGGTTCTGTGAGTCTGCTGCTGTTTTGTTCCTTCAGTTTTTGCTTTGTTCTTATACTCTACAGATGAGTGAAATCATTTGCTACTTGTCTTTCTCTGCCTGGCTTATTTCACTGAGCATAATACCCTCTAGCTCCATCCATGTTGTTGCAAATGGTAGGATTTGTTTTCTTCTAATGGCTGAATAATATTCCATTGTGTATATGTACCACATCTTCTTTATCCATTAATCTACTGATGGACACTTAGGTTGCTTCCATTTCTTGGCTATTGTAAATAGTGCTGCAGTAAACATAGGGGTGCATATGTCTTTTTGAATCTGAGAAGTTGTATTCTTTGGGTAGATTCCAAGGAGTGGCATTCCCAGGTCAAATGGTATTTCTATTTTTAGTTTTTTGAGAAACCTCCACACTGCTTTCCACAATGGTTAAACTAATTTACATTCCCACCAGCAGTGTAGGAGGGTTCCGCTTACTCCACATCCTCAGCAGCATTTGTAGTTGTTTGTCTTGGCTGGTGGCCATCCTAACAGGTGTGAGGTGATATCTCATGGTGGTTTTAATTTGCATTTCTCTGATGATTAGCAGTGGGGAGCATCTCATGTTCCTGTTGGACATCAGAATTTCTGCTTTGGAGAAGTGTCTGTTCAGCCTCTCTGCCCATTTTTTAATTGGCTTATTTGCTTTTTGTTTGTTGAGTTATGTGAGCTCTTTATATAATTTGGATGACAACCCTTATGGGATATGTCATTTATGAATATATTCTCCTATACTGTAGGATGTCTTTTTGATCTACTGATGGTGTCCTTTGCTGTACAGAAGCTTTTTAGTTTTATAGAGCCCCACTTATTCATTTTGCTTTTGTTTCCCTTGCTCAGGGAGATATGTTCAAGAAGAAGTTGCTCATGTTTATGTCCAAGAGATTTTTGCCTATGTTTTTTTCTAAGAGTTTTATGGTTTCATGACTTACATTCAGGTCTTTGATCCATTTTGAGTTTACTTTTGTATATGGGGTTAGACAGTAATCCAGTTTCATTCTCTTACATGTAGCTGTCCAGTTTTGCCAACACCAGCTGTTGAAGAGGCTGTCATTTCCTCATTGTATATCCAGGGCTCCTTTATCATATATTAATTGACCATATATGCTTGGGTTTATATCTGGGCTCTCTAGTCTGTTCTATAGGTCTGTGGGTCTTTTCTTGTGCCAGTACCAAACTGTTTTGATTACTGTGGCTTTGTAGTAGAGCTTGAAGTCAGGGAGTGTAATTCTCCCTGCCTTATTCTTCCTTCTCAGGATTGCTTTAGCTATTTGGGGTCTTTTGTGGTTCCACATGAATTTTAGAACTATTTTCTCTAGTTCATTGAAGAGTGCTGTTGGTATTTTGATAGGAATTGCATTGAATGTATAGATTGCTTTAGGCAGGATGCCATTTTGACAATATTAATTCTTCCTATCTATGAGCATGGGATGTGTTTCCATTTATTGGTATCTGCTTTAATTTCTCTCATGAGTGTCTTGTAGTTTTCAGAGTATAGGTCTTTCACTTCCTTGGTTAGGTTTATTTCTATGTATTTTATTCTTTTGGATGCAATTGTAAATGGAATTGTTTTCCTGATTTCTCTTTCTGCTATTCATCGTTAGTGTATAGGAATACTAGATTTTGGTGTATTAATTTTGTATCCCACAACTTTACTGAATTCAGATATTAGATCTAGTAGTTTTGGGGTGGATTCTTTAGGGTTTTTGTATACAATATCATGTTATCTGCAAACAGGGACAGTTTGACTTCTTCCTTACTAATCTGGATGCCTTTATTTCTTTGTGTTGTCTGATTGCTGTGGCTAGGACATCTAGAACTATGTTGAATAAAAGAGGGGAGAGTGGGAATCCTTGTCTTGTTCAGGATCTTAAAGGAAAAGCTTTCAGCTTCTCGCTGTTAAGTATAATGTTGGCTGTGGGTTTGTCATATATGGCCTTTATTATGTTGAGGTACTTGCCCTCTATACCTATTTTGTTGAGAGTTTTTATCAAGAATGGATGGAGAACTTTGTCAAATGCTTTTTCAGCATCTATGGAGATGATTATGTGGTTTTTGTCCTTCTTTTTATTGATGTAGTGGATGATGTTGATGGATTTTCGAATGTTGTACTGCCTTTGCATCCCTGGTATGAGTCTGACTTGATCATGGTGTATGATCTTTTTGATGTATTTTTGAATTTGGTTTCCTAATATTTTGTTGAGTACTTTTGCATCTATGATCATCAGGGATATTGGTCTGTAATTTTCTTTTTTTGTGGTGTCTTTGCCTAGTTTTGGTATTAGAGTGATGTTGGCCTCATAGAATGAGTTTGGGAGTATTCCCTCCTCTTCTAATTTTTGGAAAACTTTAAGGAAGATGGGTTTTAGTTCTTCACTAAATGTTTGATAAAATTCAGCAGTGAAACCATCTGGTTCAGGAGTTTTGTTCTTAGGTAGTTTTGATTACCAAATCAATTTTATTGCTGGTAATTGGTCTTTTCAAAGTTTCTGTTTCTTTCTGGGTCAGCATTGGAAGGTTTTTTTTTCTAGAAAGTTGTCCATTTCTTCTAGGTTATACAGTTTGTTAGCATATAATTTTTCATAGTATTCTCTCATAATTCTTTGTATTTCTGTGGTGTCCGTAGTGATTTTTCCTTTCTCATTTCTGATTCTCTTTATGTGTATAGACTCTTTTGTTCTTGGTACGTCTGTCTAGGGGTTAATTGATTTTGTTTATTTTTTCAAAGAGCCAGCTCCTGCTTTCATTGATTCTTTCTATTGTTTTATTCTGTATTTTATTTATTTCTGCTTTATTCTTTATTATATCCCTCCTTCTACTGCCTTTGGGCCTCATTTGTTCTTCCTTTTCTAGTTTCATTAATTGTGAGTTTAGACTGTTCATTTGGGATTATTCTTCTTTCCTGAGGTAGACCTGTATTGCAATATATTTCCCTCTTAGCACGGCCTTCACTGTGTCCCACAGACTGTGTGGTGTTGAATTATGGTTGTCATTGGTCTCCATATATTGCTTGATCTCTGCTTTTATTTGGTCATTGACCCATTGATTATTTAGGAGCATGTTATTAAGCCTCCATGTGTTTGTGTGCTTTTTCATTTTCTTTGCATAATTTATTTCTAGTTTCATACCTTTGTGATCTGAGAAACTGGTTGGTACAATTTCAATGTTTTTGAATTTACTGAGGTTCTTTTTGTGGCCTGGTATATGATCTACTCTTGAAAATGTTCCATGTGCCCTTGAGAAGAATGTGTTTCCTGTTGCTTTTGGATGGAATGTTCTGTAGATGTCACTAGGTCCATCTGTTCTAATATGTTATTCAGTGCCTCTGTCTCTTTATTTATTTTCTGTCTGGTTGATCTGTCCTTTAGAGTGAGTGGTGTGTTCGAGTCTCCCAAAATGAATGCATTGCATTCTATTTCCCCCTTTAACTGTGTTAGTATTTGTTTCACATATGTAGGTGATCCTGTGTTGGGTGCATAAATATTTATAATAGTTATATCCTCTTGTTTGACTGACTCCTTTATCATTATGTAATGTCCTTCTTTGTCTCTTGTTAATTTCTTTGTTTTGAAATCTATTTTGTCTGACACAAGTACTGCAACTGCTGCTTTTTTCTCCCTATTAGTTGCATGAAATATTTTTTTACATCTCTTACTTTCAGTCTGTGTATGTCCTTGGGTTTGAAGTGAGTCTCTTATAGGTAGCATATAGATGGATCTTGTTTTTTATCCATTCAGTGACTCTATGTCTTTTGATTGCTGCATTCAGACCACTTACATTTAGGGTGATTATTGATAGGTATGTACTTATTGCCATTGCAGGCTTTAGATTCATGGTTCCCAAAAGTTCAAGGGTAATTCTAATTTAAGTCACTTCCTGTGCTATTACAAACACAACTTAAGATTCTTTTTCTTTCCTCCTTTTTCTTCCTCCTCCATTCTTTGTATGTTATGAATCATATATTGTCCTCTTTGTCTATCCCTTTGGTGTCATCTATTTAGCCTTAGGAATACTTCTATTTATAAAAGTCCCTCCAAAATGCTCTGTAGATGTGGTTTGTCCGAGGTGAATTCTCTCAACTTTTGCTCATCTGAAAATTGTTTAATCCTTCCCTCAAATTTAAATGATAACCTTGCTGGGTAGAGTGTTCTTGGTTCAAGGCCCTTCTGCCTCATTGCATTCAATACATCATGCCACTCCTTTCTGGCCTGTAAGGTTTCTGTTGAGAAATCTGATGATAGCCTGATGGGTTTTCTTTTGCACGTAATCTCTAGCTGCTTTTAAAAGTCTGTCTTTATCCTTGATCTTTGTTTGCCCTTTTAATTATTATATGTCTTGATGTTGTCTTCCTTGAGTACCTTGTGTTGGAAGAGCTGTGTATCTCCATGGCTTGAGAGACTATCTCCTTCCCCAGATTGGGGAAGTTTTCAGCAATTACCTCCTGAATGACATTTTCTATCCCTTTTTCTCTCTCTTCTTCTTCTGTTACCCCTATTATGCTAATATTGTTCCGTTTGGATTGGTCACACAGTTCTGTCAATATTCTTTCATTCTTAGAGATTATTTTTTCTCTCTGTGCCTCAGCTTCTTTATATTCCTCTTCTCTAATTTCTATTCCATTTACCCTCTCTTCTACTACATCTAATCTGCTTTTAAATCCCTCCATTGTATGTTTCATTTCAGATATGGAATTTCTTAATGATTGAATCTCCATCTTAAATTCGTCCCTGAGTTCTTGAATATTTTTCTGTACCTCCATAAGCATATTTATGATTTTTATTTTGAACTGTCTTTCAGGAAGATTGTATCAGTTTCTTTTTTTTTTTGGATTTTATTTATTTATTTATTTTTTTAATATAATTTATTTTATTATCATTAATTTACAATTACATGTGCAATATTACGATTATTAAACTACCCCTTCATCAGGTCCCCCACCAACCCCATTACAGTCACTGTCCATCAGTGTAGTGAGATGCTATAGAATCACTACTTGTCTTCTCTGAGTTGTACTGCCCTCCCCGTGCCCCCCAGCATTACATCTGCTAATCGTAATGCCCCTTTTTCCCTCTTATCCCTCCCTTCCCGCCCATTTTCCCCAGTCCCTTTCCCTTTGGTAACTATTAGTCCGTTCTGGGGTTCTGTGAGTCTGCT
>JAVSCE010008492.1:0-32843 GCA_032199065.1 Smutsia gigantea | reverse complement strand
CGGACTAATAGTTACCAAAGGAAAGGGACTGGGGAAAATGGGCGGGAAGGGAGGGATAAGAGGGAAAAAGGGGCATTATGATTAGCAGATGTAATGTTGGGGGGGCATGGGGAGGGCAGTACAACTCAGAGAAGACAAGTAGTGATTCTATAACATCTCACTACGCTGATGGACAGTGACTGTAATGGGGTTGGTGGGGGGGACCTGATGAAGGGTTAGTTTAATAATCGTAATATTACACATGTAATTGTAAATTAATGATAATAAAATAAATTATATTAAAAAAATACATCAAGAGGATCATACACCATGATCAAGTGGGATTCATCCCAGGGATGCAAGGATGGTACAACATTCGAAAATCCATTAACATCATCTACCACATCAACAAAAAAAAGGACAGAGACCACATGATCATCTCCATAGATGCTGAAAAAGCATTTGACACAATTCAGCATCCATTCATGATTAAAACTCTCAACAAAATGGGTATAGAGGGCAAGTACCTCAACATCATAAAGGCCATATATGACAAACCCACAGCTAACATCATACTTAACAGCGAGAAGCTGAAAGCTTTTCATCTAAGATAGAGATGCCCACTCTCTCCACTGTTATTCAACATAGTACTGGAGGTCGTAGCCACGGCAATCAGACAAAACAATGACATACAAGGCATCCAGATTGGTAAAGAAGAAGTCAAACTGTCACTGTTTGCAGATGACATGATACTGTACATTAAAAACCCTAAAGACTCCACTCCAAAACTACTAGAACTAATATCTGAATTCAGCAAAGTTGCAGGATACAAAATTAACACACAGAAATCTATTGCTTTCCCATACACTAACAACTAACAGAAAGAGAAATGAGAAAAACAATTCCATTCACAATTGCATCAAAAAGAATAAAATACCTAGGAATAAACCTAACCAAGGAAGTGAAAGACCTATACTCTGAAAACTACAAGACACTCCTAAGAGAAATTAAAGAGGACATAAACAAATGGAGACTCATCCCATGCTCTTGGCTAGGAAGAATAAATACTGTCAAAATGGTTATACTACCTAAAGCAATACACAGGTTCAGTGCAATCCCTATCAAAATACCAACAGCTTTCTTCAATGAACTGGAACAAATAATTCTAAAATTCAAATGGCACCACAAAAGACCCCGAATAGCCAAAGCAATCCTGAGAAGGAGGAATAAAACAAGGGGAATCACGTTCCCTGACTTCAAGCTATACTACAAAGCCACAGTAATCAAGACAGTTTGTTATTGGAACAAAAACAGACCCACAGACCAGTGGAGTAGAATAGAAAATCCAAACATCAACCCAAACATATACAGTCAATTAATATTTGATAAGGGAGCCTTGGATATACATTGGGGAGATGATGGCCTCTTCAGCAGCTGGTGTTGGAAAAACTGGACAGCCACATGTAAAAGAATGAAACTGGACCACTGTCTAACCCCATACACAAAGGTAAACTCAAGGTGGATCAAAGACCTGAATGTAAGTCATGAAACCATGAAACTCTTAGAAAAAAACATAGGCAAAAATCTCTTGGACATAAACATGAGCAACTTCTTCATGAACATATCTCCCCAGGCCAGGGAAACAAAAGCAAAAATGAACAAGTGGGACTATATCAAGCTGAAAAGCTTCTGTACAGCAAAGGACACCATCAGTAGAACAAAAGACATCCTACAGTATGGGAGAATATATTCATAAAAAACGTATCTGATAAAGGGTTGACATCCAAAATATATAAAGAACTCATGCACCTTAACAAACAGAAAGCAAATAATCCAATTAAGAAATGGGCAGAGGACATGAATAGACACTTCTCCAAAGAAGAAATTCAGATGGCCAACAGGCACATGAAAAGATGCTCCACATCGCTAATCATCAGAGAAATGCAGATTAAAACCACAATGAGATATCACCTCACACCAGTGAGAATGGCCAACATCCAAAACACAAACAACAACAAATGTTGGCGAGGATGTGGAGAAAAGGGAACCCTCCTACACTGCTGGTGGGACTGCAAATTAGTTCAACCATTGTGGAAAGCAGTATGGAGGTTCCTCAAAAAACTCAAAATAGAAATACCATTTGACCCAGGAATTCCACTCCTAGGAATTTACCCTAAGAATGCAGCACCCCAATTTGAAAAGGACAGATGCACCCCTATGTTTATTGCAGCACTATTTACAATAGCCAAGAAATGGAAGCAACCTAAGTGTCCATCAGTAGATGAATGGATAAAGAAGATGTGGTACATATACACAATGGAATATTATTCAGCCATAAGAAGAAAACAAATCCTACCATTTGCAACAACATGGATGGAGCTAGAGGGTATTATGCTCAGTGAAATAAGCCAAGCCGAAAAAGACAAGTATCAAATGATTTCACTCATATGTGGAGTATAAGAACAAAGAAAAAATACTGAAGGAACAGAACAGCAGCAGACTCACAGAACCCAAGAACGGACTAATAGTTACCAAAGGGAAAGGGACTGGGGAAGATGGGCGGGAAGGGAGGGATAAGAGGGAAAAACGGGCATTACGATTAGCAGATATAATGTTGGGGGGGCTCGGGGAGGGCAGTACAACTCAGAGAAGACAAGTAGTGATTCTATAGCATCTCACTACGCTGATGGACAGTGACTGTAATGGGGTTGGTGGGGGGGACCTGATGAAGGGGTAGTTTAATAACCGTAATATTGCACATGTAATTGTAGATTAATGATAATAAAATAAATTATATTAAAAAAAACTAAAAAAACCAGCAGCAGACTCACAGAACCCAAGAACGGACTAATAGTTACCAAAGGGAAAGGGACTGGGGAAAATGGGCGGGAAGGGAGGGATAAGAGGGAAAAAGGGGCATTACGATTAGCAGATGTAATGTTGGGGGGGCACGGGGAGGGCTGTACAACTCAGAGAAGACAAGTAGTGATTCTATAGCATCTCACTACGCTGATGGACAGTGACTGTAATGGGGTTGGTGGGGGGGACCTGATGAAGGGGTAGTTTAATAACCATAATATTGCACATGTAATTGTAGATTAATGATAATAAAATAAATTATATTTAAAAAAAAAATAAGAACAAAGAAAAAAAAACTGAAGGAACAAAACAGCAGCAGACTCACAGAACCCAAAAACGGACTAATAGTTACCAAAGAGGAAGGGACTGGGGAGGATGGGTGGGTAGGGAGAGACAAGGGGGAAAAGGGGGCATTACAATTAGCAGATGTAATGTTGGGGGGCACGGGGAGGGCTGTACAACTCAGAGAAACAAGTAGTGACTCTATAGCATCTCACTACGCTGATGGACAGTGACTGTAATGGGGTTGGTGAGGGGACCTGATGAAGGGAGTAGTTTAGTCACCATAATATTGCACATGTAATTGTAGATTAATGATACTAAAACAAATTATAAAAAAAAATAGTTGATACTAGACATGAAAGATATAAGCAAACATGAAAAACAACCACAAACAGGTCCCTTATCCTTTATGCCCCCATCCTCCCAGTACCCCTCTGCCATGTACAGAGAAGTCAGGCAAAAAGGTTTGAGAAGCAACTGACAAAGCCAAGTCAGTAAAATTCAACACCAAATTTACATTAAACGTCAATAGACAGAATCCTTCTTATAGTGCTGACAATCCCTTCAATTGTGTATTATGTATTCCAAAAAAATATACATATGCTTTTTTAAGCTTAAAATATCCAATCAACCTCTGAGGCTCAGCCACCTAGTGAAATTCCATTTTTCCAAAAGTTACGCCCAAAAATAAACTGGCACTCAAAAACTGCAGCTTATAAAAATGGTCAATATACACAATACTCTTGTAAATAGCATACTAAATCAGTTGGCCTGAAATCCAGACTTCTATTAGGGAAAGGAGGATCAGCCAAGCAAAAAGGTTTTAAAAAGTGAGCCAATGTGGAAATATTATGAATGTACTTTCTAAAAGGGTATCTCCCAAATTGGTATTAAAGAAAATTATTGGGAGAGGGGAGTGCTAACTAGTGAGTCAAAAAAAAGTATTTTCCTATCCTATAGACTTACTTAACCATTAAAACCCAAAAGCTTTTTTTCCCCTCCCTTACAGTGGGACTTGATTCTCCAAGGATGATATCTTGAAACATTTTTCAAGCTTTATACAACTTGGGAAATAATGGCTAACACTTGAAAATATAGTATCTTCCAACTTCACTGGTAATCAAAAAGATGCGCTCATTCACTTATGACACTGACAACCTTTTAAAAATCTAATACTTGATGGCAAAAACACAGAAAAACAGGAATGGTCATATGCTGCACTGAGTGGTTGGAACAAATCTTGTAATAATAATGCACATCAAAAACCTTAAAAATGCTCACTCCACTTTTACAATTTTCTTCGAAGAAAATGAGAGAAGTAGACAATAGTTACTTATAAAGTCACTCAATATTAAAAGAGCTTAACAAAAGGAAAAAAGGAGAATGGGAAAAAAAGGCAGGCAGGCAGGCAAACGCCCAACAGGAAAACTGTAGTTAAATACTTTGATTAAAATAACTTTTGTCAACTCTCTAATGTTCCGAGGAAACTTTCTTCATATTAAGTTAAAAAGCACCTATACAAAAATATATATATAAAATGATGTTTTGTTTTCATTTACATTAAAAAAAGGACTTATATATTAAAGACTTATAACCTTCTGTTCTCTGGGTGGCTGCTTTTATTTGAGAAGAATTCACCAAGTCAGCAGTCAGATCAGATTCCCCAGAAACTAATGTAACCATATTTCATTTCAGCTTATCCATTCTTCTCAAGTTAAGAGTACACAATGGTGACTGTATCAGATAAATAAATCACAAGAGAAACATACTGTGCCGTCCTGGAGCCTAAATTTCAATAAGTTTTACTAAAAAAAGGTTAAAAGATTTTTAAAGAAATATTACACAGAAAACACAAGAATTTCTAGATCAAATACAAGGGTTTTTGTCTATTCCATTTCTTTGTGAGGCTGATTAAATCATTACCTCAGAAGTCAAGGGAAGTAAATGAGATGTGGAAATTTGCAAAATGAAGTCTAAAATGCAATTAATTTTGTTATTTTCTTCCTTAAGTATGTCCTCCCTTTCCCTTTGAGCCCTTTTTCTAGCATCAGAGATGTGTACTATTAGCAACTGTTCAACATTCTACTTTGCTAATTTAAGGAAACCCTTAAATTCTTGCATGCTTTTACTTCCCAACTGGTAATAAAACAAGCAATCCATTCCAGTAGATCTGACTATGAAAGGTAAAAAAATACAGCTTATAGAAGATAATACAGGACAATATCTTTAGGACCTGGGGGAAAGTAAGATATTTCTTAAATAGGACATGCAAAAAAAAGCAACAACCAAAAAGGAAACTTGATAAATTAGACTTACTGAATTAGAACTTCTGTTCATCAGAAAAAGGCCATTAAGAGAGTATGAAGACAAGCAAGAGTAGAAGACATTTGCAATACATATATTCAACAAAGTATCTACATCCAAAAAGGCCTATAAATCAGTAAGATAACCAAATAGAAAAACTGGGATTAAAAAATTAAACAGACACCTCACTAGAGGGTATGCAAACAGTGGAATATGAAAAGAGGTAAATTTTATTGATCACTGAAGAAATGCAAATTAAAACCACAGTGAGATACCACGACACATTCATTATGGCTAAAATTAAAGACTATACCAACCGTTGGTCAGGATACACAGCAAATGAACTCTCACATACTGCTCACGAGTGTGGAATGTAGTACAATTATTTTGGAAAACAGTCTGGCACTATCTACGAGAACTAAATGAACATTTATGACCCAGCAATTCCTCTTATCAAAAATGTATACATATATTACACCGAAAGACACATAAGAATGTTCACTGAGGCTTCATTAATAATAGCCAAATACTGGGAGAATCCTAAATAATTATCACCAGTGAAAAGAATATACAGTAACACAATGACCACTGCACAGTACTAAAAATGAACACACTGGCGCTTCCCATAATGTGGATGAATCTCCCAATGCTTAGCAAAAGAAGCCAGACACAGAAGAACCACAAGATCCAGTTAATTGTATACAAAGTTCAAAATGGGCAAAACTATCTATGGTGTCTAAACTAACTGCAGCGCTTTCTTTTTAGGAGGAGGAAGGTGGTAGTGACCAGTAGAAGGCAGAAAATGAGACCTAGGGGTGTTCTGGAATGCTAGTTAACACCTTAATCTTGGTGGCAGATAACATGAGAGCTATGTTCCCTTTGTGATAACTCATCCAGTGTAATTCTTGATTTATATACTTTTCTATATGTAAAAAAAATAAATTTTGATTAAGAATCATTAGAAAAAAATCTAAGAGGAATTAAAATTATCTTGCCTTGTTAGCTTATTTTCAAAATATTATGAAATACTTAGAACTGGGGTCCTAGTACATGGATACTGAGTCAAATCAGTGGACGAGAATAGGGATGAGAAATAAGTCCAAGTCTATTAAGAATTTATCATATAATAAAAGGTAGCTTTTTAACTAGCATGGAGTAGGGGAGAAAACTAGATTATTCAATAAATGTCTTAAGAAAACTGTAAAGCCATTTGGGAAAAAATACAATAAAGATGGATCCTACCTCACTCCCTAAATCAAATTAAACCCCAAAAGGACAAAGGTTGAATGCATAAAATGGAACCATCTGTACTAAAACAAAACATGAGTGAATACTTTCATAATCTCGGAATTGGGAAATCCAGAAACCATAAAGGAAAGCACTGATAAATTTGACCACACAAAAAATATCGTTTGTTTTAATGTACCAAAAGGGAAAAAGTCAAATGAAAATAAGATGCTACTTTTCACTAGGCAGATTGGTGTTTGAAGCAGGAGTGCATGGGGTCGGAAACAGGGTGAATACAGGTAGCGGAGTTAAATGGTATGAAATTTTACCACTTATCAAATTTTACCATTTCTCATCTTGCATCCTAAGTGAAAACATTCACTTAACCAAGATACATGTATAGGGAGGGATGTTCCCAGCAGCACGGTCTGCAGTATAAAAAACTGGAAACCCAGAGTCCATCAACGAGGAACCAGTTAAATTATAACACATCTTCCTCTACACCATGATATATCACATAGCTATTAACAAGAATAAGGCAGATCTACATGCACTAATATGGAAAAAAGTGTCATTATCACACAAAACCACTTGCAAAAAGGATGTACAGTGACACCCCTCCTCTTTGTTGCAAGATAACAATTATGTTGTGTGATTATATCTGCCTTAACTCTAAAACATATGGCACATGAAGGAAGGAACTTTAACTTCTAGGGCTTTATCCCAGAGCCACCCCAGAATACTACCAAGCCCATACATAACAGGTGCCAAAAAATATTTGTTGAATAAAAGAATACTTATTCCAGCAAGGCATGTAACAGGCACTCAATAAATATTTGTTGAATTTGGCAGATACACAGAGAAAAAGAATCAAAGATTATACTCTCTTAATAATGGTTAGCTATGAGCCTGAGATTAAGGAGGGACTTTCATTTTCATCCAAAAATTGATTATGGACTATGGTGTCCCTACTACTACTGTTAGTGTGCTGGACAGCAGAAAAATACACAACAATTAACAAGAACAGACAAGGACACAGGTTTCATGGTACACAAACACCTATTAAACCAATAACATGCATAAAATTGCTAATATTTTATGCTGCCTACAAGAAACTCACCTCAAACGCAAAGATATCCCCAGATTAAAAGTGAAGGGATGGAAAAAGGTATTTGATGCAAATAACAAAGAGAAAAAAGCAGGTGTTGCAGTACTTGTATCAGACAAAATAGACTTCAAAATGAAGAAAGTAGCAAGAGATAAAGAAGGACACTACATAATGATAAAGGGGTCAATCCAACAAGAAGATATAACCATTTTAAATATATATGCACCTAACACAGGGGCGCCGGCATTTGTGAAACAAATACTAACAGAATTAAAGGAGGAAATAGACAGCAATGCATTCATCTTAGGTGACTTCAACACACCACTCATTCCAAGGGACAGATCAACCAGACAGAAAATAAGTAAAGACACAGAGGCATTGAACACACTAGAACAGATGGACCTAACAGACATCTACAGAACTCTACACCCAAAAGCAACGGAATACACATTCTTCTCAAGTGCACATGGAACATTTTCCAGAATAGACCACATACTAGGCCACAAAAAGAACCTCAGTAAAATCGAAAATATTGAAATTATACCTACCAACTTCTCGGATCATAAAGGTATTAAACTAGAATTAAACTTTAGAAAGAAATCAAAAAGGCTCACAAATACATGGAGACTTAACAACATTCTCCTAATTAATCAATGGGTCAATGACCAAATCAAAACAGAAATCAAAGAGTATATGGAGACAAATGACAACAACAATACAAAGCCACAGCTTCTGTGGGACGCAGCAAAGGCAGTTCTAAGAGGAAAGTATACTGCAATCCAGGCCTATCTAAAGTAAGAAAAACATTCCCAAATGAATAGTCTAAAGACACAATTACTGAAATTGGAAAAAGAACAACAAATGAGACCCAAAGTCACCAGAAGGAGGGACATAATAAAGATCAGAGAAGAAATAAATAAAATTGAGAAGAACAAAATAGAAAAAAATCAATGAAACCAAGAGCTGGTTCTTTGAAAAAATAAACAAAATAGATAAACCCCTAGCCAGACTCATTAAGAGAAAAAGAGAATCTACACACATAAACAGAATCAGAAATGAGAAAGGAAAAATCACGACGGACCCCACAGAAATACAAAGAATTATAAGAGAATATTATGAGAATCTATATGCTAACAAGCTGGAAAACATAGAAGAAATGGACAACTTCTTAGAAAAATACAACCTTCCAAGACAGACCAAGCAAGAAACAGAAAAACTAAACAGACCAATCACCAGCAACGAAATTGAATTGGTAATCAAAAAACTACCCAAGAACAAAACCCCGGGACCTGATGGATTCACCTCTGAATTCTACCAGACATATAGAGAAGAAATAACACCCATTCTCCTTAAAGTTTTCCAAAAAATAGAAGAGGAGGGAATACTTCCAAACTCATTCTATGAAGCCAGCATCACTCTAATACCAAAACCGGGCAAAGACCTCACCAAAAAAGAAAATTACAGACCAATATCCCTGATGAACGTAGATGCAAAAATACTCAACAAAATATTAGCAAACCGAATTCAAAAATACATCAAGAGGATCATACACCATGATCAAGTGGGATTCATCCCAGGGATGCAAGGATGGTACAACATTCGAAAATCCATCAACATCATCCACCACATCAACAAAAAGAAGAACAAAAACCACATGATCATCTCCATAGATGCTGAAAAAGCATTTGACAAAATTCAGCATCCATTCCTGATTAAAACTCTCAACAAAATGGGTATAGAGGGCAAGTAACTCAACATCATAAAGGCTATATATGACAAACCCACAGCTAACATCATACTTAATGGTGAGAAGCTGAAAGCTTTTCATCTAAGATCGGGAACAAGACAGGGATGCACACTCTCTCCACTGTTATTCAACATAGTACTGGAGGTCGTAGCCACGGCAATCAGACAAAACAAAGACATACAAGGCATCCAGATTGGTAAAGAAGAAGTCAAATTGTCACTATTTGCAGATGACATGATATAGTACATAAAAAACCCTAAAGACTCCACTCCAAAACTACTAGAACTAATATCTGAATTCAGCAAAGTTGCAGGATAAAAAATTAACACACAGAAATCGGTTGCTTTCCTATACACTAACAATAAACTAACAGAAACAGAAATCAGAAAAACAATTCCATTCACAATTGCATCAAATAGAATAAAATACCTAGGAATAAACCTAACGAAGGAAGTGAAAGACCTGTACCCTGAAAACTACACGACATTCCTAAGAGAAATTAAAGAGGACACTAACAAATGGAAATGCATCCCATGCTCTTGGCTAGGAAGAATAAATATTGTCAAAATGGCTATACTACCTAAAGCAATCTACAGATTCAACGCAATCCCTATCAAACTACCAACAGCTTTCTTCAATGAACTCGAACAAATAATTCTAAAATTCATATGGCACCACAAAAGACCCCGAATAGCCAAAGCAATCCTGAGAAGGAGGAATAAAACAGGGGGAATTACGCTCCCTGACTTCAAGCTCTACTACAAAGCCACAGTAATCAAGACAATTTGGTATTGGCACAAAAACAGACCCACAGATCAGTGGAATAGAACAGAAAATCCAAACATCAACCCAAACACATACAGTCAATTAATATTTGATAAGGGAGCCTTGGATATACATTGGGGAGATGATGGCCTCTTCAGCAGCTGGTGTTGGAAAAACTGGACAGCTACATGTAAGAGAATGAAACTGGACTACTGTCTGACCCCATACACAAAGGTAAACTCAAGGTGGATCAAGGACCTGAATGTAAGTCATGAAACTATAAAACTCTTAGAAAAAAATATAGGCAAAAAGCTCTTGGACATAAACATGAGCAACTTCTTCATGAACATATCTCCCTGAGCAAGGGAAACAAAAGCAAAAATGAACAAGTGGGACTATATGAAGCTGAAAAGCTCTGTACAGCAAAGGACACCATCAGTAGAACAAAAAGACTTCCTACAGTATGGGAGAATATGTTCATAAATGACGTATCCGATAAGGGGTTGACATCCAAAATATATAAAGAACTCACGCACCTCAACAAACAAAAAGCAAATAATCCATTTAAGAAATGGGCAGAGGACATGAATAGACACTTCTCCAAGAAGAAATTCAGATGGCCAACAGGCACATGAAAAGATGCTCCACATCACTAATTAACAGACAAATGCAGATTAAAACCACAATGAGATATCACCTCACACCAGTAAGGATGGCCAACATCCAAAACACAAACAACAACAAATGTTGGTGAGGATGTGGAGAAAAGGGAACCCTCCTACACTGCTGGTGGGACTGCAAATTAGTTCAACCATTGTGGAAAGCAGTATGGAGGTTCCTCAAAAAACTCAAAATAGAAATACCATTTGACCCAGGAATTCCACTCCTAGGAATTTACCCTAAGAATGCAGCAGCCCAATTTGAAAAGGACAGATGCACCCCTATGTTTATCGCAGCACTATTTACAATAGCCAAGAAATGGAAGCAACCTAAGTGTCCATCAGTAGATGAATGGATAAAGAAGATGTGGTACATATACACAATGGAATATTATTCAGCCATAAGAAGAAAACAAATCCTACCATTTGCAACAACATGGATGGAGCTAGAGGGTATTATGCTCAGTGAAATAAGTCAAGCTGAAAAAGACAAATACCAAATGATTTCACTCATATGTGGAGTATAAGAACTAAGGGGAAAAAAAAACTGAAGGAACAAAACAGCAGGAGACTCACAGAACCCGAGAACGGACAAATAGTTACCAAAGGGAAAGGGACTGGGGAGGATGGGTGGGAAGGGAGGGGTAAAGGGGAAGAAGGGACATTACAATTAGCAGATGTAATGTTCGGGGGGCACGGGGAGGGCTGTACAACCCAGAGAGGACAAGTAGTGACTCTATGGCATCTCACTAAGCTGATGGACAGTGACTGCAATGGGGTTGGGGGGGGGAACCTGATGAAGGGGGTAGTGTAATCACCATAATATTACTCGTTTAATTGTAGATTAATGATATCAAAATAAACTAAAAAAAATTGATAATATTTAACGTTGTAAAGATTAAGTAGTAAAAGTACAGCATGCAGTGAGAATAAAACAAGTGATCATCTTGTGTCAGTAACTATTAAAGCTGGATGAGTACATGGGAACTCAAGTAACACCCTCTCTACTTGTATATGATTAAAATTAAGACTTGGTTTTTTAATTAAAAAGAAAAAAAAAGGTCCTGATTTGGACTGAGTCAGGCAAAGTTCGTAAGACCAAAGGGACCAAAACTGTTAATTCAACTAAGAGAAAATGTGAACCGACAGAAAGTGTCATTAGAATATCATCAGTGAAAGAAGCTTAAGAGTGAAGCCTAGCAGTCTTCATCAAGGGCTCTGGACTAGAGCTATAACGAGTTACTGAAGTGTTTTTTAAACTGACATGACATTAACTTCCTAGAATGCATTACATTTCCATGTTTTAACTCAGGTACTGTTTCTCTAGTAAGAACAAAACAGACATTGCACTCCTATACACAGCTGGAAGTACAAACAAGTCCAGACTGAAAATTCCTTCAAAATTTTAGCTGTCACAAAAATAAATTAACATATGATGCCATTCTCACCTATCAAATCAAAAAATGTGATTAACAAACATATCATGTTGGTGATGGTATGAGTAAACGACACTCTTACACATTGACAGTAAGAATACAAAGTGGAACCATCATTCTGATGGACAATTTAGCAATTAAGATGAAAAATGCACACTCCTAACCTAATAATTTTACTGCAAGGCACTTACCTATGATCCTCACTGTTAGCAAATACATCTGGTCCTAAGAATTAGGACACACAATATTTGCAGAGTACTGTGGATATAGGATTTAGTACAGATTGCTTTCATCCTGTGACAGAACTAAGAGTCTCAGAAATGTAAATAGTCCTGATTCACCTTGACTTTGAATACAGCTGAACACCTCTTCAGCTCTGGCATCTCATAACAAACTGTTGTGTGAAGTATAAAAAATATATTCACAATATTATTAATTCTTTTAATTTCTTGCTAGGCATCAGGCAACAAAAGGAGAATGTGAGTAGAAAAGAAGCCTTTTTGTTACTTAAATAAAAACTACTTGAACTTCAGATTACGCAGTTTCCAAAGCACAAATGACCAAAAGAAAAAAAAAAGATAGACTGAACTACATTAAAATTAAAAGCTTTTGTACTACAAATGATATCAAGAAGGTGAAAATTAAAGATCTATAAAATAAGGCAAAATATTTGCAAATATAAGGATCTTGTATGCAGAATATATAAATAACTCTTACAACTCACTAATAAAATGACAACCCAATTTAAAAATGGGTGAAGGACTTGAATAGACATTTCCCAAAGAAGATACACAAGTGGCCCATAAGCACATGCAAAGATGCTCAACATTATTAGACATCAGAGAAATGCAAAGCAAAACCACAATGAGATACCATTTCACAGCCAGTTAGGAGGACTATGAGAAGACAGACAAAAACAAATGTAACAATGTGGCAAAATTTGAATCCTCATAGATTGTGACTATGTAAGACAGCAGGCAGCCACTTTTGGAAAATAAATTGTCAGTTACTCAAAATACGAAATACAGAATTTGTCATATGATCGAGCAATTCTACTTTTAAGGATACACCCAAAAGAAATGAAAACACATGCCCATATAAAAACGTGTACACAAATTTTCATCGCAGCATTATGGTAGCCATTAAGTGGAAACCCAAATGTCCATCAACTGATGGATATATAAAATGGGGTAGGTACATACACAAAACTGTATATTATGTGTCTATAAAAAGAAATGAAAATGGCCAAGAAGCCCATGAAGAGGCTCAACTCGTTAGTCATTAGGAAAATGCAAATCAAAACCACAGAGATGCTTCTTCAAACCCACTAGGATGGCAACTTAAAAATAAAGAAAAAATAAGTAAGTGTTGGCAAGTATGAAGAGAAACTGGAACTTCATACACCAGAAATGTATTAATGGCACAGCAGCTATAGAAAACAGTGTGCCATAAAACTCTTAGAAAACAACATAGGCAAAAATCTCCTGAATATAAGCATGAGCAACTTCTTCCTGAAAGCATCTCCTCGAGCAAGGGAAACAAAAGCAAAAATGAACTCATGGGACTACATCAAACTAAAAAGTTTCTGTATGGCAAAGGACACCATCAACAGAACAAAAAGGCATCCTACAATATGGGTTGTAAGTGACATATCTGACAAGGGGTTAACATTGAAAATATACAAAGAAATTACACCCATCAACACCCAAAAAGCAAATAACCTGATTAAAAAATGGGCAGAGGATATGAAGAGACAGTTCTCCAAAGAAGAACTTCAGATGGCCAACAGACACATGAAAAGATGCTCCACATCACTAATCATCAGGAAAATGCAAATTAAAACCACAATGAGATATCACCTCACACCAGTAAGGATGGCCACCATCCAAAAGACTAAGAACAAATGCTGGAGAGGATGCGGGGAAAGGGGAACCCTCCTACACTGCTGGTGGGAATGTAAGCTAGTTCAGCCACTGTGGAAAGCAATATGGAGGTTCCTCAAAAAACTCAAAATACAAATACCATTTGACCTGGAAATCCCACTCCTTGGAATTTACCCAAAGAATGCAACTTCTCAGATTCAAAAAGACATATGCACCCCTATGTTTATTGCAGCACTTTTTACAATAGCCAAGATATGGAAGCAACCTAAGTGTCCATCAGTAGATGAATGGATAAAGATGTGCTACATATACACAATGGAATACTATTCAGCCATAAGAAACAAACAAATCCTACCATTTGCAACAACATGGATGGAGCTGGAGGGTATTATGCTCAGTGAAATAAGCCAGGTGGAAAAGACAAGTGCCAAATGGTTTCCCTCATTTGTGGAGTATAACAACAAAGCAAAACTGAAGGAACAAAATAGCAGCAGACTCAGAGACTCCAAGAAGGCACTAGTGGTTACCAAAGGGGAGGGGTGTGGGAGGGTGGGTGGGGAGGGAGGGAGAAGGGGATTGAGGGGTATTATGTTTAGTACACATGGTGTGGGGGATCAAGGGGAAAACAGTGTAGCAGAGAAGGCAAATAGTGAATCTGGGGCATCTTACTACACTGATGGACAGTGACTGCACTGGGGTATGGGTGAGGACTTGATAATATGGGTAAATGTAGTAACCACATTGTTTTTTCATGAGAAACCTTCATAAGAGTGTGTATCAATAACACCTTAATAAACCCCCCCAAAAAATAAAAGTGTGGCAGTTCCTTAAAAATTAAAAATTCCACCATATACAGCAATTCCACTCCTAAGTACACCAAAAGAATTGAAAACGTATTCTAACAAAAACTTGTACACACGTTTGTAGCAGCACTACTCCCAATAGCCAAAAAGTGGAAATAACCAAAATGTCCATCAAGTTAACTATGTGAGGTGATAAATCACCTTGACCTTGGCAATCATTCCACAATGTGTATCAAAGCATCACCTTGTATGCTTTATATAATAGTTTTATGTGTCAATTGTTCCTCCATAAAGTTGGGGGGGGGGGTTAAGTCTATCAACAGAATAAACAAAATGCAGTTATCCAAACAATGTAATAATAATCAGCCATAAAAGCTACAACATGCTGATACATGCTACAACATGGATGACCCTTAAAACGTTATACTAAGTGTAAGCCAGACAAAAAGGGCCACATACTGATTCCATTTATATGAAATATCCAGAATAGAGAAATCCACAGAGACACAAAGATTAGTGGTTGCCTGGGGTGGGGGAGAGGGGAAATGGGAAGTGACTACTTGACGGACAGGGAGTTTCCTTTTAGAGTGATGGAAAATGTCCTGAAGTAGACAGTGGTGATGTTTGTACAACACTGTAAAGGCTTTTAATGCCATTGAATTGTATACTTTAAAATGTAAATTTTGTTATGTACATCACACAATTTTTAAAAAATGAAATACTGATACATGCTACATGGATAATCCTTAAAAATATGATGCTAAGTTAAAGAACTAGTCATAAAAACTCCATATACTGTATAATCCCATTTCTCGAAATGTCAAGAATGGGCAGTTTTAGAGGTAGGAAGTAAATCGGTGGTTGCTTGGAGCACGGTGGGGGGGTGAGTGGTTCAGGTGGGAAACGGGTGGGCTGAGTGCCACTTTAATGAATATGGGTTTTTTTTAAGGGGGCCTAAATTGTTCTAAAATCACATTGTGGTGATGGCTGAACAAACCCTGTGAGTATACAAACAAAAAAAGACAATGGATTGTATATTTTAAGTGGGTGAATCGTGTATGTGAACTCCTATCTTAATGCTGTTAAAAAAAAACTGCTTGGACATAAACCTTGCAATTGCAGCTGAAAACTCACCTTCTCTATGATATACACCTTTTAGTGATCTCAGCTATTTTCTACTCCTTTACTTGCGGTAAAATCAGAACTACTCTCAGAGTTTATATTTTTTGGTTACCCTGGAACCTAATTATGTTAAACTGACTGAAGCTCAACAAATTCTATTACACACACGGACTTGTGTCATGCCACTACTTACTGCTGGAGTCAGACTTGCCCTCCTGGGAAGCCAGACGCCCAGAGCTTGATTATTCATTTGCTTTATGGAGCTCTCTAACTTGTTTTACTTCTCAAACTAGATTTAAGCTCCAAAGCTGCGACCTTCACTTTCATTCTTTCTGGATCCCGCCGCACAGTGTACAAACTCCAGAAAGCCTTTACTAAATGCCTGCTGAAAGAAGGCTACTGAGCATGCCCGGCTTGGCCAAGTCAATTCAACAATATTCCGGAACAAAAACTGTAGTTCCCGCGTTCAAAGGTGGAAAAACAGGGGAGTCAGACACAATGCCTAAGGATTCATTCTGAAAGGAAAGGCAAGGTTCAAGGGCTAAGCAGAAGTGAAGGACAGCACTTAACACAGCTCAAACTTCGTACTTGGTAGGGCGCTGCAGAGTCAGACCCTCCCCCCCAACAAAAAAAAACGGTAAAAAATACGAGAGAGGAGGTCAACTTTGGGTGAAGGGTACCAATGACGTAGGTTAACCATATGTTTTTCGAAAGCAGCCCTACCCAAAAATAATGCTAAGATCAAGCCTTCAGTGTCAACACTAATACACGATATACTATGATGAAACTCACTTCGCAGAGCTCCCTTTTTACAAACGAAAAAGCTGAAACGTGGCCAAGATATACCAACTACCAACGTTTGCTAAGCTCTCAGCTCTTGCCTTCAACCATTTCCACCGCCATCTTCCGGGTAACAACCCAAAACCCTTTCCAAAGGGCTTTCAACAGCATCACCTCTGTGCAGAGACCTGGAAAGCTGTTTGCCAGATCGCCCAGACCGCGGAAAGGAAGAAGCCTCCACCTTGCTGTCTCAGCGCCTGCTAGATGCACGCAACCGTCCCCTCTTCTTTCCCCCAACCCGACCCCCAGCCCAGTTTTCCAAGGTCCAACGCGAGGGAGACGCGAGGCCCAGTGCGTGGGCCTCACCTGCACACGCCGCGGATGCAGGGCTCCAGCCAGATGCGGTAGGCGGTCTCGATGTGTTCCTGCGACACCTCCTCTGGCCGCACCGTCTCCGCCCAGCGCCAGGCCGCCTTCTCTAGCTGCAGCCGCGGGGCCATAGCGTTGGCCCCAGAAGCACCTTACAAGCAGGGCCGCCGCTGCCACCACCGGCGCCTCCGCCGCTGCCCAAATAGGATCCGCCACCTGCCAGCAATGAGGACCAGGTGCTCCTTCGGCCAGCTGGCCAGTCAATCACCTGTGCGCGCCTCTGCCGCCGCGCCGCCCGCCCGCCAGCGCCCGACCCGCACGACCGGCCGCAAAGCGCGGCCGCTAACACCCGACACCCCCTGCGCCAGCAGTCGTTGTAGGGAGGTACTCCCTGCCGCGGTCAGCGCATGCGCGTGCCCAGGAGTCTTTGCGCCTCCCGCACCTCTGGCCCGACGGGCGGAGGAAAGGGAAACGACTGTCGTATAGCCTTGCCACGTCCTCACCAACTCTGCTGGGGAAGCCGCGTCTAAGACCCTGTCCAGGATAGCATCTTGCGAACTACTCTTAACAAGCCACCGCCTCCAGGCTTTCCTGTTTGTTGGTATTTCCCATTTTAATCGTTAAGGATTCACGCGAGAGGCCACTCATCGCAGACCACAGGTCCGCGGGGCGGGTCCTGAAACCCAGTCACCAAAGAAACCAGGGTGGGTTCTCTTGAGACTAAACCGGCTCCGACTCTTTTCCGAGCCTCCTGACGTCACGGGATGTTCTGGGCCTTTCTTGAACTAGAACTAGACTACGTGTCCCGGCATGCCTTGCGTACTGCCGCTCTCTGGATCCCAGGAATACTGGGATTTGTGGTCTTCGAGGTGCTGGGTGCGGGAGAGCAGGCGGGTGCAGGGGCTGAGTTTCTCTGGCCGGGAGGGTCACCCTTGACGGCAGGCTGAGCCTCCTCATTACTGTTATCTGCGTATGGTAATTTCCTAGTTCTTTCTTAAAGCTCTTCCCTAGCTCTCGGCTCGAAAGACATTTCCTTTTTGCAACTCCTGCCCCAGGACATAAAGAGTAGTCTTAAAATGTTTTGCAAACTGTAAAAGGGCACTGCCTTAATGACTTTTAAATACATTACATTTGAAAGGGAGCCCTACAGGGGTCTAAATACAATTTTCTAACCTAGCAGTTTACCAGCTGGGTAACCTTGGACTGGACGCTGAACCTGTGCTGTTCATTAGACATTCACTGAAGGCAAAACGAAAATGAGACGTCCCCGCCTTTGGTGCGGGGACAGTGGTAGATACACAAAGTAAGTTCTCCCTCCCAGCGTCGGAAGGTTTGGAATACTTGGTAAAAATTTCCCAGAAGGGATAACTCCTAAGCCTATCCTTAAAAGGTGAGTAGAATCTAGCCAGGGTAGAAGAAAGGTACCTTTTCAGACAAACAGAACCGCAAGAAGCAAAAGCACAGAAGAGAAGTTCTTAGTATGAGGCCACATATTCTGAGACGAATTGGTAAGAGGTAAGGCTTGAGAGGCTGGCTTTATCTGAGGAACTCATCGAAAGGGTTTAAAGCTGGTGAGTAATGTACCGGAGATTTGTATTTTACATAGCTTCCTCTGTCTGGGTCAAGGTCAGAGGCGGAGAAAGCTCATTGAAGTAATCCAAGCTAGAGATAATAAAGACCTGACCCAAAGTGGTGTGATAGATATGGAGTAAACAGCCGCATTTGAAAGATATTTAGGTCGTGGTATTGCTACAGCGTGATGCTTGATCCTTAGTGCTTACAGCTCCAAGTATCATAGATTGCCTCACTTAGCACATGATCAAATTGTGAATATTCACCATCCTGTCACTGCTATATGCCATTTTTCTAACTCAGTAACTATATGAGTGGACTTACCACCAAATGAGAGAGACTACAGAGGGAGCAAGTTTAAAAAGGAGATGATTTCAGTTGCATTCTGGGTGCATCAGGGACATCCATGTCTGGAGAGCAGGCATAATTCTGAATCTTGCAGGATATATTGCTTCTGCATCATGAATTTTCCAATCTTTACAGCATTCAAATGTGCTACAACTTCTCCCAAATTTGACAAACCTTCTCCGACTCCCACATCCTCCAGCTACTGTCCCATTTCTCTGCTCCCTTTATAGCAAAACTGGAAAGAGTTGTTTATATTCTTCTCCACTTCCCCTCTTCTATCCCCCTTAAGTTCATTCCAAATTAGGTCCTTGCCTCCATTACCCCCAAAACTATTCATAGGAAGGTCATGGAAGACCTCCATATTGTTGAATCCGGTGGTAAACTCACTCTATTTTATTTGACCTGTCTGCACCATTTGACCCTGTTTTTCACTCTCTCCTCTTAGAAGCACTTTCTTTTCTTCTTCATGGCCTTTCTTTTTCACTGATCTTTGCTGGTTCTTTCTCATCTCCTTAACCCATGAACTTGAGTGGGCTGGAGTTGTCCTTGGACCTCTTTTCTAACTGCATATACTCCCCGGGTGATCTGATCTCCACCAGTAGTTTTAAATACCAGCTGTGTGTTCATGACTAGACCAGACCTCACTCCTGTCAGCAAAAAGTTCATTAAAATCACCTTGAAATAAAGACAGTTTTATTTGAGGCAAACTGAGGACTTATAAGCCTGGAAACATTAATTCCCACAGGTAGAAGAAATATTTCAAAAAGCCCAAGTTATGTAAAGGTTTTATATCCTTGAGGAGGCAGGCAAGAAAGAATTTCAAAAGGGTACACTGCATTTAAAATATGCGATGCTTTAAAAAAAGACGGGGTTGTATTAAGGGGAAGGGCAAACATTCTTGCTTAGGTCCTTGAGCTGGAATCCTGAAGACAACAGATGTGCTGATACATACTTTGTTTAGCTTTTAACTTGTTTTCAATTAAAAGATGGTATTATAAAGATATAAAGCTTAAGTTTTCAAGGGTGGCTATTTTGAGACTCCCAGAGTTAATGAAACTTCCAGTACTTAGGCCTAAGAAATCTTTTGGTGGGCCCTAGTATGATGGCCAGCTTTTCTTTAGTTCATACCCCTTAAATGCCAGACACATATATCCTGCTTCTTACTTGATATCTGCTGTGTGCAATAGGTACTTCATGTTTTACAGGTCCAAAATATACCCTTATTGGAACCCTCCTACACTGCTGGTGGGAATGTAAATTAATTCAACCGTTGTGGAAAGCAGTATGGAGGTTCCTCAAAAAACTCAAAATAGAAATACCATTTGACCCAGGAATTCCACTCCTAGGAATTTACCGTAAGAATGCAGCAGCCCAGTTTCAAAAAGACATATGCACCTCTATGTTTATTGCAGCACTATTTACAATAGCCAAGAAATGGAAGCAACCTAGGTGTCCATCAGTAGGTGAATGAATAATGATGATGTGGTACATATACACAATGGAATATTATTCAGCCATAAGAAGAAAACAAATCCTACCATTTGCAACAATATGGATGGAGCTAGAGGGTATTATGCTCCGTGAAATAAGCCAGGCAGAGAAAGACAAGTATCAAATGATTTCACTCATCTGTGGAGTATAAGAACAAAGGAAAAACTGAAGAAACAAAACTGCCACAGACTCACAGAACCCAAGAGTGGACTAACAGTTACCAAACGGAAAGGGACTGGGGAGGATGGGTGGGAAGGGAGGGATAAGGGGGAAAAGGAGGCATTATGATTAGCATACATAATGCAGGTGGTGGGGGGCACAGGGAAGGCAGTAGAACACAGAGAAGACAAGTAGTGACTCTATAGCATCTTACTACACTGATGGACAGTGACTGCAATGCGGTATGTGGTGGGGACTTGATAATGGGGGGAGTCTAGTAACCATAATGTTGCTCGTTTAATTGTACATTAATGATACCAAAAAAAAAAAATACCCTTATTCTACTAACAATTGCCCCCAAAATACCCTTCTGTAATTTTCCCCATCTCATCAGGTGGCAACTCCATTCCAAAAAATCTTAGAGGCAGCTTTAACTTCTCTCTTACACCCCCATCCAGTCCTTCCACAAATCCTTTCACTGTGCCTTCAAAATATATACAGGATGCAACCACTATACAGTTAGAATTACCACCCTGGCCACTCACCTGGGTTATTGCAAAAGCTTCCTAACTTGTCTCCATGTTTTCACCCTTGCTTCTTTGTAGTCTATTCTTGGCATGTAAACCACATGGACATTCCTCTGCTCAAAAGCCTCCAAGAACTTCCCATCTCATTCAGAATAAATAACCGAGGCCCTTCCCTGTACACCTAATTGCCCAGACCTCATCATTTACTGCCTGTAGCTTCTGGCTGCAGGGGTTTCCCTGCTCCAGGCAAGTTCACTAGGATTCGGTGAGACTGAATAACAATAGAATGTTGGGGGTAAAAAGGTGTGCATACCAAGTTTTATTCTCAAGGCAGGAGGTTGAGCACTGCACTCCTGTCCACCTCCATCTTTGCCCCCAGCTCATCCTCTGCTCCCCTCTTTCCTTTTTTCTCTTCCTGTCTCTTGCTTTCTTCTCTAGGCTCAGCTCTCCTGCTTCCCTCTGCTCTTAGCACAGGGCAGAAATCTTCTGTAGCAATACCAGTAATGGCTTATTGGCAACGGGTATGCAAGCATGTGCCTGCACAGTAGAGTAAGTATTACCTCATCACACATACACGATGCGTATTAGGTGAGGATCCTGGCCATGGAACTCACATTTTCCCTACACTACCACCCTCCCTTCCCCCAATTTTGCCCCAACAACACTGCCTTCTTCCTCCTTGTTCCATAACTACCCAAGCAACCTCCTCCTACCTTGGGGCCTTTGTATTTGCTGTTTCCTTTACCTGGAACTGTTGGGAAAGAATTTGGAGATGCAGGGAAGTCATAGTGAAAGGTAAGGAAGGAATTAAAGCAAGAATAGCAGGGAATGACAGCTGCCTTGCAGGCAGCAGAGAGCAAGGAAGAACAGAGGGAGGAAAAGGAAGCTCACTGAACTGCTCGGCATAGGGCAAATCCCTTGCCAACTCCTAAAGCTAGAGTCACCTGGAGTCCAGTGTCTGCTTGAATCTGCATAGTGTGGGACTAAGTTTCTACCACCCCAGGATTTTGGGGAGCTGCAGAGCACTGGATGTAGTGAGATGTTCTGAAAACTTCTCAAAGGCAAAGAAAGGAGATTTTCAGGCAAGCTACTAAACAGCACACTCTTACAGCTGCAGTCCTATCCGGGTCACCCAGGCAATGGGAACTGGCAAGCCCAAATCAGAGCTCTCAGTAGCTGCTCCCTACTTATCTGGAGTAGAACAGAGACAGAGTGGAGACTTGTGCTTAAATCTGGAGAACAGAATGAAATAGCAAAGTAAAGTAACAAAGACACCACTGGAAGAGCACAGAGACAAAATGTAGTAAGTTGAGCAGTAAGAAGTCTTTAAGGCAAAAAGTACACATACACTGGAATAAAAGGGAGTGTGGGCAACCTCAGAGAGGAAGTTCCCTTAGTTTAGGATTTGGAGTTTTATAGAGCCTTTTGGCTAGGGGTCAGCGTAAGACGACATGGTGTATACAGGTAATTCATAATTCCTTTGAAGTTTTGTCTTAAGGAAAAGGTTATTTAGGTGACTGTGTTTACACAGATCTCAGCATTCTTTATCTACGTAGGTTCATTTACACTTTAGAGGTCTATCTCCTGTCCTAGTTACAAAGTTACTCAGTTAATTAAGGGGCTAGAAGAAGAGGAAAAACAGTGCATAGATTAAATTAAAGAATAAGCTGGGCCTTTTTTGCAGGCTAAATAGATTTTATAATGGCATGATTTAATTGGTACAATGAAGATGCGGGCTGCATTCTATTGTTTTTCTTTATCTGGGGAATTGTTTTTCATCTGGGGAATACCTGGACATTCCAAGTCACTTCTGGCCTTTGAAACTTCAACCATTAACTAATTAACTCTGTGAGTCCATTCGGCTCTCTGGTTTTATCTGGTTAAGTCTCTGAGTCCTTTTAGTGGGCTTTATTGGCTTTATTCTACCTCCACCCTGCTCATGTCTGTCTTTTTGCCTAACAGAACAATCTTCCCCTGCACAGCCATATGGCTTGCTCCTTAACCTAAATTTCAGAAACGGGGAGGACCCTAGAAAGAAGCTGCAGAAAGAACAATTATTAGATATAGGGAAAAGGATTGAATATCTCAGAAGCTTAGGGAGGAAAGTTTCAAGAAGATAAGAATGGTCAGCAATGTTAAATTCTCTTCTATTGTCCTCCCCATTTCTTGGCTCCCTTCACAGTAAAATCATTCAAAGAAGTATCTACCCCCAGTGCTGTCCAATAGAAATACAATGTGAACCACACCAGTAATTTAAAATTTTTTAGTAGCCACATTTAAAAAAAGTAAAATGGTGAAATTAATTTTAATTATTAAACCCAGTACATCCAAAATGTTTACATTTTCATATGAAATCGGTATTTTTAAAATCTCAGTGAAATAGTCTCCTTTTTATCACACTAAAAAGAGATTTTGGAAATCTGGCATGCATTGTTACACTTACAGCTCATCTCAGTTCAAACTACCCACATTCGGTTGTTCAGTTGCACAGTAGCCACATGTGGCAAGTAGACGACAGCACAGGCTATAGTCTTGGTTCCTCATCTATTCAGCCAACTCCCATCTGGCCTATGACCTTCTCACCCCTCTAACAGTTGCTTTTATCAAGGTCACCTTAACTTCCATGTTAGCCAAGCCAGTGGTCTCTCTGTTCTTCGCTGCCGTCACCGGCCCAGATGACCATTCCCACCATCTCCGAATGCCCTTCTCTAGGGCTTCAGTATTGTTCCTGGTTTTCAGCTGCTGCTCCTCAGTCTTCTTTGCACCTCCTCCTCCTCTTTGGGTTTTCTGATTGCTAGTGTAAAGGAAAAACTCATTCCCGTGCATCTCCTCTACTCTCAGTACTCCAACACTACTTCACTTCTGACACCAAGAGTGTGGATTTTCCATACATCAAGCAATTCTGTGACACAGGTAGGTGTCCTACAGTTTAACTCAATTCTAACACTACCTGGAGATAGCCCCCAGATCACATAGGTTAAAGGTTCAGTCCTACAAGACTGTACACACACACACTCCCCTTCAGACACAAATTGCAATTCCAGGTTCTCACCAGTGCTACTGACAAACTACTTTATGCCCTCCAACTATAGACTGAAGGTTCCCATGACCCCCTGCTCAGGTTCGGTTAATTTTCTAGAGCCACTCACAGGGCTTATTTTACCTACCAATTACCAGTTAATTATAAAAGAATGTCACCCAAGGACAGCCAAATGGAAGAGATGCATAGGGCAAGGCAAGTGAGAAGGAGCCCAGAGCTTCCATGCCTCTCTGGGAGCACCACCCTCCCAGCACCTCTGTTTACCAGTTGAGAAGCTCTCTGAACCCTATCCTTTTGGGTTTCAATGGAGGCTTCATTACATAAGCACGATTGATTAAATCATTGGCCACTGGTGATTGATTCAGCCTCTGCCCCTCAATCTCCCCTTCCTAGAGGTGGGGAGCAGGAGTAGGGCTGAAATTTCTAGCCCTCTAATCAAGGTTGGTTCCCCTGGTAACCAGCTCACATCCTTAGGTTACCTAGGGGCTTTGTAAAAGTCATCTCATTAACATAAACTCAGGTGTGCTTGAAAGGGGTGTTTATGAATAATAAAGAGACAACTTTATCACATTAATCACTTAGGAAATTCCAAGAGTTTTAGGGCTCTGTGGCAGGAATGAAGGAAGGTGAAATACATATTTCTTACTATAAATCACAATATCACGGCTAGAGTTTTCTAACCTTTGTCCTAGGTGCTCTTCTATATCAGTCAATAAAAAAAGAAAAGTATGAACCTAGATCATGTCACTCCATTCTGGTGTCCTTTTGCATTTTAAATAAAACCTTTAAACAAAATCTAATAAAATAATCTTTTTCATGACCTTTAGGACTATAGTAGGCAGAATAATGGCACCACAGAGATGTTGCCACAGACTGACTGTTTTTGTCCCTCCTGCCCCCAAATGCATATGTTAAATCCTAAGGCCCAGTGTGACAGTATATGGAAATGGGCCTTTGGGAAATGATTAGGTTATGAGGGCAGCGCCTTTATGGAATTAGTGCTTTTATGAGAAAGACCCCAGAGAGCTCCCTTGCTCATTCCACCATGTGAGGACACAGTGAGAAATCAGCAATATATGAACTAGGAAGCCAGCTCTCATCAGACACCAAATCTACCAGCCCCTTGATCTTGAACTTCCCAGCCTTCAGAACAGTGAGAAATAGATCTCTGTGGTTTACAAGCCACCCAGTCTATGGTATTTTTGTTATATCAGCCCAAATGGAATAAGATGTGTGTTTCCTAATTCCCTAAACCTGTCAATGTGTTACCTTAGGTGCCAAAGGAACTTTGCAGATGAGATTAAAGACCTTAAAATGGAGAGATTCTGGATTACTCATGGACCCAGTGTAATCACAAGGGTCTTTAAAAGAGGGAGAAAGAGGGTCAGAATCAGAGAAGATGCTGCTACACTGCTGACTTTGAAGGTGGAAGAAGGAGCCACAGGCCAAGGAATGCAGAAGTTGGGGAAGACAAGGAAATGGAGCCTCCTAAAGGAGCCTTGCCAACACATTGACTTTAGCTCAGTGAAATACTTTTCAGACTTCTGACTCCAGAATTATAAATTGTTTTATCACTAAATGTGATAATACAGCAGTAATGGACATTAATACTAGGGCCCTTCACGATCTGGCAACTTCTAACTCCAACCACTTATTATTGTCCTTCCTTTCACTGTGCTTTAGTCATAGTATTCAAGTACTTTCCTGCCTCAGGTTCTTTGCAAATGCTATTCCCTCTGCTAGTAATGCTGTTCCCTAGCTCTTAAAGACATCTGGTTCTTCAGATCTCAGCTCAGATGTCTTCTCCACAGAGAAGTCCTCCCTGACCAGCCTGTCAAAAATAGACACCCCTCTCACACCCCAGCGATCACATCCCTGTTTATTTCTCCTCTAACACCACTTTTGAAATGATTGTGTTCATTTTGGTCTTATTTACTTGCCCATTATATGTCTTCCTTCTCTTAACTGTCAGCTTCTCAAGAGTAGGAACCTTGCTGCCTTGTTCATTTCTATGTTCCCATCACCCAGAACAGTGCCTGGCACATAGGTGCTTAAGAAATGTTTGTTAAATGAATGAATGTGCATTAGGATTAACGACCTGGTTTCAGTGGTGTGGTTAGAAGTAGATTATTTTTCCTAGATGAGGGAGGATTGAAAACTAGGCAGACTCACAAAGTACATATAAAGCACAAGCAGTGTTTTGATGTCATCATCCTGTCTTCCAAAACCCAGTGGGAAAGAAGGGAAAATCCCAAGCCAAAAGTGAAAGTGAAGGGTGGGAGTGGCTCACCAGCTGAGGAATAAGATGGTGAAGTCAGGGCTACCTCATCCACGAAATATTCTTGTGGACACTGTAGACACTATGTTGACACCTTTCCCTGTTGCCACTATGGATCATAGTATGAGTATGATCATATTCTAGACTTGAGTCTCCCTTTGACATCTACAGTGTGAATTGGAACACCCAGGAGTTACTCATTGATGAGAATGGTTGGGAGAGGTACCAAGACTTACAGTGAACCATGTGATATTCACTCCACTGGCTTTAATGTAATAACTTGGGAACCATTCAGAGGTAACCTCTTGAAAATTACTGATATTTATTATAGAATTATTCAATATAATAAAGGATTCCCCGATATAATAGTATCTTATCCACCTAAAATAAACCTCCCTATTAATACCCCAGCCACACAATGCACATACTCCTTTTAGGTGGGGTAAAAGTCCACAGAGTCTTAACCTCTCGGTGCTGAGAGTGATGGTCCACTAGTGAGCTTCCCGGTATGAATATTCCTTCTTTTTCTCCCAGCTTCTCCTAGGACTGTCACTGTGAATTGGATCAGCATGATCCTCTGGCTAGAGACTGGCCTTCAAGCATTAGGAGAGGGAAGGACAGGAAGCACTCTTGCTGTGGGGGTGTGGCCTCAGGATCAGGATTCTTACTATGGAGACCTCCTCTTCTGTGTATTAGTTTTCTCTAAGAATGCCATGATAACTTACTACTAACTGGATGGCTTAAAGCAACAGAAATTTATTCTTTCACAGTTCTGGAGTCTAGAAGTCCAAAATTAAGCTTCCTGCAGGGCCATGCTCTCCGTGAGGTTCTAAGGAAGGATTCTACTTGGACTCTTCCAGCTTCTGGTGGCTCCTGACATTCGTTGGCTAGAGGCAGCATAACTCCATTCTCTGCCTTCATCTTCCCCGGGTCTTCCTTTCCTCTGTGTGTATCTCTGTGTGTCTTCTCCCCATCTTATAAGGATTAGCAGTCTTTGGGTTTAGAGCCCACCCTAAGCCACTATGACCTAATCTTAATAATTATATCTGGAAAGACCTTATTTCCAAATGAAATCACATTCTGAGATTCTCTGGCTAGACATCAGTTTGGGGTGGGTGCTGTTCAGCCCACTACACTGAGTAGTCATTCTTCATGTGTTACTGTTCACACTCTTGTTCTGATTGGATATAGGCAATTTAGCAAGCCCTGATACGTCCATCCTTGATATATCTGCACATCCTAGCTCTTACCACTTCATCCACTGGACTGTAGATTTTACAGAAATGCAAATGAGGCAACCCCATTATTTTCTTATTGTTGATACACACACACACACATACACACACTTTTTTTTATTGAAGGATAGTTGATAGAGGCAACTCCAATATTTTGACATTGTTAAGATGTGAGCTGGTTCTCGCTGGGACGCATGTATCCCTCATTCCACTGGAATCAGTAAAATGCTGTGGCCAGAACCGGGACATAATTCATAATAAACACATGCACTCTACAGTCCACCCCTCAGTCCACAAGGAAATCCATTAGGTTGTCATGCAAGACCCAGTCCAGGGAATCCATTGAGTGTGTAATTCATGTCCTTCCATTCAGACTAACCAGTGGTCTGAAAGCTCACTTCTCTGATGGATAAAATGTCATTCTCATCCTCCTTTTCTTGTCCAACCTTGTCTTCTGGAGAGTGACAGTCCAGTAGAAGGGCCTTCTTGCCACCATACTTCATAAATTCAAGTGTGGAATGTGGAGTGGATGTCAATTCAAGGTCCTTTTGTTCAACCTCCTCCCCTATCGAAGTCTCCTCTTCCCCATCAAATGTCAGTGCAATGCTGTTTGTAGTGTCTGATAGTGGCACTGATCTTTCTTCCAGCACTTTCTGCACTAATCTGGCTTCTGTCCCATTCATTTCCAGCCCCCAATCTCCAGACATCTTGGAGAGAGACTTAGGCTTCTATATCTTCATTTCCTCCTTAATTTCACCTCTCAGGAACTCAACAAAAGCTTTGTCCTGGGGGATGTGCCAACCCGATGCACACTCCAGAGGGCCCGGCACTGGGCTATGGGACGAGGACTGCAGCAGATGCGGGAGCTGCGGGGAGGGGTGATGGCAGAGCCCAGTGCAGGGGACTCGCAGTGCAGCAGAGGCAGCTTCTCCACGGTGGCTGGGGCCGTGGTGCCAGTGGCGGGCACGTGAGGATGCAGAGGACCCTCCCCGGGTACCTGCTCCGTAAGTCATGCCCTCACCCCTCTGCTGCTCTATTCTCAAATCAGTATTTGACTGATAGGGGTAAGTTTCTCCTTATGAGATCTCTTGAGATCATGTCAAACCTCATACAGGTTGCCTGAGGGGTCACGTGATTTTCCTCCTTCCTTCTGAAACTGGACCATCACTTTCTTTCTAAGACAGTTGTAGTTAGGCTATAGGATTTATTTTAGTTACATTAATTGTCCTTCAGTCTGTATCCCATCATGGCTTGAGCCAAATGGGGTGTTCATCACTTCGGCAATCTGGTTTTGAAGTTAACCCCTTAAGTCAATTTCAGGAAAACTGGGCTCATAGTGTCAGATAACTACGATGGTTATAATGAAGCCTTGGAGGCTTGTCAATGTAAATACCTTTTTATTCTGAGAGACAACACAAGAATCTTGTACATGCATACATTGGAGATATCGTGAGTTTGGTCCAGACTACCACAAAAAAATTGAATATTGCAATAAAGCAACTCAAATGAATTTTTTGGTTTTCCAGTGCACATAAAAGTTATGTTTACACTATTCTGTAGTTTATTAAGTGTACCATAGCATTATGTCTAAAAAAACCCCAATGTATATACCTTAATTTAAAAATACTTTATTGCTAAAAAATGCTAACCATCAACTGAGCTTTCAATGAGTCTTATCTTTTTGCTGGTGGAGGTTTCTGCTTCAATGTTGATTGCTGCTGACTGATCAGGGTGGTGGGTGCTGAAGGTTGGGGCGGCTGAGGCAATTTCTTACTCTGAAGCCTGCTGCATCAATGGACCCTTCCATGCAGATTTCTCTGGAGCATGCAATGCTGTTTGATAGCATTTCACCCCCAGTAGAATCTTTTATTCTTTTTTCTTTTTTTTTAGGAGAGCAAGGCAGAGGCTTTTATTTAGAGATAAAGTGATAGGACAGAGCTTCTGGCTCAGACCAGGAGGGGCAAGAGAGTCCCCCCAGTAGAATTTCTTTACAAATTGGAGTCAATCCTCTCAAACCCTGCCACTGCCTTATCAACTAAATTATGTAATATTCTAAATCCTTTGTTGTCATTTCAGCCATCTTCACAGCATCTACCAGGAGTAGATTCCATCTCATGAAACCACATTCTTTGCTCATCAATAAGCAACAACTCATCTGTTCAAGTTTTATCATGAGATGCAGCAGTTCAGTCACATCCTCAGGCCCCACTTATAATTCTGGTTCTCTTGCTGTTTCCACCACATCTGCAGTGACCTCCTCCACTGGAGTCTTGAACCCCTCAAAGCCATCCATGAGGGTTGGAATCAACTTCCTCCAAACTCCTGTTAATATTGATATTTTGACCCCTTCCCATGAATCATGAATGTTCTTCATGGCAGTTAGAATGGTGAATCCTTTCCCAAAGGTTTTCAGTTTACTGTCCCCAGATCCATCAGAGGAATCACTATCTATGGCAGCTATAGCCTTACAAAATATATATTTTAAATAGTAAGACTTGAAAGTTGAAATGACTCTCTGATGCATGGGCTGCAGAATGGGTGTGGTGTTAGCAGGCATGAAAATAGCATTAATCTCAGTGTCCATCTCCATCGGAGTTCTTGGGTGACCAGGTGCCCTGTCAATGAGCAATGATATTTTGAAAGGAATTTTTTTCTGAGCAGCAGGTCTCAACATTGGGCTTAAAATATTCAGTAAACCATGTTGTGCTGTCATCCAGGCTTTGCTGTTCCATTTACACAGCACAGGCAGAGTAGATTTAGCCTAATTCTTAAGAGCCCTGGGATTTTCAGAATGATAAATGAACATTAGCTTCAGTTTGAAGTCACCAGCTGCATTAGCCCCCAACAAGAGAGTGAGTCAGCCTGTGCCTTGAAGCTTTGAAGCCAGGCATTGGCTTCTCCTCCCTAGCTGTGAAAGTCCTAGATGGCATCTTCTTCCAATAAAAGGTTGTTTCATCTCAAAATCTGTTGTTTAGGGCAGCCACTTGGATTAACAATCTCAGCTAGACCTTCTGGGTAACCTGCTGCAGCTTCTCCATCAGCACTTGCTGCTTCACCTGCCCTTTCCTGTTGTGGACATGGCTTCTTTCCTTAAACCTCATGATCCAGCCTCTGCTAGCTTCCAACTTTGCAGCTTCCTCACCCCTCTCAACTTTCATAGAATTGAAGAGAGTTAGGGGGCTTGCTCTGGATTAGGCTTTGGTTTAAGGGAATGTTGTGTCTGGTCTAATTCTGCCTAGACAACTACAACTTTCTCCATATCAGCAATAAGCCTATTTCTCTTTTCATCATTCATGTGTTCACTGGAGTAGCACTTTTTTCCTTTGCTTCACAACTAAGCTAACTGGTGAAAAAGGCCTAGCTTTGGCTTCTCTTGGCTTTTGACATGCCTTCCTCACTAAGCTTAGTCATTTATAGCTTTTGACTTAAAGTGAGAGACATGTGACTCTTTTTTTCACTTGAACACTTAAAGGCCACTGTACGATTATTAACTGGCTGAATTTCAGTATTGTGGGATCTCAGGGAATAGGGAGGCCCAAGAGGAGGGAGGGGGAAAGTAGAGCAGTCAGAGCTCACACATGCATCAGCTAAGTTCACCATCTTGTTTGGGTGCAGTTAGTGGCCCCGCCCTGCCCACCACAATCGGAACATCAGAGATCACTGATCACAGATCACCATTAACAAATATAATAATAATGACAAAGTGTGAAATAATTGTGAGAATTACCAGATTGACACAGAGACAAGTGAACAAATGATGGTAGAAAAATGGCACCAATAGACTTGGTAGACACAGGGTTGCCACAAACCTTCAATTTGTAAAAAAATGCAATATCTGGGAAGCGCAATAAAGCAAAGCACAATAAAATGAGGTGTGCTTATATTTCTACTCTCCACATAATTTTTAATATCTTTAAACTTGATTATAGGACTATATTTTTGGTTGTTTGAATAGCTCTAGGGTGTCAGGATAGTTATTAGTAATTTTGATAGCTTTTATGTCAGAATACTGTTCCATTTTCCATTTATTTTATCCTAGTCTGGATTTACTGGTTTCATCAGTAGCTCATTAAGCTGTTCACCATTCCTGCTACTGTAGGAATATAAGGCATAAGAGTTCCTTCTTATTGGCCTAGACCTACTTCCTTACTATAAATTTTGTTCCTTGGTTTAATTTTTGAATCTTGGGGGTTCCATATGCATTGATAAGTGTCTGTATGTCTCGTAGTGTGTATTTAGGATCTGTGCAAATCTCAGTCCCGTAGAAGGATCCACCACGGGCATTTCTGTTTTCCTTTTGACGCAGTCATGGCTTCGGCATGGTCTGTGTACCAGCTATCTTGTTAGTTCTTAGGATTGTTTGCCCCTTTTTCTATTGTCAAGTGACATAGAAAAGGTTGCTGGATTTGCTGATGTTTTAGTAAATGCAGTTTTAGAACTACGTCTCTCCCTTGATCATTTAATTGATAAATTTGTGCCCAAATGTCCATTTGTTTGGGTAACCCATCTAACTAGTATTTTGTCGATTAGCAGTTTTTGATGTTATACTTCCAGTTCATTTATCTACTTCCTAACTATATTTCACTTCTTGAGTTTGCCTTCGTGGGTGCTGAGATATGGTCTCCTGATATGTAAGACTGTCAAATCTGATGTGAATTCTCCCATTCTGGTTTTTTCCAAACTCGTCTGGTCATTGGACAACTATTTGTTTTCCACTTTGGGCACCAGATTATCAGGCCATTGGCTACCACCCATGGATTCAAGTTAACGTCAGGATGTCCTTTCTGTAGGTTATGACTTATTGGCAATTGTAGTGATTTTAATTGACCATATTGGACTGAGGTATCTGTCCCATTATCTGCCAGAGTTT
>JAVSCE010008491.1:0-15719 GCA_032199065.1 Smutsia gigantea | reverse complement strand
TATTTGAAGCATAACTGAAGTATTGTTAAAATACCATTTTAAAAGTGAACATTTAGTGTTAAGATTATTTCCTGTTTCCTGATGCTAAGCGCTGGATGGTTATGCTGTTCCATGTTTCTAATTATAGGATTGTTTTTCCTCAGTAATGTCATTAGAGGGTAAGAATTTGTGTTTTGGCAGGTTAACTTTTAGGCATATTTACTTTGGTGCCTGAACATTTTCTCTTGGTTGAAATTTTCTTCTTTTAAACAAATGCAGACTAGAACATTAAACAAAATATAGCAGTATGCTGTTTAAAGTGTGAAAATAGTTGATTGTGATTTTTACACTCATAAATATCAGGATTTGAATAAACCAGCCAAAAGTGCCTTGTTAATTCTGGAGAGTATGGGTCACCCAGTTATCCTCACAGTTCTCATCCATTCCTGGGATACTCATAACTAAAGATCTACTAGGATTATATATTGCTATAGACCATTTTAAGTGAACAGAAAATGTAGCTGTTAAGATTCACATGAGCAACAATACTGAGGTGCTCAAATTAGACCATTCAGAGGGATATATTGGTATTACATACCCAGTTTCCAAAAGGTGCATCTTTATTGTCAGGTGAGCTTTATATAAATCAGGATATTTGTCTTATTTTAACTGGATACTGAAAATGTGGCAGGTGAAAAATTTCCAAAAATGTGTGTTGCAGTGCCTATACTCTGTATTTTTATGTTTGTTGAAAGTTTCTTGTCTAAAGACACACAGTTGATGAAGGCAGAGCTGTAACTACAACTCTTCCACCAGGGGAACATTTTCCCCACTGCACTGCACAACTTTAAAAGGAGAGGTCCTGTGAGCCAGGTAGCTCAGCATTTTCAAATAATGGCAGTTATTCCTGATGCAGTTATCTGCTAACAATTCCCTACAGGAAACTATAAACAGGGCCTAATCAGTGCATGTGCTAATAGGTTTATTGTTCCTTTTCTGACTTACTGCACATTCTCTCAGCCCTTACTGGTGCCAAGTACTTCCGTAACTGCTTCATGTGCAAAGATACAGGGATGGGTAAGACATGGGCTCCACCCTCAGAGGACTCAGAATCTGACAAACACACACAAACTAATACTCAGGAAAGAATTAATAAAGTGGGAGTTATCCAGAATCTCTGCCCAGAATTTACATGGAAACGGGACTGTCAGGAACAAGGTTTATATATATTTCTGATAGGTATGAATCAGCATTTTAAACAAAGGTTTCAGTAGGTGCAAAATATATTCTAGCAATAAGTATGTAAAATTCTTGAAGGCCTTTTAAAATCTGTGTACACACACATACAGAAAAAGGTAGATCTATAGTATGTTTACAGTTCAAATGCAATCTGAAATGGCAAGGTTTTCCTTAGCAAATAATGGCCACATTTGCTGGTGTGTAGTGGCTTTGCAGAGTGGACTTCCTGAAGCCTCAGGGGCTCATATTAAGGAATGATTGCCCCAGGGCAATGAGAAATAATGTTATCTTTGATGCTGTAAACAGGATTCCAGACCCCAGTTTTAACTCAGTACTTATGAGAATCTCATTCCAAAATTCTAATTTAATTGCTATTTCAGACTCAGAAATCCCAGAGACTTTATAAAATAGAAGTTAGTTTGCATATATAATTTAGAAATTATATTTAAGAAGAGGATTGAAAATAGAAAATATTTTTTGTAAGTGCTATATAGTGTCTCCTGTAAAGTACTGAGTCACACACACTTTTCCAAGAATAAACAAGGAATAGCCAGATGAATAAGTTTTAAGTGTATGACTTCCTACAAGACACACTGACAGTCTTAAGATGAAATCAGGATTTAACTGCTAACTTTAAAGGCTTGAATACTGCTATAAAACTCTTGCAGTAGAGTTGTTAACTCTAAAGAACAGAAAGTTGGATTTTTTTTTCTAATTTCCAAACTTAGCAGAGCATTCAGAAATACTTTGTTAATTATTTATTATCCTGTGCAGGGCTAGGGAGAAGATTGGGTCTAAAAAAGTAAATTATACAGTAGTTGAAATTAGTAGACAGTTGCAAACCATCTGCAAATGCTTCCCGAAGACTACCCTTCTGTAACCTACCTGGTACCTGGGAAGCAAGGATAGCTATCAGCTTGAGACAGCAGCAGAGATAAAAATATATTACCAACACGGCCAATTCCTTCTTAAATGATATGCCTGCACTCTGACTGCCTTCCCCTGCTGTGGCTGGTTTGGCTAGCCGGCTGATTTTGCCAACAGTTGTATTTAGTCAGTCTGCTCAAAGGCTGCTGACTAACAGCCACTTTTATACACACAGCTCAATGTAATTAATACTAGAAGGATATCAAAATTATATCCTTTAGTAATGACAGCTCTGTTTTAATGTTTTTAATATTACAGTGATTGACATGTATAAGTAACATTTTAATAATTTGCACTGAATTATAACTCTTTAACCACATATTAATTTACTAAGGTATTAATATAATAAGTTGCCCAATTTGAAAGAAATATTTAACTTTGATATATATAATTTTTAAGATTATCTTATATGTTATAATTTTACATATAGTATGTAGCTTATGTATAATTTTATGTATATATAAAATCTCATTTGGCTAAGAGTATGGGCTGACACTTGGCAACTCACATTATCAGTAATTGAATAATAGTTTGAATCTATTATAAATTGACCAGCTTCTCTATTTTATGTTTCCATACACCTCTGCCCTACTTTTCTTTCTGGGAAGAACTAGCTACAGGGCATGTAAGTAAGAAGAACAATGAGCTAAATTCGCCGTCCATGTCTTCTTGCCATGGCCAGGTGCCACTACAGGCACCAGTGAGGTAAAGGCGACCCAGACCACCCCCTGCCCCAGAAGAGTGCAGAATAGCAGAGGGTGGTACGTGAGGAAAGTATCTCAAAGTACCCACTGACAACAGCCTCACGCAAGCTCCAGAGTGGGCTACAACAGGACAAGCCTCCCAAAACATGAACACGATGAACAGGAGGTAAAAGGCAAAACTATCCTGCTCTGTCCTTCACCAAACTGCCCTCACTTAACAAAGCAGTGAATAAAACCAATTGAAATCTGAAGCTACCACAAACACCATAAATTGCATTCTCAGAAGTGAGTTAGGCTTACTGTCTTCATTCAACAAGCGTTTATGAGTACTTGCTGTACGAGGCACCACGGTTGACACTGTGTAGACCTTGAAATGCCAGCTCTTGTTCCTAACTGCCATCATCTATTTGTCAATAAAATCTGCCACTTAAATGGCTTTGCCTTTTTGTTTCCAAGAACTGACGTTTGTGAAATTGAATCATCTGTGTTAAAGACTTTGTCACCTTAATAGGACTCACTTAAGTTTGGAAAATAATAAGCTTTTACCATTCTATAATATCTTGTGCTTCTTTTAGGTAAACCACCCCTAAATTGAACCATGAGTATTATTTAAATATATTTTGACATCTAACTATGTGCAAAGCCCTATACTAGGCATATAACGTGAACTTATAAGGAAGAACCTTATGAAAAAGTCAAAACTTAAAGCTGGAAAAACAATTTAGCAGAATATGTCCAAGCCCCAGATTTTATTTCAAACAATATTTAACACAATAAAAAAATACTGTATATCATAATTCCAAGGTATGTTTTCTTTTTAACATTTAATGTATTTGCAAGTGAAATGTATCTCATTATTAATGGCATCTTAGTATATTATACAGTGGTACATAAAATCATGAATAGTTTACAGTTGCTAGCATCTTCAATTCAGTGAACTATAACAATGCAGTAGAACTACTTAAAGAGTTCCTGTGTTCTGCAATAAGATTTTATCTAAATAGAATAATTTCAAAAGTTTTCTTTCCTACCCCACCCATAACTAGCTAGCTTTTAGCTTAATATATTAGATAATCTGGAGAATTTATAGGGAAGGTATATTTTTATAACATTTTTTGAAGTGTGATTTAATTTGGAAGGAACAAAAGTATGAATAAAAATGTTCTCATTTATTTTTAGGCTAAAACTCTTTACTTAAAACAATAACTTGTTTTGAATATAAGTTTAAAAGAAAAAATTTTTTACTTCAAAGACTTTTAGAAAGCCCACAGACATGCTTTGAGGGTAATGAATTTGCCATATCAGAATAAGAATTCTCAAATTTCTCTAGTCTTACAATTTGTACTATATTTAGCATACATGCACAATCATCTATTCTATGATTATTTTTATAGGTTCCAGTTTTTCAGTAATTACAGCTAAAAATTACTATTTATTACATGCTAGAAACACTATACTAAGCACTTTACACATATTATTCTCATTCAGTCCCTACAGGAATGCTATGAAGAAGATACTCTGCATTTTACTGATGTAAATTGTAGCTCTGAAGTTAAACTCTTTGTTGAAGCTCATACAGTTAGTGAGGGATGGAACCTGCCCTTAAATCCAGGCATCTGATTCCAGAGCCTGTTCTCTTCACTACACTGATCCACATGACTGTAATAAATGTTCAGTGAACATTGTATTCATTCTCACCTCCACATAAACACTTGTTGAGCGCCTCCCCAACCAGCAAAAGGAAGAGTGACAGGAAGGTCTCAGGGAAAAGGTAATGTTTGAGCTGAAATTTGAAGGATTATCAGGAGTTGGCTGATACGGCTTTTTTTAAAAAAAAGGAGGAAAGTGCTTTTCAGGCCTATAGGCCTAAACATGAACAAAGTGGTAAACAGGTGTAGCAAATGTTTCCACCTTCTTAAGGAGTTTGAATTTCATATTGGAGATTGATTCTTCTTATCCATAAAACCTCCCTGGGTATCAACAATGAAGTCTTCAAATCTGGACTTTAAAATTTCTTTCCCCTAACTTTCCTTATGATAACTAGGTTCACTATCAATAAGAATATGATTTAAAATATGTATATGTATAGGTATGTGTACGGTTTCTTGTCAGGAGAAGGTTCAAAACTTTCATCATTTTCTGAATGGGACCGCTGACCTCCCCTGTAGGAGAAGACTACTGCAGTAGGTGCTTGGAAATACATTTAGAAATAATTCACAGTAAGAAAAAACATTTGCATTGTGACTCTTTACACATATTAGGTGTAAACACATTCACACAGCCAAATAAAAAGTTTCACAGCACACTATTGATTCTTCATCAGTGTACTCTGATATTTTCTATTCTATTTCATTTTAAAAGAATCCTAGATTAATGTCATGATCTTCCAAAGGGACATAATCTAACATTTAAAAAACACGGCAGGTTATCACCTGTTTAAAAACTTTTAGCCAGAGAGTTATGTGGTCAGATTTGCATTTTAACATGCTTATCCAGTAGCTATCTTGAGTTAGTTATTCCTTATATATGGAAAGGAAGGAAGGATGGAAAGGGAGGAGCCAAGGATGGCTCCATATTCATGATGAGCATTTGTTTGGATAGTGAGGCTATTATTCAAATCCTGAAATAGATGAAAGAACAGATTGAGGCAAACAAGAGACATGGGATGTGTTTGGGACATGCTGTAAATGAGGTATTCAGGTAATATTCTACACTTCATTCTATCAAGATGGAGCTGTCCAGGAGGCATTGGCATTTGGGGATTTGAAACAAAAGGACTTTTAAGACATAACTTCAAAGGACATTTTATAGGATTTAATTGTACTTGGAAATACAGTAGTGAAGTAGGAAAAAAAGGTGTATTTACAGATGGAATTCTGGCATAAAGCGCTATTTTAAAGAGTTATTATTTTTTCAACAGTTAATACCTGTTTACTTTTGAATGCTTAGGAGTGTTGGTACTTTTAATTACTAACATGTAGGGAATTTGAAGCTACTTTTGCCAAGGTTTGGCCACACTAAGAACAATGGCAGGCTAATGGAGATAAACCGTGGCATATTGATTCACTGTAAGAGTACACAACAGTGACGAGCAGTGACTTAGAGCTCTCGACAACATGGCAGTGAAAACTCTTAGTGGGGAGAAGACTATATATGGTATGACACTATTTCTATAAAGTTCAATAATAGGCTAAATCAAACTATGTTGTGTAAGTATACACACATGTGATAAAATTACTAAAAACAAAAAAAGATAATCACAAAAGTTAGTTAGAATAGTTGTTACTTCTGATAGAGAAAGGCGTAGGACAGAAGCGGGTAGGTAGATATATTATTGCTAATGTTCAGTTTCTTAACTTGGGTAATGAGTTCACAAATATTCATTACATTGTCAAACTTCATAACTATCAAGCTATATTTATTTTGTAGAGACAAATAATACATAAAGTTTGTTCTCATCATCATTAATCTGTCATCTTCATGTATTAAATGAGAAAAACCACAACATATTTCAATAGATGCCAAAAGGCCATTTGATAAAAATTCTTTATTAAATCTGGTTAAAAGCTTTCAGTAGGTAGGGAATAGAAAGAATTCTTTCTTAACATGATGAAAAATATCTTTGTCAAACTAATAATCAGTTATCATACTTAGAGATAAGACAATATAAAAATCCTATTAATGTTAGCAATAAAATACACATGCCCACTATCATCTGTATAGTTGAACATAGTTCTAAGAATGCTATGCTCAGTAATATAATGGAAAATAAAATGAAATAAAGGTTATGGATAATAGATAAGTGGGGGCAAACTTGCCAGTATTTGCAGATAGTCCAAGTACACCAAATTAAAAACTAAAAAAACTTTCAGGATTTTCTTCAGTTCAGAAATAACTATTTAAATAGGGTGGAGTGAAGAGAAGTTTCTTTTAAAATGGGAGAAATAGCAAAATGTAAACTGATGGGAATGATCTGGCATAAAGCAAAAGTTGATGATATAGGAAAGAGAGGAAGACTTACTGGAGCAATGTCTTTTTGTGGGTTGGAGAGATGGTAGCTCAGAGGATTAATTGGCTTAATATGGGAGCAAAGAAAATTTTCATGTATGAGAGCTAGAGGAGGTATGTATATGTGTGCAGATTTTGAAATTTCTGTTGTTTTGTCAGACCATTTCTTTAGCCATATATCCAATCTAAAGTCAAAATGCATAAGCCAAAGTCTTATATATAATATTAGAGCTTAGCAAAATGTTTGGCACATAGAAACTGCCCAGTAAATGATAACTGTAATTTTTAAAAATCTCTGGCCTTCTTAAGCACTAGCAGTTAAGAATTTCAAAGTAAAAGTGATCTCATTTATGGTAGCAACAAAAAGTTATGAAACACAAAAATGATGTTATTCTAGACCTATCTAAAAAGTTGTAATACTTTCCTGGTGTGTATAAGAGAATCTACAAGTGGTAAATGGCAATATTGTCCAGGTTTTTAGGTTAGAAATTTTTGAAGTTGTCATTTCTTTTCCCTAATTAATAAATAATAAGACACCATATATACCACTTTACCAATTTAAAAAATAAATACATAAACACAAATATAAACCTACAAAGAAAATATGAAATGCTGTGTACCAAAATGTCATTGCTGGTGATTTACTGATGATACACACACATACATTTGTTTACCTATAATCTCTAGTTCAATAAACATAAAAGAAATGTTTTGAGATGCCAAGTTTAAATATGTTAAGAATCTAGGAGAAAGCCTGTATATTCAAGGTTTAAAAAACAGGTTGACAAGGAAAATAGAGAAGGCTGGTCTTGTTATCTATAGCTAGACACCAGCTAAATATCTTCTTAGTCAACTACTTGATAGAGTTGCTTTGTCATCTATCAGTGGAGAAAGAAAGTTTTCTCCCTGTCTGTGATCTTTCTCCCCTGTGGGAAGAAGGTACAGGCAGAGCTGCTGGTGTTATCAAGGCAGGGAGGAGAGGCCACTTTCCTTTCTGAATTAACAGTTGGCATTTTGGGGCAGTGGTATTATGAAGTATCCTGGGAATGGGTCTGCTCTAGAAAGGACAGATTATGGGAGTGAAAAGCACTAGTCATTTGAATTTTAAAAGATAAAATTCTCACAGAGTTTCAGGTAAAAAACGTCAGAATGCAGTAGAGAACAGATTAAGGATAACTAAATTGGGTCCACAGTACTAGAGGTTGTACCTAAGCACCTAAGCAGCCACAGGAAAACAGCAGTTTTTTATAATAGCTAAAAAATTTATAGAGTGTTTAATAATCACTAAGTTATGCTGGGGAGGTCTTATTTTAGAGTGAGAATATAAGGCATAGCCGTATTTATGAATCAATACTAAGAATACTAAGAAATCCTTCCAACAATTTGAATGCTTTTTAATCTAGTTGTGTTGGTAATTCATTAAAATCAGTCTTCACAGATTAGGAAGGAGGGTCAGCACTTGAAGGTGTTCTTGTTGCCACTGAATAGTAAGACGATGCTGACTTCTATTTCCACAGCTGTTTAAAAATGTTGTATTTGGATATAAGGGAAGACTTGCTCCTAGAGATGATAGGTGTTTTGTTTTTTAAGGATATAGTGTTCAGTTCCTTCCTTAGAGAACTTGAAGAATAAGATAATTGTGAATCCAGGATTAGTTTTGGATAAGTCTTATACTTCACAATGTCTGATTCTGTAAAAGAATCTCTAATTTTTTTCAAAAATATGTAAGGTGATTGAGTCATGAAGGGAAAATGTCAGTGGTAACTTCAAATCTAATATTTATAAAAGAAGTCTTCATTGTTTTTCTGATTGGGAAAACAAATGAAGGCACATTTTGGAATTGTATAAAGGACATACAAGGATAAAGATGAATACTAAGTGTCCCTAACAGTGAAAACCAGTTAGTGTTGTTGGAGTTCTTCTAGTCTTTTTTTCATATTCACACATAACATTCTTAAAAATTGCAGTCACAGGATATTTACTGCCTTTTATATCCTGCTTTTTCCATATGCCATATATCATGAGCATTTTCCTATGTCATTAAATGGTGAGTTACTTTTAATAGCTACCTAACATTTCATTTTATAGATACAGTAGCATTTCTTTAACCATTCTCCTACTTCTCACATAGTTTCTATATAACAGTAATGTTGATGAACATCTTTGTATGTAAATCTTTATTTCCATTTCTAACTGTTTCCTTGGGCTAGATTCCTAGGTGTGGAATTACTAGGTCAGAAGGTAGGAATGCTTTTAAAGTGTTTTTTAACTGTCAATAGATTGTCCCCACCCCCACCCCGCCACTCCCCCCCCCCCACCCCGAAAGCTGCTGCTGCTGTTTCAACAGCTGTTTGAAAGTACGTGGTGTTTCCCCTGGCCAGTACTGAGTACATGCTCTTTAAGGTGAAAAATTAATCATTTGATAATACTTAAACACTGACATTGTGATTTGCTTGATGATATCTGCACGGGTAAAATAATACAGTATTTTAAGATGCCAAAGTATCATCAGATGTTTTAGCGTCTTTATCTGATACTTCTAGGCATGGTAATGCTTTTGAGTTTTTCATTTTTTTATACTATTTCTCTTTCCCAATGTAGTGGGAAGAAATTTTTATTTGAATAATTCATAGACTTTCTTTGAAATAACTTCTCTATTTCTCTAACATTATATTTTGTTATTTTTCCAGTTCTCTTTATCATTGCTTGTGGTCCTAATAATTCAGTGCTTTTGAATTTCCACCCTGATCTTTACATGCCTGTCTTCCTTACAAGAACATTACAAATGTCTCATGAAGCCTATGAGAATATGGATATTTTTTATGAGGCAATGCAATGAATTATTAGCAAGGGGATAAAATGTTTTGCTACCTCCAATAGTTTCCTTCTAGAGGGACCTGTGGTGTGTGGTTCTGCCTCCTAGCAGAATCATATAACTATCTGGAAGATAATCAACAATTTTGTGATATGAATTATCCAAATACAGTCATTAACTTAGTTGTCCACATGTAAATCTTTCCCCTTTCTTTGCCAGCATATCTCTTTCTCTGTTTGAATGCATAGGTTTGATGGCTTTGCTAATAATAGCCCAAGCATACCATCCTTAAAAATGAATCTTTTTAGTCCTGTATTTCTTAAGATCATAAATCAATTCATCTAAGAGACCTGACGAGCCCTCTTATTTACATCAGACCTGCCAAATCTCTTAGAAATCAGAAATACAGTTTCTAATTTAGCTCTTGAAGGACTGTGCATATCAATACAGATAAAATCAGAAATAGCAAGTGAACATGACCTAAGAAAATTGAATAGAAATAAATTTTATGAAATAGACCCTACCTCAGGAATAGATGTTTCAGGGTAGATGTTTGGAAAGACATCTGTTAAAATTAAAATATAGGCTTTGTCCATTTTTAGGGCTACCTATAGCTATGACACACAAAAAAAGCAACAAATTTTAAAATATTATTTGCATTTATGAAGATTGAATGCTTTAAAGTCACAAAGTTGTGTTTCCCATGAGAACCCCTAATTCTATTTTCTTTGTTTCTTTGTTATGCTGTAGTTAGTTTCTGCGGCTCTCTGGGGCTCTGAAGGCGGCGTATTTTTTTATGGCTAGGGCACTTGGGAAGCACTGTTTGCCACCCTTCTAGAGTAGCAGCAGGCTTCTGTACGTTTTCAGCCTTCCGTGGACTTCCTGTTGTGGCTGATTCATTCTTGTACCTTACCTCTCTGTATTTTGAGTTTGGAACAGTTAGAAATACTGCTAGTCAATTTGGTTGGTTGTTATCCCAAATAGCTTCTTTGGCTTCTGTTTAAGCTAGTGTTTAAGTTTTGACCTTGAAAGTTTCTAGCCCCTTAACTTTTTTGTAAATACCAGGAATTCATAATATTATCAACCTTTGCTTATCCATAGGACACTTATTACCAGTCTTTTACCATTTGAAAATTACTTTAAAAAGGAAACACATCATTTTGCTAAGGAAGATGTGTGTGTGCTTGACTCAAATGGGCCAAAACCAGAGTGGAAATGCCCCAAAATTGTCTTCACGTCATCAGAGCAAACATTTTGGAGCACATACTATGTGCTAGACATTGTGCCAAACACTGTAGATTGGTTATCTCTAAAAACTTCACAAGAACCATATGAGGTAGACAATATCATTATCCACATTCTGCTGCTAAGGAAACAGGATTAATGAGGTTAAGTTATTTACCCAAAGTAGCACAGATGACAGATTTCAGAGCCAGAGTTGGAAACTGTCAGCTTGCTCCAGAGTCCATAATCTTGCATACTAGATGTGGTCTGTTAGCCCAGCTCCCACTGAACTGTGAAAAAAAGAAGGTCTCAACCGTTCTCAAACCACTGAGGGAGACCCAAGACCTTAGAACTGGAAATATAAAGAGGTCCAACAGTAAAGAAAGCATTTTTAATGGGGAAAGAAAACACAGCAACAGAACACCATTTCCTATCTTTGGTATCCTTTCAAATATTTGGCACTAATTCCCACCAAAAAATGGCACATAAGGGTTCATATTTTGTACATACTCTTTTGTTATTGTCATTTAAGATGTAACTAAAATTTAACAAAAGTATAGCCCCCGGCTATTGTATATGTTGCTATTTATCTTTCCTTGGCGTAGAGCCTTGGTTTTGTGTCTTTGGTCCCCAGCCCCTGGGGAGTCTGTGACGTCGGCACAGTGGCCCCCTCAAGCAGTCCCAGTCCCTCATCATCCCTTTCCCAGACCAGAGTAGTTCGGAATTTATTTGTATTACATTGTGGGTTTCCCCATAAGATTTATTTTGCAAAACACATTCTATAACTTCAAAAAAGAAAAGTTTGAATATTATTGATGTTGAAAAACAGAGAAGAGTTGAATATACTTCCAAATTAATAGGGAATTATTCTTCAGAATTAAGTATCATTTGTTATTGAACTTAAAAGTTTTCATGGGAACACTCGGGTTGGGGTAAAACCATGTGTTTTGTAAAATCTAGGTCCCAGGCCACTTTTAGCAACTTAGGTTAATCTTGAAGATCCACATGTATCAAGAACCATTCTCTTTTTACACAACTGTTGCTAACTGCCATGCATGAATTCTGTTCCCTCCCATGTTTCACCAGAGAGTTCCTCCTCTCATAATGCAAAAAAAGCTTTCCTCAAAAATCCAGGAGAGCAAGAAGGAGAGAAGATTGGCAATGAAGTTGGAAATTGATGATCATATTTAAGGGGTTTTTTTTCCTCATAGAATTCATGTTTGGTCTTTGTTTCTGAGAAGCAAATCATTTTTTTAAATAAAATTCTGCTTTCCATTTGACCAAGAGAATTACTAAATTTAGAATTACTTAGTGTGGTCTCCTTAAGTCCTTTAAAATGCAAGTGGCTTTAATTTTGGATCATATTTTCAGATGGAATTTGGTGAGGCCAGAGTATTCTGTGAATATTTTAATAATGATAAAGATAACTTTAAAAAAAGAGAGATATATAATATAAATTGAAGTTCCACAAACTAGACAGTTACTTGGCCTAGGTTTTGGGGCTAAACATAGCACAAGAGAGATCAGAAACTTTCTAATCCTGATGTTTGTACCACACAGCAGGCATCTACATGGGATTTATTTTTGCCCACTCTGGGGAGCCCTGGTTTTCCACAAACTCTTAAGTGATCTATTTCAGATACATTCTAATTTTTTAGTATCCTTGGTATAAGGCTTCTTCTGAGTGAATTTAATCTAGTCCCAAGTTTCTTCAGATGAATCAACAAAGATTTATTAGGTATCTACTGGGTTCCAAAAATGCATGAAATTAAGACCATGGTCCTTGCCCCCAAAAAACTCATGGTCTGGTGGGAAGACACAAACACAAGTATTAGCGTGCAGTGTAGTGATGGCAGAAGTAGAAGTGAGCCCAGGAGGCTGTAGGGACCCAGAAAAGGGGCTTCTAAACCCACCTCACTGGGGAAGGAAAGACTCCCTGAGCGAGAGGCTCCAGGCTGAGTCTTAAATAAAGGATAAGGTAGTACAAGCCAGGACAAGAAGTGGGGACATCAAACACAAGTGGAGAGTGAGGCCCAGGTCTACTAGGAAGGAACCTTGTATATCCTATTAAGGAGCTTAGAGTGTAAAATGGATAAGTAGTAGGGAGCCATGAAGAAATAAATGATATTTGGGACTGACATGTCAGATTGGCTTTTATGAAACTAGTTTTGGCAGTTGAATGATTAGAGGATGGTATCGAGAGTGGACAAAAGTGGAGGCCAAAAGACAGGTTGTCCAAGCAAAAGGTGATACTGAGCCAAAGCAGAGGAGGGAAAGAGGACTTGTATTTGAGAGATTATTGAAGAAACAAAAGCAGTAAGCCGTGTGATCATTTGGAGGTTAAGGCAGGATGGTGTGAGAGAGAGGAGTCAAGTTTGACACCCCAGGGTGCCAATCACCTCAGTGACTAGATAAATGGTTGTTTGTTTACTGAAAGATAATACAATGGGGGAGGCTAGGCAGATTTAGGAGTAGGATGAGAATTATTTACTATATAAGCATTGGTTCTATGGAATATATTTAAATTTTGGACGGGACTGGTTAATAAAATCAAAATGAAAAGCAGTTTTATGATTTAAAAGTTAAGGAACTCAATGGGAGATTTTAGTTTTTGCTGCCAAATAAAGACTTGTAGATTAGTCCAGCCATGAAGGTTTGAACAGACTTCTCAGTGACTATCTCACTTTTCTTCTAAGAGCTACACTGGCATTTAGCTCAATTTTGCAGTCCTTTTTAAGTATAAATTTTCTATTTGCTCATGCCCTATAGTCTATATACATTTTCCCTGATACAGTATCTCTGCTATCTGCTATTTGCATCTTGCTGCTGCCAATAACTGTCATTCCCCCTTTTTTCCTGGAAATACCAACCAGCTACACCCAGCCACCTGGTCTCTTCTAAATAATTTTTAGCCATGAAGCTACAAAATGAGTCATAACAAAACTCGCTTGGAAGCCCCTTTTTAGCTCGTGAAACCAGCACTGGTCAGTTTTATTTTAGTGCACTTAGCTAGTACAGATTCAGTTACATTAAGGTATCATATCTAAGATACTGTGTATGTACATGTGAATGTGCACACACGCACTTGCACACCAACTCAAACAACTCCAGTCTACTTGGGGAAAATGCCTTGGCGTCATCCTTGATATCTCTCTCCTCCTTTATTTCCTCACATGCAGCATGTCTAGGAACCCTGCCATCTCTGCCTGCAAAATACATCCTGAATCCCTTCACTTCTCCCCATCTCCTGGTCCAAGCCACCACTGTCTCTCTCCTGTATTTCTATAGGGATCTTTGTCAGTTGAAACCTAGGACAATGCCTGGCATAGTAGGCATTCAGGTAGTATTTGTAAAATAAATGAATTAAGTGAAAAACTCAATCAGTGTATTCTTACTGGACACACCAACATTTAGAAGGAAGTTTCATATTAAGAGATACCATATTAAGAGAGCCAAGAACTGCTCAAGGCAGTTTTTGTTTGTTTGTTTCAGTTGTATAGCAACCCACCTGTATTTGACTTTTAAAAATTAGCACTTTACTTCCATAGATGTTATTGCTTACTTGTAACCAATTAAAACTAGTTTTGAAATGTTGCCACCAGTAACGTTTTCCCCAAAATGGCCAGAAATTTTAAAGAATTCTTAGGGGATGAGAATGTAATACTCAGGAATGATTTTGCTTAACAAGACTATATCCTACAGAAATAGCAAACCAAGAAAGCTTACAGTTAGCCCTACTCTACCCCTTCATCAAGAACTTTTTAAGAAATTCTAATACTGCATCAAAAAAGCTATATGAAGAATAATAGGGAAAGCTATTCTACTTTACTTTTTTCTTTAATATACATCTTGCTAAAGAAGAAGAATGAAAAGAAAAAAATGGGCTTATTTTGTCCTGAGTTATTCATATTAATTGCTGCATGGCCTGAATTTTTTTGGTAACTGCCAATATTTCTCTTTGTGCTAGATAAATTTAGCATTTTTCTCTACTCAGTGAAGTGTCTATCATGTAGAAATTTCAGATGTTTCTATTATGTGTAGGATCCTTTCTACTCTCTGCCATTAATTGTCAGTAGGAATATTTAGCTCTTATTGATTTTCCTAATAAACATTTTCTACTGCCTGTGAAAAATACCCTCGCCTTCTTACTCCCCTACATCCACCTCAGCATTGGTTTCCACATCTGGGCTGGTCAAAGACGCCTTTTTTTTTCCTTCCCTGAACCTGTAATGTTAGACCTAAAGTCATAACTGAAGCTCTAGTTTGAAAAATAGGACTTGTGACTTTCAGGTTGAGGTTTCCATTTTCAGTTCTGATTCTAGATTGTTTATTCTTCCTCTAAACTCTGGAACCTAAACAGTACATGCAAATATATTTCTGTAGCTAAACTGAATTTTCTAGATTGTTAGGAAATCACAGAATTATTAGGTTTGAGAACAGAGAATTCTAATTGTTTGTAGCAATTTTTATATCCAAGCTAAGATACATAGTTTATATACAGTAAAATAACAGGTGTATTAATCAGATAGTATTAAGAAGCAGGCTGGCCTCCTAAGATACTGGAAGAATGGAGGAGGTAGGGTCTGAAGAATGGAGGAGGTAGGGTCTGAAGTCATACGAATTAGGAAAGTACTATTTAGTATGAAAGGACCTACAACAAAGAAAGTCATTTGTTTAGCCTGGCATTTCGCAAATTTATTTGAGGATAGCCCTTTTTCATATAAGGAAGCTTTTCAACATGCTCTGGAAATAGTGGTGGAAAGAAAAGAGATTTCGGGTCTAGTCCTGACTCAGGCATTAATCAATATTTTCATTCATTCAGT
>JAVSCE010008490.1:0-77162 GCA_032199065.1 Smutsia gigantea | reverse complement strand
TATTATTAAAAGTGTGATAAAAGCCTTGCTATGTCAGGGTCTGCTTGGAAAAAGACGACTGAATCTGGTGCCTGAAATTTAATGGCTAAAAAAAAAAGTGTGTGGTTGTGTGTGTATATATATTAATATGTTTGTTTCAAATGTCCAGTGGAATACATGTTTTTAAAAGCTTCTTGGTTCAGTTTCATGGGGTTTCTTTAATGTCTTTAAAGAAATTTAAATTTTATTTTAAAATGTGAAATAATTCAAACATACAGAAAATAATGTAATGATCATCTGAATATAGACCATTATATTTACTTTGGGTATGTGTGTTTTTCCATTTTCTAATTGTGTGGTCTCTTTTCAGTACATATTTTTATAAGGGATAAAATTACAGATGTAATTGAAGTCTGTATAAATCCTTGCTAATCCTATCCCCCTCTCTTGCCATCTCCTGGAGGTAAACATGGTCATGAATTCATTATCATTCCCATTGTATTTTTATACGTTTAGTAATTTGCATATATCTCTAAGTGCTATGTTCATCTTTAACATGTCACACATACTATTCTTTTTTGTTCAACATTGCCTTTGATATATATCCATGTTAATAGAGGTACCTTAGTATTGCATTATATGAATAAAAGTTTGTTAATGCATATTTTTTTTCACTTTTTTTATTATCATTAATCTACAATTACATGTGCAATATTACGGTTATTAAACTACCCCATCATCAGGTACCCCCCACCAACCCCATTACATTCACTGTCCATCAGCGTAGTGAGATGCTATAGAATCACTACTTGTCTTCTCTGAGTTGTACTGCCCTCCCCGTGCCCCCCCAACATTACATCTGCTAATCGTAATGCCCCTTTTTCCCTCTTATCCCTCCCTTCCCGCCCATTTTCCCCAGTCCCTTTCCCTTTGGTAACTATTAGTCCGTTCTTGGGTTCTGTGAGTCTGCTGCTGTTTTGTTCCTTCAGTTTTTTTCTTTGTTCTTATACTCCACATATGAGTGAAATCATTTGATACTTGTCTTTTTCGGCTTGGCTTATTTCACTGAGCATAATACCCTCTAGCTCCATCCATGTTGTTGCAAATGGTAGGATTTGTTTTCTTCTTATGGCTGAATAATATTCCATTGTGTATATGTACCACATCTTCTTTATCCATTCATCTACTGATGGACACTTAGGTTGCTTCCATTTCTTGGCTATTGTAAATAGTGCTGCAATAAACATAGGGGTGCATCTGTCCTTTTCAAATTGGGCTGCTGCATTCTTAGGGTAAATTCCTAGGAGTGGAATTCCTGGGTCAAATGGTATTTCTATTTTGAGTTTTTTGAGGAACCTCCATACTGCTTTCCACAATGGTTGAACTAATTTGCATTCCCACCAGCAGTGTAGGAGGGTTCCCTTTTCTCCACATCCTCGCCAACATTTGTTGTTGTTTGTGTTTTGGATGTTGGCCATCCTCACTGGTGTGAGGTGATATCTCATTGTGGTTTTAATCTGCATTTCTCTGATGATTAACGATGTGGAGCATCTTTTCATGTGCCTGTTGGCCATCTGAATTTCTTCTTTGGAGAAGTGTCTATTCATGTCCTCTGCCCATTTCTTAATTGGATTATTTGCTTTCTGTTTGTTAAGGTGCATGAGTTCTTTATATATTTTGGATGTCAAGCCTTTATCAGATACGTTTTTTATGAATATATTCTCCCATACTGTAGGATGTCTTTTTGTTCTACTGATGGTGTCCTTTGCTGTACAGAAGCTTTTCAGCTTGATATAGTCCCACTTGTTCATTTTTGCTTTTGTTTCCCTTGCCCAGGAGATATGTTCATGAAGAAGTCGCTCATGTTTATGTCCAAGAGATTTTGCCTATGTTTTTTTCTAAGAGTTTTATGGTTTCATGACTTACATTCAGGTCTTTGATCCACCTTGAGTTTACCTTTGTGTATGGGGCTAGACAGTAGTCCAGTTTCATTCTCTTACATGTAGCTGTCAGTTTTTCCAACACCAGCTGCTGAAGAGGCTGTCATCTCCCCATTGTATATCCAAGGCACTTTTATCAAATATTAATTGACTGTATATGTTTGGGTTAATGTTTGGATTTTCTATTTGTTCCACTGGTCTGTGGGTCTGTTTTTGTGCCAATACCAAATTGTCTTGATTACTGTGGCTTTGTAGTAGAGCTTGAAGTCAGGGAGTGTAATTCCCCCTGTTTTATTCCTCCTTCTCAGGATTGCTTTGGCTATTCGGGGTCTTTTGTGGTTCCATATGAATTTTGAATTATTTGTTCCAGTTCATTGAAGAAAGCTGTTGGTAGTTTGATAGGGATTGCATTGAATCTGTAGATTGCTTTAGGTAGTATAGCCATTTTGACAATATTTATTCTTCCTAGCGAAAAGCATGGGATGCATTTCCATTTGTTACTGTCCTCTTTAATTTCTCTTAGGAGTGTCTTGTAGTTTTCAGAGTACAGGTCTTTCACTTCCTTTGTTAGGTTTATTCCTAGGTATTTTATTCTTTTTGATGCAATTGTGAATGGAATTGTTTTTCTGATTTCTCTTTCTGTTAGTTCATGATTAGTGTATAGGAAAGCAACAGATTTCTGTGTGTTAATTTTGTATCCTGCAACTTTGCTGAATTCAGATATTAGTTCTAGTAGTTTTGCAATGGAATCTTTAGGGTTTTTTATGTACAGTATCATGTCATCTGCAAATAGTGACAATTTGACTTCTTCTTTACAATCTGGATGCCTTGTATGTCTTTGTTTTGTCTGATTGCTGTGGCTGGGACCTCCAGTACTATGTTGAATAACAGTGGAGAGAGTGGGCATCCCTGACTTGTTCCTGATCTTAGATGAAAAGCTTTCAGCGTCTCGCCGTTAAGTATGATGTTAGCTGTGGGTTTGTCATATATAGCCTTTATGATGTTGAGATACTTGCCGTCTATACCCATTTTGTTGAGAGTTTGTTGAGTATTTTTGCATCTACGTTCATCAGGGATATTGGTCTGTAATTTTCTTTTTTGGTGAGGTCTTTGCCCGGTTTTGGTATTAGAGTGATGCTGGCTTCATAGAATTAGTTTGGAAGTATTCCCTCCTCTTCTATTTTTTGGAAAACTTTAAGGAGAATGGGTGTTATTTCTTCTCTATATGTCTGGCAGAATTCAGAGGTGAATCCATCAGGCCCAGGGGTTTTGTTCTTGGGTAGTTTTTTGATTACCAATTCGATTTCGTCACTGGTGATTGGTCTGTTTAGTTTTTCTGTTTCTTGCTTGGTCAGTCTTGGAAGGTTGTATTTTTCTAAGAAGTTGTCCATTTCTTCTATGTTTTCCAGCTTGTTAGCATATAGATTCTCATAATATTCTCTTATGATTCTTTGTATTTCTGTGGGGTCCGTCGTGATTTTTCCTTTCTCATTTCTGATTGTGTTTATGTGTGTAGATTCTCTTTTTCTCTTAATGAGTCTGGCTAGGGGTTTATCTATTTTGTTTATTTTTTCAAAGAACCAGCTCTTGGTTTTATTGATTTTTTCTATTGTTTTATTCTTCTCAATTTTATTTATTTCTTCTCTAATCTTTATTATGTCCCTCCTTCTGGTGACTTTGGGCCTCATTTGTTCTTCTTTTTCCAATTTCAGTAATTGTGTCTTTAGACTATTCATTTGGGAATGTTCTTCCTTCTTTAAATAGGCCTGGATTGCAATATACTTTCCTCTTAGAACTGCCTTTGCTGCGTCCCACAGAAGTTGTGGCTTTGTGTTGTTGTTGTCATTAGTCTCCATATATTCTTTGATTTCTGTTTTGATTTGGTCGTTAACCCATTGATTAATTAGGAGAGTGTTGTTAAGTCTCCATGTATTTGTGAGCCTTTTGATTTCTTTCTAAAATTTATTTCTAGTTTTATTCCTTGGTGATCTGAGAAGTTGGTTGGTAGGATTTCAATATTTTTGAAATTACTGAGGTTCTTTTTGTGGCCTAGTATGTGGTCTATTCTGGAAAATGTTCCATGTGCACTTGAGAAGAATGTGTATCCCGTTGCTTTTGGGTGTAGAGTTCTGTAGATGTCTGTTAGGTCCATCTGTTCTAGTGTGTTGTTCAGTGCCTCTGTGTCTTTACTTATTTTCTGTCTGGTTGATCTGTCCTCTGGAGTGAGTGGTGTGTTGAAGTCTCCTAAGATGAATGCATTGCTGTCTATTTCCTCCTTAATTCTGTTAGTATTTGTCTCACATATGCTGGCGCTCCTGTGTTGGGTGCATATATATTTATAATGGTTATATCTTCTTGTTGGACTGACCCCTTTATCATTATGTAATGTCCTTCTTTATCTTTTGCTACTTTCTTCGTTTTGAAGTCTATTTTGTCTGATACAAGTACTGCAACACCTGCTTTTTTCTCTTTGTTGTTTGCATGAAATATCTTTTTCCATCCCTTCACTTTTAGTCTGTGTATATCTTTGGATTTGAGGTGAGTTTCTTGTAGGCAGCATATAGATGGGTCTTGCTTTTTTATCCATTCTGTTACTCTGTGTCTTTTGATTGGTGCATTCAGTCCATTTACATTTAGGGTGATTATTGATAGGTATGTACTTATTGCCATTGCTGGCTTTAGATTCGTGGTTACCAAGGCTTCAAGGGTTGCTTCTTTACTATCTAACAATCTAACTTAACTTTCTTGTTAAGTTATTGTAAACACAGTCTGATGTTTCTTTCTTCTCTCCCTTCTTATTTCTCCTCCTCCATTCTTTCTATAATAGGTGTTTTATTCTTTGCCTTTAGTTAGTATTTGGATGGTCTGCTTTCTTTGCTATGATTTTATTTTCTCTGGTGACATCTTTTTAGCCTTAGGTGTGCCTCCATCTAGAGCAGTCCATTTAACATATCCTGTAGTGGTCGTTTATGAGAGGCAAACTCTCTCAACTTTCGTTTGTCTGGAAATTGTTTAATCCCTCCATCATATTTAAATGATAATCGTGCTGGATACAATATTCTTGGTTCAAGGCCCTTCTGTTTCATAACATTAAATATATCATGCCGTTCTCTTCTGGCCTGTAAGGTTTCTGTTGAGAAGTCTGATGATAGTCTTATGGGTTTTCCTTTGTAGGTGATCTTTTTTCTCTCTCTAGCTGCCTTTAATACCCTGTCTTTATCTTTGATCTTTGCCATCTTCATTATTATGTGTCTTGGTGTTGTCTTCTTTGGGTCCCTTGTGTTGGGAGATCTATGAGCTTCGGTGGACTGCGAGACTACTTCCTTCCCCAGCGAGGGAAGGTTTTCAGCAATTATTTATTCAAAGACACTTTCTGCCCCTTTTTCTCTCTCTTCTTCCTCTGGTACTCCTATAATACGAATATTGTTCCGTTTGGATTGGTCACACAGTTCTCTTAATATTCTTTCATTCCTAGAAATCCTTTTATCTCTCTCTGCCTCAGCTGCTCTGTACTCCTGTTCTCTGTTTTCTATTCCATTAACAGTCTCTTGCATCTCATCCATTCTGCTGTTAAGCCCGTCGATCGCTTGTCGGATTTCTGCATTGTCTTTCCTCAGTTCCCTCACTTTGTCCCTCAGCTCTTGCACATTTCTCTGTAGGTCCATCAGTATGGTTATGACTTTTATTCTGAATTCTTTTTCAGGAAGACTGTGCATTTCCATCCCTTCAGACTCCCTCTCCGGGGTTGTCTGGTTGATTTTGGTCTGAACCATATTCCTCTGTCTTTTCATGGCTATATAATTGGTCACTGATAGTTGCGTCAGCTGGGCTCTTTAAGACCGCTTCTTGGGGTGCCGAGTGCTCTCGGGTGTAGCTGCACGCTGTGCGCTTTCCTGTGTATTCTTGTCTCTCTTTTAGGAATAGATGTATTTGCTGTGTTTTCGTAGATTAATATAGTGTTGGGAGGAGATTTGTGCCGCCCTGCTCACAGTGCCATTTTCCCGGAAGTCTTTGGCCCGAGCCAGTCCTCGCGCCTCAAGTTTCCGGGACCGCACAGCCACTGCGGGCCCACAAGCCGCGTCTCTTGACCCGGAGCCCTGGCGTCCCGGAACCCTGACACTGTCCCCAAAGTCCCTTCGACACAAGACCCCAGTTCTTGACCATCCCCCGTCGCTTGTTAATGCATATTTAGATGTTTTTTTTTACTTTTCTGCTATTATTAACAATGCTGTAATAAACATTTTTGAGTATGTCATCTTGTTTACTAGATGAGAGAATTCTGAGCCTAGAGAATTCTTAGATTGTAGGGTATGAGAATCTTCAACTTTATTAGATAATGCCAAATTATTTTCCAAGATGCTAAATACTAAATACCCATCATCAGGTTATCTCCATTTTGCCATATCCATAAAACATCAAATTTTCAGACTTTTAAATTTAAAATGAAGTGAAATTTCATTTTAATTTTCTTTTTCCGGGTTATAAGTGAGATTAAACTTCTTTATATCCATGTATTGTTGTAAGGTTTCCTTTTCTGTAAGTTCCTGGGGTTTTTTTGTTGTTGTTGTTGTTGCTATTATTAATATACAATTACATGAGCAACATTGTGGTTACTAGACTCCCCCTATTATCAAGTCCCCACCACATACCCCATTGCAGTCACTGACCTTCAGCGTAGTAAGATGTTATAGAATCACTACTTGTCTTCTGTGTGTTATACTGCCTTCCCCGTATCCCCTTACCCCACCTCCACCCTCGCTACATTATGTGTGCTAATTTTAATAGCCCTTTTTCCCCCTTATCCATCCCTTCCCACCCATCTCCCCTAGTCCCTTTCCCTTTGGTAACTGTTAGTCCATTCTTGGGTTCTGTGAGCCTGCTGCTGTTTTGTTCCTTCAGTTTTTGCTTTGTTTTTATACTCCACAGATGAGTGAACCCATTTGATACTTGTCCTTCTCTGCCTGGCTTATTTCACTGAGCATAACACCCTCTAGCTCCATCCATGTTGTTGCAAATGGAAGGATTTGTTTTTTTCTTATGGCTGAATAATATTCCATTGTGTATATGTACCACATCTTCTTTATCCATTAATCTACTGATGGACACTTAGGTTGCTTCCATTTCTTGGCTATTGTAAATAGTGCTGCGATAAACATAGGGGTGCATCTGTCTTTTTCAAATTGGGCTGCTGCATTCTTAGTGTAAATTCCCAGGAGTGGAATTCCTGGGTGAAATGATATTTAAATTTTGAGTTTTTTGAGGAACCTCCATACTGCTTTCCACAATGGTTGTACTAATTTATATTCCCACCAGCAGTGTAGGAGGGTTCCCCTTTCTCCACGTCCTTGCCAACATTTGTTGTTGTTTGTCTTTTGGATGGCAGCCATCCTAACTGGTGTGAGGTGATATCTCATTGTGGTTTTAATTTGCATTTCTCTTATGACTAGTGATGTGGAGCATCTTTTCATGTGCCTGTTGGCCATCTGAATTTCTTCTTTGGAGAAGTGTCTGTTCAGCTCCTCTTCCCATTTTTTAATTGGCTTATTTGCTTTTTGTTTGTTGAGGTCTGTGAGCTCTTTATATATAATTTGGATGTCAACCCCTTATCGGATATGTCATTTATGAATATATTCTCCTATACGGTAGGATTCTTTTCTGCTGATGGTATCCTTTGCTGTACAGAAGCTTTTTAGTTTGATATAGTCCCATTTGTTCATTTTTGCTTTTGTTTCCCTTGCCTGGGGAGATATGTTCATGAAGTTGCTCATGTTTATGTCCAAGAGATTTTTGTCTATATTTTTCTCTAAGACTTTGATGGTTTCATGACTTACATTCAAGTCTTTGATCCATTTTGAGTTTACTTTTGTGTATGGGATTAGACCGTAGTCCAGTTTCATTCTCTTATATATAGCTTCTTCCTAGCCAAGAGCATGGGATGAATTTCCATTTATTAGTGTCCTCTTTAATTTCTCTTAAGAGTGTCTTGTAGTTTTCAGGATATAGGTCTTTCACTTCCTTGGTTAGGTTTATTCCTAGGTATTTTATTCATTTGGATGCGATTGTGAATGGAATTGTTTTCCTGATTTCTCTTTCTGCTAGTTCACTGTTAGTGTATAGGAATGCAACAGATTTCTGTGTATTGATTTTGTATCCCACAACTTTGCTGAATTCAGATATTAGATCTAGTAGTTTTGGAGTGAATTCTTTAGGGTTTTTTATGTACAATATCATGTCATCTGCAAACAGGGACAGTTCTTCCTTGCCAATCTGGATGCCTTTTATTTCTTTGTGTTGTCTGATTGCCATGGCTAGGACCTCCAGAACTATGTGGAATAAAAGTGGAGAGAGTGGGCATCCTTGTCTTGTTCCCGATCTTAAAGGAAAAGCTTTCAGCTTCTCTCTGTTAAGTATAATGTTGGCTTTGGGTTTGTCATATATGGCCCTTATTATGTTGAGGTAGTAGCCCTCTATACCCATTTTGTTGAGAGTTTTTATCATGAATGGATGTTGAATTTTGTCAAATGCTTTTTCAGCATCTATGGAGATGATCGTGGTTTTTGTCCTTCTTTTTGTTGATGTGGTGGATGATGTTGATGGATTTTCGAATGTTGTACCATCCTTGCATCCCTGGGATGAATCCCAGTTGATCATGATGGATGATCTTTGTGATGTATTTTTTACTTCTTTTTGCTAATATTTTGTTGAGTATTTTTGCATCTTATGTTCATCAGGGATATTGGTCTAATTTTTTTTGTGGTGTCTTTGCCTGGTTTTCGTATTAGAGTGATGTTGGCCTCATAGAATGAGTTTGGGAGTATTCCCTCCTCTTCTACTTTTTGGAAAACTTTAAAGAGGATGGGTATTATTAGGTCTTCACTAAATGTTTGATAAAATTCAGCAGTGAAACCCATCTGGTCCAGGTGTTTTGTTCTTTGGTGGTTTTTTGATTACCAATTCAATATCTTTGCTGGTAATTGGTCTATTCATATTTTCTATTTCTTCCAGGGTCAGCCTTGGAAGGTTGGTTATCCAGTTTGTTATATAATTTTTCATAGTATTCTCTCATAATTCTTTGTATTTCTGTGGTGTCCGTAGTGATTTTTCCTTTCTCATTTCTGATTCTGTTTATGTGTGTAGACTTTTTTTCTTGCTAAGTCTGGCTATGGGTTTATCTGTTTTGTTTATTTTCTCAAAGAACCAGCTCCTGCTTTCATTGATTCTTTCTATTGTTTTCTTCTTCTCAATTTTATTTATTTCTACTTTAATTTTTATTATGTCCCTCCTTCTACTGACTTTGGGCCTCATTTGTTCTTCCTTTTCTAGTTTCATTAATTGTAAGTTTAGACTGTTCATTTGGGATTGTTCTTCTTTCCTGTGATAGGCCTGTATTGCAATATATTTCCCTCTTAGCACAGCCTTTGCTGTGTTGCACAGATTTTGTGTTGTTGAATTATTGTTGTCATTTGTCTCCATGTATTGCTTGATCTCTGTTTTTATTTTGTCATTGATCCATTGATTATTTAGGAGCATGTTATTAAGCCTCCATGTGTTTCTGGGCTTTTTTGTTTTCTTTGTGTAATTAATTTCTAGTTTCATACCTTTGTGATCTGACAAGCTGGTTGGTACAATTTCAGTCTTTTTGAATTTACTGAGGTTCTTTTTGTGGCCTAATATATGATCAATTCTTGAAAATGTTCCATGTGCACTTGTGAAGAATGTGTATCCTGTTGCTTTTGAATGGAGTGTTCTGTAGATGTCCGTTAGGTCCATCTTTTCTAATATGTTGTTCAGTGCCTTTGTCTCTTTACTTATTTTCTGTCTGGTTGGTCTGTCCTTTGGAGTGAGTGGTGTGTTGAAGTCTCCTAAAATGAATGCATTGCATTCTATTTCCCCCTTTAATTCTGTGAGTATTTGTTTCACATATGTAGGTGATCCTGTGTTGGGTGCATAGATGTTTATAATAGTTATATCCTCTTGTTTGATCAACCCTTTTATCATTATGTAATGTCTTTCTTGATACAAGTACTCCAACTCCTCCTTTTTTCTCACTATTAGTTGCATGAATCTGTAAGTTGCTGTTTATATCCTTTATTAGTTTGTAGCTTTTATACTAATCCTCTTTCAGATGGTATCGCAAATATCTTATCAGTGTTTCGTTTCTCTTTTGTGCAAAAGTTTTTCATTTCTACTCCAGCTTTTTATTTGAAAATTTTCAGCCCTGCAGAAAAGTGCAATAATAGTTCAGTGAGTACCCTTATATACCATTTACCTGGATTCACCAATTAACATTTTGTCACATTTACTTTGTTTTTCATATATAAGTTTTTTCCTGAACTGTTTTAAAAGTTGCAGATATTATGACACTTCACCCTAAAAAAAACCTATTTGAATTTTCTGAAAACAAGGATGTCCTACAAACTGCAATAGTTATCACATTTACATTGATGCAACGTTATTATATAATATTGGTGTATATTTCAAAACTTCACACTTGTACCAAAAATGACCTTTAGAGCTGTTCTCCAACCCCACCCTGGTCCAGAGATTATGAAATGCATTTAGTTGCCATGTCCCTTTAGTTAACTTTTTCCACAATAGGTCCCCAGCTTTTTGTTTGTTTTCATAATATTGGTACATTTGATGAGTCCAGACCAGTTTTCTAAGACTGTTCCTCAATTTGTATTTGTCGGATCTTTTCCTTTTGTTTAGATTCTGATTAAATGTTTTTGTTGAAAAATTACTGTTAAAAGGAATAAGCTTTAAATTTTAACATAGTCAAGTTTGTCCATCTCTTCCTTTATGGTCTGTTGTTTTATCCAAGACAGCCCTCCTTAGTTTGATGTCGTTATAAAGCTCTTCATCTCTAGTTTTTCTAAAAGTTACATAGTTTTGCTTTTCATATTTAGGTTTATGGATGCTTTTTATTTTTTCTGCTTAGTGTACCTTTATTTCTATTTATTTATTTAAGCTGAGCCTGGCCTTTAATATCAAGCAGCATTCTGCTTATATATTCTTTGATTACATAAGGTAAAGCTAGATATCGATCATCTGGCTGACACATAGCATAGTTACACAAGATTGGAAAATGAGAATAAATAATTTCGTATGCTCTAGTGGACACCTTGTTTCTGAAAACCCTTGTTCCTAGCTACTGCGGTCAGAAAGTTTTACAATGGTTAGGTAGGTGCCAGACTTTTGGTTTCCTGTAGAAGACTATCCAAATTTCACTATTTTATTTTCTCTATGGAGTGCCTTCATTCTTTCATAGCTATACTACCATTCTTCATCTTTGGTAGGAAAGAAAGAGGCCCTCTCCAAAAGAACATGATGTGCTTAGTCTACCTTTAATATAGTGTTCAGTTAGCATTAGTTTAACACATTCTTTTTCTACCATTGTGTTTTTCATAAAATTCATAAGGAGAGGCAGCTTTTGTTACTCTAAATTTGGGCTAAAACATCGTAGAAAGTGAAATTTTTGAGTTACTTTTTATAGTCTAAACGTTTTACACCACAGATTTCCATTACTTTATAGTATTTTGTCTAATTTGCCTGTAAAGATGTGTATTACATGTATTTGACTATTCTTGAAAAATGGTGATTTTTTCAAACTGATCATGTTAGAGTCTAGTTGGGCATTTGTGTGTATCTATCTAGCTTATGTTTTAAGAGCTGCTAGGTAAACAAGCTAAAAGTGTGTAGGTTGAAATAGCTCAAACATTCTGTATCAAAATTATAAGAATTTTAAGATAAAACTATAAGAATTTAACTGGTATTGTGCTGTAAATAAGGCCGAGATCTAACTTAGAAAACATAGGAATCTTTCATAAATCTGAGGTCAGTAAATGCCATATTTTTAGCCTTGAGCTATTTACTTTTGTAGTAGGTTTGATGAGATAATTCTATGTGGAACTAAGAACTTTAAAGAAAAAAACCCTATAGACAGTAGATTAGATGTGGATACTTAGGTTGATATGAAAAAAATTGTGAAATTGTGTAGCCTTTGGCACACAATGAACACTCTGAAGTTTTGACTCTGAAAGTAGAAACCTGTTGTAACATTTCATCCAAACATAAAGGACAGCAGTCTGTCCTTGCCTATAGGGCATAGTTCCAAGACCCCCAGTGGCTGCCTGAAACCATGGATAATATTGAACTCTGTGTATACTATGTCTCTTCCAATACATAACTTCTGATAAAGTTTAATTTATAAATTAGGCACAGTAAGTGATTAACAATAATAACTAATAATAAAATAGAATAATATAACAGTAAACATAAAAATTATGTGAATGTGGTCTCTGAAAATATGTTACCATATCTACCCTTCTTATTTGGATGTGAGATGATAAAATGCCTATATGTGCTAAAGTGAGGTGAAATGATGTAAGCATTGAGATGTAGCCCTAGGCTACTGTTGACCTTGTGAAGGAGGATCATCTGCTGCTGGGGACCAGGCTTGACCAGTGCATGACTTGAAACTGTGGAAAGCGAAACTATGGATAAGAGGGGACTTCTGTACTACATTGTGCATAGTCCACAAGTATTAAACATTGTGGGCTCTAGCATTATAAATGATAATTTTTAAGCACAATGTGTCAGCCATTGTTCTTGGCACCTTGCACATATTAATGTGTTGAATCCATGTTCCAACTCTGGCCATTTTGAAGTGGGAGAAACTGAAGTGATTATATAATTTGCTCAGACATAGAGCTAATTAGTCTTGGAGCCAGGTTTTGACCCCAGACAGTATAGTTCCAGAATCTGTACTTTTCACCACAAGTATAATTCTGTGACTTTGGCCAAGTTATTTAACTCAATAAATGTTAGCTATTATTGTTATTGTTATTAAAGCATTGAACTTATGTGTATCTCTGAATTTTGATCAATTAAGTGGATTCAAACATAAATGTGAATTTACATACAGAAAAAATGGAAATACTATGGTGATTATGTCTGCCTTTCTGGTTTTTATGTCTATTATTTTTTAAGAGGTAAGAAAGCAGCTGAAACAAAGTTGAATGGTGAGCCAAGAGTTCATTGGTAAGAAAATGAGCTCTTTTTTAAATAAAGGCAGAAGTTTTTACCTGCTTTTTTTTTTACCTGCTTTTTAAAAGAATATTCAAGAGTCATTACTGAAGTTGCAGAGTATTGTATATTGGTTGAATATAAAAACTGTTCAGCTCTGTTACCTTTATGCTTTTGAAAAAGCATAGTTAATTGTAGCAGTGTTTTGAAGAAAGATTCATATGCTCAAGCCCAATTATTTAAAATACTTTCTTTACATGTTTTCTTATTCCTGTCAATAACTGTGTTATTGCTGAAAGTCTGGTATTGCTCCAAACATTCAGTCAGAAGCAACCTTCATACGTTGATGTAGAACAAACAGCATTCTGTGTGAGACTGCATAGGTAATGGACTCTAGGAGTAGCCGCAGTAGAATGTTTAGGAGAACATAGCAAAATTCAGGTCTTTTTTGTATATTTTTTAAACTGAAGGAACATGTGAAATTATATTTTCCAGTTACAGTTTCAGACTAGAGGTTGGAGTATGTTCTTGCTTGAAGAAGAAAAACAAATTGTCAAGGCAACAGGTACTGCATTTCTCACTTGACAAGGTCCCTTCTCAGTTTTGTTATTTTCCATCAGAGAACAAGGAACCTTTTGTTACAAGGCCTGATGTCAAAATATTAGCAAAGTATTACATTAATCAAGCCAAGAATTTTACATGTTTCTGAACAAAGAGTAAGACTTCACACAAGATCCATTTAGAGCATTATAGGGAACTTGGGCAATATTCTTGCATTTTTGGGCTTACATTAGAATTAGCTTCTGAAAAGCAAAGTGCTGCAAATGTAGAGGTTTAGGAGTTCATTTATTTCTACCTGTATGTATCAAGTCTACTGTTCAAGGAACTGGGGATACAGCAGCAAACAAAACAAGTCTCACCCTCATGGAGCTTATATTTTAGAGAAAGGGATTGACAGTATGCAAACTGTCAAATATATTCTGTTGGGAAGTGTTAATGTACAAAAAAAGAAGAAAGCAGGGTAAGGGAATATAGCAGCTGGTATGTGTGAGTAGGTAAGTGCAATTTATTAGTTGAAATTTGTTAGCCATCTGCATCACTTGGTATGCAAACTATGAATTGGCCTTTTACAGGAATGTGCAGTATGGCTTGGGTAAATGATACAAAGAACTCTGAATAAAAATAAACAAATGAACAAAAAACTGTCATGAACTACTAAAAGATAAGAGGTAATGAAACACAACAGTTTTAAAAATTAATAATTTTTAAATTGATTTTGGGAAAAATTGATACTCCCTTGACTTAAAAGGTATTATGTAATTATTTCCTTCAGTGTATTTTATGATTAAAAGGAGCAAAGATTACAAAAATACTTTCAAAGCTATTTCTTTTTTTTCATTTTTTTATTAAGGTATTATTGATATACACTCTTGTGAAGGTTTCACATGAAAAAACAATGTGGTTACTACATTTACCCATATTATCAAGTCCCCACCCATACCCCAGTGCAGTCACTGTCTATCAGTGTAGTAAGATGCCACAGATTCACTGTTTGCCTTCTCTGTGCTGCACTGTTTTCCCTGTGATCCACCACACCATATGTACTAAACATAATACCCCTCAATCCCTGTCTCCCAACCTCTCCACCGGCCCTCCCACACCCCTCCCCTTTGGTAACCACTAGTTCCTTCATGGAGTCTCTGAATCTGCTGCTATTTTGTTCCTTCAGTTTTGCTTCATTGTTATATGCCACAAATGAGGGAAATCATTTGGCTCTTGCCTTTTCCCGCCTGGCTTATTTCTCTGAGCATAATATCCTCCAGCTCCATCCATGTTGTTGCAAGAGGCAGGATTTGTTTCCTTCTTATGGCTGAATAGTATTCCATTGTGTATACGTACCACATCTTTATCCATTCATCTACTGCTGGACACTTAGGTTGCTTCCATATCTTGGCTATTGTAAAAAGTGTTGCAATAAACATAGGGGTGCATATGTCTTTTTGAATCTGAGAAGTTGTATTCTTTGGGTAAATTCCAAGGAATGGGATTCCCAGGTCAAATGGTACTACTATTTTTAGTTTTTGAGGAACCTCCATATTGCTTTCCACAATGATTGAACTAGCTTACATTCCCACCAGCAGTGTAGGAGGGTTCCCCTTTCTCCCCATCCTCACCAGCATTTGTTGTTCTTAGTCTTTTGGATGCTGGCCATCCTTACTGGTGTGAGGTGATATCTCATTGTGGTTTTAATTTGTATTTCCCTAATGATTAGTGATGTGGAGCATCTTTTCATGTGTCTGTTGGCCATCTGAATTTCTTCTTTGGAGAACTGTCTCTTCATATCCTCTGCCCATTTTTTAATCAGGTTATTTGCTCTTTGGGTGTAGAGGCATGTAAGTTCTTTATATATTTTGGCTGTTAACCCCTTGTCAGATATGTCATTTACAAATATATTCTCCCATACTGTAGGATGCCTTTTTGTTCTGTTGATGGTGTCCTTTGCTGTACAGAAACTTTTTAGTTTGATGAAGTCCCATGAGTTCGTTTTTGCTTTTGTTTCCCTTGCTTGAGGAGATGCGTTCACGAAGAAGTTGCTCATGCTTATATTCAGGAGATTTTTGCCTATGTTGTCTTCTAAGAGTTTTATGGTTTCCTGACTTACATTCAGGTCCTTGATCCATTTTGTGTTTACTTTTGTGTATGGGGTTAAACAATAGTCCAGCTTCATTCTCTTGCATGTAGCTGTCCAGTTTTGCCAACACCAGCTGTTGAAGAGGCTGTCATTTCCCCATTGTATGTCCATGGCTCCTTTATCATATATTAATTGACCATATATGGCTGGGTTTATATCAGGGCTCTTTAGTCTGTTCCAATGGTCTGTGGGTCTGTTCTTGTGCCAGTACCAAATTGTCTTGAGTACTGTGGCTTTGTACTAGCTAGAGCTTGAAGTTGGGGAGCATAATCCTTTTTGCTCAGGATTGCTTTTACTTTTGGGGTCTTTTGTGGTTCCATATGAATTTTAGAACGATTTTCTCTAGTTCGTTGACGAATGCTGTTGGTGTTTTGATAGGAATTGCATTGAATCTGTAGATTGCTTTAGGCAGGATGGCCATTTTGACAATATTAATTCTTCCTATCCATGAGCACAGGATGTGTTTCCATTTATTGGTATCTTCTTTATTTTCTCTCTTGAATGTCTTGCAGTTTTCAGAGTATAGGTCTTTCACTTCCTTGGTTAGGTTTATTCCTAGGTATTTTATTCTTTTTGGTGCAATTGTGAATGGAAATGTTTTCCTGATTTCTCTTTCTGCTAGTTTATTGTTAGTGTATAGGAATGCCACAGATTTCTGGGTATTAATTTTGTATCCTGCAAGTTGGCAGATTTAAGATAATAGATCTAGTAGTTTCGGAGTGGATTCTTTAGGGTTTGTTTTTTAATGTACAATATCATGTCATCTGCAAACAGGGACAGTATGACTTCTTCTTGCCAATCTCGATGCCTTTTATTTCTTTGTGTTGTCTTATTGCTGTGGCTAGGACCTCCAGTACTATGTTGAATAAAAGTGGGAAGAGTGGGCATCCTTGTCTTGTTCCCGATCTTAAAGGAAAAGATTTCAGCTTCTCGCTGTTAAGTATAATGTTGGCTGTGGGTTTGTCATTTATTATGTTGAGGTACTTGCCCTCTATACCCATTTTGTTGAGAGTTTTTATCATGAATGGATGTTGAATTTTGTCAAATGCTTTTTCAGCATCTATGAAGAGGATAATGTGGTTTTTGTCCTTCTTTTTGTTGATGTGGTGGATGATGTTGATGGATTTTCGAGTGTTGTACCATCCTTGCATCCCTGGGATCATGGTGTATGATCCTGTTGATGTATTTTTGAATTCGGTTTGCTAATATTTTGTTGAGTATTTTTGCATCTATGTTCATCAGGGATATTGGTTTGTAATTTTCTTTTTTGGTGAGGTCTTTGCCAGGTTTTGGTATTAGAGTGATGCTGGCTTCATAGAATGAGTTTGGAAGTATTCTGTCCTTTTCTATTTTTTCAAAAAACTTTAAGGGGAATGGGTATTATTTCTTCTCTATAAGTCTGGTAGAATTCAGAGGTGAATCCATCTGGCCCAGGGGTTTTGTTCTTGGGTAGTTTTTTGATTACCACTTCGATTTCGTCACTGGTGATTGGTCTGTTTAGGTTTTCTGTTTCTTGCTTGGTCAGTCTTGGAAGGTTGTATTTTTCTAAGAAGTTGTCCATTTCTTCTAGGTTTTCCAGCTTGTTAGCATATAGATTCTCATGGTATTCTCTTCTTTGTGTTTCTGTGGGTCCGTCGTGATTTTTTTTTTTTTTTGAGCAAGAAATAAACGTTTACTTTTTAAAGCTATCGAGATTTTAGAGTTTTTGTTACAGCATGATCTAGGCCATCCTGACCAGTGCTAATACTGACAAGTTTACAGAGGAAAGGCATTGTCTCTTCCTTAATCTGTTTATTATTTAAAAATCATCAGCACGCTCAGCAATGTGAATGTACTTAATGCCACTGAATGGTGCTCTTTTTTGCTTTTTGTTTTTTGTTTTTTTTGTTTTTTTTTAATTTTTTTTAATATAATTTATTTTATTATCATTAATTTACAATTACATGTGCAATATTACGATTATTAAACTACCCCTTCATCAGGTCCCCACCACCAACCCCATTACAGTCACTGTCCATCAGCGTAGTGAGATGCTATAGAATCACTACTTGTCTTCTCTGAGTTGTACTGCCCTCCCCGTGCCCCCCCAACATTACATCTGCTAATCGTAATGCCCCTTTTTCCCTCTTATCCCTCCCTTCCCGCCCATTTTCCCCAGTCCCTTTCCCTTTGGTAACTATTAGTCCATTCTTGGGTTCTGTGAGTCTGCTGCTGTTTTGTTCCTCCAGTATTTTTTCTTTGTTCTTATACTCCACATATGAGTGAAATCATTTGATACTTGTCTTTTTCGGCTTGGCTTATTTCACTGAGCGTAATACCGTCTAGCTCCATCCATGTTCCTGCAAATGGTAGGATTTGTTTTCTTCTTATGGCTGAATAATATTCCATTGTGTATATGTACCACATCTTCTTTATCCATTCATCTACTGATGGACACTTAGGTTGCTTCCATTTCTTGGCTATTGTAAATAGTGCTGCAATAAACATAGGGGTGCATCTGTCCTTTTCAAATTGGGCTGCTGCATTCTTAGGGTAAATTCCTAGGAGTGGAATTCCTGGGTCAAATGGTATTTCTATTTTGAGTTTTTTGAGGAACCTCCATACTGCTTTCCACAATGGTTGAACTAATTTGCAGTCCCACCAGCAGTGTAGGAGGGTTCCCTTTTCTCCACATCCTCGCCAACATTTGTTGTTGTTTGTGTTTTGGATGTTGGCCATCCTCACTGGTGTGAGGTGATATCTCATTGTGGTTTTAATCTGCATTTCTCTGATGATTAGCGATGTGGAGCATCTTTTCATGTGCCTGTTGGCCATCTGAATTTCTTCTTTGGAGAAGTGTCTATTCATGTCCTCTGCCCATTTCTTAATTGGATTATTTGCTTTCTGTTTGTTAAGGTGCATGAGTTCTTTATATATTTTGGATGTCAACCCTTTATCAGATACGTTTTTTATGAATATATTCTCCCATACTGTAGGATGTCTTTTTGTTCTACTGATGTTGTCCTTTGCTGTACAGAAGCTTTTCAGCTTGATATAGTCCCACTTGTTCATTTTTGCTTTTGTTTCCCTTGCCCGGGGAGATATGCTCATGAAGAAGTTGCTCATGTTTATGTCCAAGAGATTTTTGCCTATGTTATTTTCTAAGAGTTTTATGGTTTCATGACTTACATTCAAGTCTTTGATCCACCTTGAGTTTACCTTTGTGTATGGGGCTAGACAGTAGTCGAGTTTCATTCTCTTACATGTAGCTGTCCAGTTTTTCCAACACCAGCTGCTGAAGAGGCTGTCATCTCCCCATTGTATATCCAAGGCTCCTTTATCAAATATTAATTGACTGTATATGTTTGGGTCAATGTTTGGATTTTCTATTCTGTTCCACTGGTCTGTGGGTCTGTTTTTGTGCCAATACCAAATTGTCTTGATTACTGTGGCTTTGTAGTAGAGCTTGAAGTCAGGGAGTGTAATTCCCCCTGTTTTATTCCTCCTTCTCAGGATTGCTTTGGCTATTCGGGGTCTTTTGTGGTTCCATATGAATTTTAGAATTATTTGTTCCAGTTCATTGAAGAAAGCTGTTGGTAGTTTGATAGGGATTGCATTGAATCTGTAGATTGCTTTAGGTAGTATAGCCATTTTGACCATATTTATTCTTCCTTGCCAAGAGTATGGGATGCATTTCCATTTGTTACTGTCCTCTTTAATTTCTCTTAGGAGTCTCTTGTAGTTTTAAGAGTACAGGTCTTTCACTTCCTTCGTTAGGTTTATTCCTAGGTATTTTATTCTTTTTGATGCAATTGTGAATGGAATTGTTTTTCTGATTTCTCTTTCTGTTAGTTCATCATTAGTGTATAGGAAAGCAACAGATTTCTGTGTGTTAATTTTGTATCCTGCAACTTTGCTGAATTCAGATATTAGTTCTAGTAGTTTTGGAATGGAATCTTTAGGGTTTTTTATGTACAGTATCATGTCATCTGCAAATAGTGACAATCTGACTTCTTCTTTACCAATCTGGATGCCTTGTATGTCTTTTTTTTGTCTGATTGCTATGGCTAGGACCTCCAGTACTATGTTGAATAACAGTGGAGAGAGTGGGCATCCCTGTCTTGTTCCCGATCTTAGATGAAAGCTTTCAGCGTCTCGCCGTTAAGTATGATGTTAGCTGTGGGTTTGTCATATATAGCCTTTATGATGTTGAGGTACTTGCCGTCTATACCCATTTTGTTGAGAGTTTTAATCAGGAATGGATGCTGAATTTTGTCAAATGCTTTTTCAGCATCTATGGAGATGATCATGTGGTTTTTGTTCTTCTTTTTGTTGATGTGGTGGATGATGTTGATGGATTTTCGAATGTTGTACCATCCTTGCATCCCTGGGATGAATCCCACTTGATCATGGTGTATGATCCTCTTGATGTATTTTTGAATTCGGTTTGCTAATATTTTGTTGAGTATTTTTGCATCTACGTTCATCAGGGATATTGGTCTGTAATTTTCTTTTTTGGTGAGGTCTTTGCCCGGTTTTGGTATTAGAGTGATGCTGGCTTCATAGAATGAGTTTGGAAGTATTCCCTCCTCTTCTATTTTTTGGAAAACTTTAAGGAGAATCGGTGTTATTTCTTCTCTATATGTCTGGTAGAATTCAGAGGTGAATCCATCAGGCCCAGGGGTTTTGTTCTTGGGTAGTTTTTTGATTACCAATTCGATTTCGTCACTGGTGATTGGTCTGTTTAGTTTTTCTGTTTCTTGCTTGGTCAGTCTTGGAAGGTTGTATTTTTCTAAGAAGTTGTCCATTTCTTCTATGTTTTCCAGCTTGTTAGCATATAGATTCTCATAATATTCTCTTATGATTCTTTGTATTTCTGTGGGGTCCGTCGTGATTTTTCCTTTCTCATTTCTGATTGTGTTTATGTGTGTAGATTCTCTTTTTCTCTTAATGAGTCTGGCTAGGGGTTTATCTATTTTGTTTATTTTTTCAAAGAACCAGCTCTTGGTTTTATTGATTTTTTCTATTGTTTTATTCTTCTCAATTTTATTTATTTCTTCTCTAATCTTTATTATGTCCCTCCTTCTGGTGACTTTGGGCCTCATTTGTTCTTCTTTTTCCAATTTCAGTAATTGTGTCTTTAGACTATTCATTTGGGAATGTTCTTCCTTCTTTAAATAGGCCTGGATTGCAATATACTTTCCTCTTAGAACTGCCTTTGCTGCGTCCCACAGAAGTTGTGGCTTTGTGTTGTTGTTGTCATTAGTCTCCATATATTCTTTGATTTCTGTTTTGATTTGGTCGTTAACCCATTGATTAATTAGGAGAGTGTTGTTAAGTCTCCATGTATTTGTGAGCTTTTTGATTTCTTTCTAAAATTTATTTCTAGTTTTATTCCTTGGTGATCTGAGAAGTTGGTTGGTAGGATTTCAATATTTTTGAAATTACTGAGGTTCTTTTTGTGGCCTAGTATGTGGTCTATTCTGGAAAATGTTCCATGTGCACTTGAGAAGAATGTGTATCCCTGTTGCTTTTGGGTGTAGAGTTCTGTAGATGTCTGTTAGGTCCATCTGTTCTAGTGTGTTGTTCAGTGCCTCTGTGTCTTTACTTATTTTCTGTCTGGTTGATCTGTCCTCTGGAGTGAGTGGTGTGTTGAATTCTCCTAAAATGAATGCATTGCTGTCTATTTCCTCCTTTAATTCTGTTAGTATTTGTCTCACATATGCTGGCGCTCCTGTGTTGGGTGCATATATATTTATAATGGTTATGTCTTCTTGTTGGACTGACCCCTTTAACATTATGTAATGTCCTTCTTTATCTCTTGCTACTTTCTTCGTTTTGAAGTCTATGTTGTCTGATACAAGTACTGCAACACCTACTTTTTTGTCTTTGTTGTTTGCATGAAATATTTTTTTCCATCCCTTCACTTTTAGTCTGTGTATATCTTTGGTTTTGAGGTGAGTTTCTTGTAGGCAGCATATAGATGGGTCTTGCTTTTTTATCCATTCTGTTACTCTGTGTCTTTTGATTGGTGCATTCAGTCCATTTACATTTAGGGTGATTATCGATAGATATGTACTTATTGCCATTGCTGGCTTTAGATTCGTGGTTTCCAAAGGTTTAGGGTTGCTTCTTAACTATCTAACAATCTAACTTAACTTTCTTGTTAAGTTATTGTAAACACAGTCTGATGTTTCTTTATTTCTCTCCCTGCTTATTCTTCCTCCTCCATTCTTTATATACTAGGTGTTTTATTCTTTGCCTTTAGTTAGTATTTGTATGGTCTTCTTTCTTTGCTATGATTTTATTTTTTCTGGTGACAGCTTTTAGCCTTAGGAGTGCTTCACTTTAGAGCAGTTCCTTTAAGATGTCCTGTAAAGGTGGTTTATGGGAGGCAAATTCTCTCACGTTTTGCTTGCCTGGAAATTGTTTAATCCCTCTGTCATATTTAAATGATAATCGTGCTGGATACAATATTCTTGGTTCGAGGCCCTTCTGTTTCATTGCGTTAATATCTCATGCCATTCTCTTCTAGCCTGTAAGGTTTCTGTTGAGAAGTCTGATGATAGTCTGATGGGTTTTCCTTTGTAGGTGATCTTTTTTCTTTCTCTAGGTGCCTTTAATACTCTGTCCTTATCTTTGATCTTTGCCATTTTAATTGTTATGTGTCTTGGTGTTGTCTTCCTGGGTTCCCTTGTGTTAGGAGATCTGTGGGCTTCCATGGACTGCGAGACTATTTCCTTCCCCAGTATGGGGAAGTTTTCAGCAATTATTTCTTCAAAGACACTTCTATCCCTTTTTCTCTCTTCTTCCTCTGGTACTCCTATAATGCGAATATTGTTCCGTTTGGTTTTGTCACAAAGTTCTCTTAATATTCTTTCATTCTTAGCGATCCTTTTATCTCTGTCTGTCTCAGCTGCTCTGTGTTCGTGTTCTCTGATTTGTATTGCATTCACAGTCTCCTGCATCTCATCCCGTCTGCTGCTGAGCCCGTCGATGGCTTGTCTCATTTCTGCATTGTCTTTCCTGAGTTCCCTCACTTCCTCCCTTAGCTCTTGCATATTTCTCTGTAGATCCATCAGCAAGGTTATGACTTTTATTCTGAATTCTTTTTCGGGAAGATTCTGCATTTCCATCCCTTCAGGTTCCTTCTCAGGGGTTGTCTGGGTCTGGGTGATTTTTGTCTTTATCATATTCCTCTGTCTTTTCATGTTGATAGGAGTGGTTGCTGGTAGGTGCCACATATGTTAGCTGGGCTAAGACTGGAGTGGATTCTCTAAGCATGCTGTAGGTGTCGCTGTTCCTCCACTAATCCACAGCTGCGACGCCACTCTTTGTAGCTCTGGCTGGGGCGGGAACGAATGGGAGGCTGTTGTTCGCTGTATAAAGTTTTAGTGTGGCTGCTCCCTTTTCTCAATCACCAGCCAAGGGGTCCGAAGTTCCTCAGGACTTCCAGCCTGCAGGGCTGAGCCTGCTGGGGCGATGGTGTTCCCTCGCTGGGCCCTCCACCTCTCTGAGACCGCTACAAACCGCGCGCCCTTTTCTGTTGTCCCGGGGCACTGGCTGCACAGTCCCGGTGCTTTCCCGGCTCAAAACCTACACCTTCTGCCTCTCCAATGTCCGATGCACCATGCGATGTGTGTCAGCGCTCCTGGCGCAAACCACCAGGGCTGTTTATTTTGCGGACCTGCTCTTCCACTCCCTCCCGGCTCTGAATCCTCTCCTCCCACCGGCGCACTGGGCTGGGTGAGTGCTCGGGGGCCGCCGTGTTGCAGCTCCGTACCTTACCCGCCTCGCGGGGTTCCGAGTCCTCTCAGGTGTTGCTGCACGCTCTGCACTTTCCTGTGTGTTCTGGTGTCTTTTAGGAATAATTAGATTTATATAGTTTTGGGAGGAGATTTCTGCCGCTCTGCTCACACCGCCATCTTCCCAGAAGTTCCATATTCAGTATATTTAAATCGATAATTATATTAAGATAATTTACAAGTTAGAGTTTTGGTAATTAAAAAAAGTCAGATGTCACTATATAAATACCAGTATTAAGCTACTAAATTACTGACTTTGTTTTTTAGAACTCACCCTCAAATTAAGATAACATGACCTCCTGGAGTGATCGGTTGCAGAATGAAGCAGATATGCCTGCTAACATGGATAAGCATGCCCTAAAAAAGTACCGGAGAGAAGCCTATCATCGGTAAGTATTTTGCCTGTTTAATTCTCAAAACAGGTCTATAAAGTCGGCACATATTATCTTCATTTTACAGATGAAGAAATTGATGCTCAGAGTAATTAGGTAATTTATGCTAGTTCATATAGCTAGTTCATGTTTCAAACCCAGTCCTAACTCCAGACTTTTAGCTACTAAGACACCGTTGCTGCTGTTTTTCAAAAAAATTCTTAACTGCTTCTTGTATTTACTAATTAAAGTCCTTACAAGAGATTTTCAAGTGAAATTTCACCTTAGGTGTAATAATGAAATTCTTCACTGACATTTATCACAAATTATAGTTTTTCAGTAGATTTAAACAAGTTGTATCTACTGGCTACTGTTAGAATAATGCTAGACTGAATGTGGGTAATGCTGGGTGTTAGTAACATTTCCTTGTATTGTAAGACTTTACAGTTTTCTCTGAATCATTTTTCCTTTAAAAGTTTAGAATGTAAGTATTTTCAATGTATTTGCCACTTTTAATAGATGCAATTAAATGGCTGCTTCTACCTAACTCCAAATGGCTAGAAGACTTGGAATAGGTACTGCATTTAGGCATCATCTGTTTTTTTCACAGAAATTAGAAGTTTACACTTTCCTTGAATTTACAGGATAGAGAGATATGGGTTCTAGAGAACCATCTCTTCCTCCAGTCCTGGGAACCCCAGAAATAAGTAGAAATGCTGATGTACTGGTAGTGCTAAAAAGTTGCATGGGAACTCCAGGAAGTCTACAGCAATTCATAATTACTCATCTGTTTGTGGGCTGGAGGAAAGGAAATACGACTTTTAAAATCATACTGGAAGTATGGTTAAATTACTTTATACAGATAAGTTTTTGTAAGCAGACAAAAAAGTATTCTGATTCCATTTTTCTCTGGGTAATAAAGCTAAGTCAGAATTAGGAAACGTATTAGTTGTTCAGTAAGCATTTATATTTTGAAGAAAACAGTTACTTAAAATTGAATGTTTTGAAAAAATGGGCAGAGAAGCTGAACAGACACTTCTCCAAAGAAGAAATTCAGATGGCCAATAGGGACATGAAAATATGCTCCACATCACTAGTCATCAGAGAAATGCAAATTAAAACCACAGTGAGATATCACCTCACACGAGTTAGGATCTCCAACATCCAAAAGACAATCAACAACAAATGTTGGCGAGGATGTGGAAAAAGGGGAACCCTCCTACACTGCTGGTGGGAATGTAAACTGGTTCAGCCATTGTGGAAAGCAGTATGGAGGTTCCTCAAAAAACTCAAAATAAAAATACCATTTGACCCAGGAATTCCACTCCTAGGAATTTACCCCAAGAATGCAGCAGCGCAGTTTGAAAAAGACATATGCACCCCTATGTTTATTGCAGCACTGTTTACAATAGCCAAGAAATGGAAGCAACCTAAGTGTCCATCAGTAGATGAATGGATAAAGAAGATGTGGTACATATACACAATGGAATATTATTCAGCCATAAGAAGAAAACAAATCCTACCATTTGCAACAACATGGATGGAGCTAGAGGGTATTATGCTCAGTGAAATAAGCCAGGTGGAGAAAGACAAGTATCAGATGATTTCACTCATCTGTGGAGTATAAGAAGAAAGGAAAAACTGAAGGAACAAAACAGCAGTGGACTCACAGAACCCAAGAATAGACTAACAGTTACCAAAGGGAAAGGGATTGGGGAGAATGGGTGGGAAGGGACGGATAAGGGGGGAAAAGGGGCATTACAATTAGCATGTATAATGTGGGGGGGGGTAGGACACGGGGAAGTCAGTATAACAGAGAAGACAAGTAGTGATTCTATAGCATCTTACTACGCTGATGGACAGTGACTGTAATGGGGTATGTGGTGGGGACTTGATAATAGGGGGAGTCTGGTAACCATAATGTTCATATAATTGTACAGTAATGATAGCAAAATTAAAAAAATTGAATGTTTTGAAAGTTAATTTATCTATCAAAATAGTTGATTTTTAAAGTAGGCTGGTGACATTTCCCTGACAATAGGTCACTCATGTAGCATTTTTTTTCCAATTTACCACAATACTTAACTAATGTTTAAGTTATGAAAAAAATTAATGTAATATGAGAACAAATATTGTAAATAAAACTTGTTGTCCTATATAATAATCCTTTGGAAACTATTGTGTCAAGAGGTAGTTCAAGATGCAAAATTAAAAACCGACTTCCAAAAGCAAAAAGCATTATATTCCAATCAATTAACTCATGATATATACAAACTTTAATCACTTTTAGGTGAGAACCACATCTTCTTGCCAACCTGTCTCACATAGTTAGAAGGATGTGAAGGGTGAATCCTGAACCTCACAAAATGTGCAAATATTTGTAGTCTTGAGTTTAAAACCTGGGTTACTGCCTTTTCTAAATTCCAGATTATGTTTTATTCTGCTTTTTATTTTTGCATGTTAGGTTCATTGGTAGCGCTCATAACTTCTACGTTTTTTATTTGACTTGGTCAAAGGGGTTTACAACAATTTTGAATGTTTTTTAAATGGGTGAACAACTTCACACAGGGGAAACCATCCTTTTTCATGAGCTTGATCTAATGTATATTTATATTTCACATACTCCTGGTGCTCAAGAATATGACCCCAGTTAAACACATGAGATGACAACAAATCTGTCTTGGTGAGGTGGAATCTCCAGTCCCTCCCACTGCAGGCAAATGTAGTCATTTGCCTTGTTACATAGCCTCCACCACAAGTTTTCTCTTTTGATCCGTTAGTGGTACAAATCTAGTAGAGAAAGAAAAATAAGCCATATTCATACTAGTGGTGTATTTTTTTTTTTGGTATCGTTAATGTACAATCTCTTGAACAACATTATGGTTACTAGACCCCCTACTATCAAGTCCCCCCACATACCCCACTACAGTCACTGTCCATCAGTAGAGTAAGATGCTATAGAATCATTACTTGTCTTCTCAATAGATACTGCCTTTCCTGTGTCCCCAACGCTGCATTATGTGTGCTAATCATAATGCCCCTTTCCCCCCCTTATCCGTTCCTTCCCACCCATCCTCCCCAGTCCCTTTCCGTTTGGTAAACTGTTAGTCCATTTTTGGGTTCTGTGAGTCTGCTGCTGTTTTGTTCCTTCAGTTTTTCCTTTCTTCGTATACTCCACAGAGGAGTGAAATCATTTGATACTTGTCTTTCTCCACCTGGCTTATTTCACTGAGCATAATACCCTCTAGCTCCATCCATATTGTTGCAAATGGTAGGATTTGTTTTCTTCTTATGGCTGAATAATATTCTATTGTGTATATATACAACATCTTCTTTATCCATTCATCTACTGATGGACACTTAGGTTGCTTCCATTTCTTGGCTATTGTAAATAGTGTTGTGATAAACATAGGGGTGCATATGTCTTTTTCAAACTGCGCTGCTGCATTCTTAGGGTAAATTCCTAGGAGTGGATATTCTGGATCAAATGATATTTCTAATTTTAGTTTTTTGAGGAACCTCCATACTGCTTTCCACAATGGTTGAACTAGTTTACATTCCCACCAGCAGTGTAGTCCAGTTCCCCTTTCTCCACATCCTTGCCAACATTTGTTGTTGTTTGTCTTTTGGATTTTGGCAATCCTAACTCCTGTGAGGTGATATCTCATTGTGGTTTTAATTTGCATTTCTCTGATGATTAGCAATATGGAGCATCTTTTCATGTGCCTGTGGCCATCTGAATTTCTTGTTTGGAGAAGTGTCCAGCTCCTCTGCCCATTTTTTTTTTTGGTATCATTAATCTACAGTTACATGTGCAACATTATGGTTACTAAACTCCCCACTTCATCAGGTCCTCCCCACCTACCCCATTACAGTAACTGTCCATCAGCATAGTGAGATGCTATAGAATCACTACTTGTCTTCTCTGTCCTCTGCCCATTTTTTAATTGGCTTATTTGCTTTATGTTTGTTGAGGTGTGTGAGCTCTTTGTGTATTTTGGATGTCAACCCCTTATCGGAAATGTCATTTAGGAATATATTCTCCCATACTGTAGGATGTCTTTTTGTTCTACTGATATTGTCCTTTGGTGTACAGAGGCTTTTTAGTTTGATATAGTACCACTTGTTCATTTTTACTTTTGTTACCCTTGCCCGGTTAGATATGTTCATGAAGAAGTTGCTCATGTTTATGTCCAAGAGATTTTTCCCTATATTTTTTTCTAAGAGTTTTATGGTTTCATGAGTTACATTCAGGTCTTTGATCCATTTTGAGTTTACTTTTGTGTATGGGGTTAGACAGTAATCCAATTTCATTCTCAACCTATAGCTGTCCAGTTTTGCCAACACTAGCTGTTGAAGAGGGTGTCATTTCCCTATTGTATATACATGGCTCCTTTATCATATATTAATTGACCATATATGCTTGGGTTTATATCTGGGCTTTCTATTTTGTTCCACTGGTCTATGGGGTCCGTTCTTGTGCCAGTCCCAAATTGTCTTGATTACTGTAGCTTTGTAGTAGAACTTGAAGTCAGGAAGCATAATTCCCCCTGCTTTATTCTTCCTTCTCAGAATTGCTTTGGTATTCGGGGTCTTTTGTGGTTCCATACGAATTTTAGAACTATTTGCTCTAGTTCATTGAAGAATGCCGTAGGTATTTTGATAGGGATTGCATTGAATCTGTAAATCGCTTTAGGCAGGATGGCCATTTTGACAATATTAATTCTTCCTTCTTCCTAGCCAAGAGCATGGGATGCATTTCCATTTATTAGTGTCCTCTTTAATTTCTCTTAAGAGTGTCTTGTAATTTCCAAGGTATAGTTCTTTCACTTCCTTGTTTAGGTTTATTCCTAGATATTTTATTCTTTTTGATGCAACTGTGAATGGAATTGTTTTCCTAGCTTCTCTTTCTGCTAGTTCACCGTTAGTGCATAGGAAGGCAACAGATTTCTGTTTATTAATTTTGTATCCCACAAGTTTGCAGATTTAAGATATTAATTAGATCTAATAGTTTGGGAGTGGATTCTTTAGGGTTTTTTATGTACAATATCATGTCATCTGCAAATAGGGACAGTTTAACTTCTTCCTTACCAATCTGGATGCCTTTTATATCTTTGTGTTGTCTGATTGCCGTGGCTAGGACCTCCAGTACTAAGTTGAATAAAAGTTGGGAGAGGGGGCATTCTTGTCTTGTTCCCAATCTTAAAGGAAAAGCTTTCAGCTTCTCACTGTTAAGTATAATGTTGGCTGTGGGTTTGTCATATATGGCCTTTATTGTGTTGAGGTACTTGCCCTCTGTACACATTTTGTTGAGAGTTTTTATCATGAATGGATGTTGAATTTTGTCGAATGCTTTTTCAGCATCTATAGCGATGATCATGTGGTTTTTGTCGTTCTTTTTGTTGATGTAGTGCATGATGTTGATGCATTTTTGAATGTTGTACCATCCTTGCTTCCCTGGGATGAATCCCACTTGATCATGATGGATGATCTTTTTGATGTATTTTTTGAACTTGGTTTGCTAATATTTTGTTGAATATTTTTGTATCTATGTTCATCAGGGATATTGGTCTGTAATTTTCCTTTTTTGTGTTGTCTTTGCCTGGTTTTGGTATTAGAGTGATATTGGTCTCATAGAATGAGTTTGGGAGTATTCCCTCCTCTTCTACTTTTTGGAAAAGTTTAAGGCAGATCCTATTAGGTCTTCACCGAAGGTTTGATAAAATTCAGCAGTGTAACCATCCGGCCTAGGGGTTTTGTTCTTAGGTAGTTTTTTGATTACCACTTCAATTTCCGTGCTCGTAATTGGGCTATTCAGATTTTCTGTTTCTTCCTGGGTCAGCCTTGGAAGGTTGTATTTTTCTAGAAAGTTGTCCATTTCGTCTAGGTTATCCAGTTTGTTACCATATAATTTTTCATAGTATTCTCTCATAATTCTTTGTATTTCCATTGTATCTGTAGTGGTTTTTCCTTTCTCACTTCTTATTCTGTTTATGTGTGTAGAGTGTTTTTTTCTTGATAAGTCTGGCCAAGGGTTTATCTATTTTGTTTCTTTTCTCAAAGAACCAGCTCCTGCTGTCATTGATTCTTTCTATTGTTTTATTCTTCTCAATTTTATTTATTTCTGCTTTAATCTTTATTATGTCCCTCCTTCTCTTACTTTGGGCATCATTTGTTCTTTTTCTAGTTTCGTTAATTTTGAGTTTAGCCTGCTCATAATGCATTGTTCTTCTTTCCTGAAGTAGGCCTATATTGCAATATACTTTTCTCTTTGCACACCCTTCTCTTCGTCCCACAGATTTTGTGTTGTTGAATTATTGTTGTCATTTGTCTCCATATATTGCTTGATCTCTGTTTTTATTTGGTCATTGATCCATTGGTTATTTTGGAGCATGTTGTGGAGCCTCCATGTGTTTGTGGGGTTTTTCATTTTCTTTGCGTAATTTATTTCTAGTTTCATACCTTTGTTGTCTGAGAAACTTGTTGGTACAATTTCAATATTTTAAAATTTACCGAGGCTCTTTTTATGACCTATTGTATGATGTATTCTTGAATATGTTCCATGTGCACTTGAAAGGAATGTGTATTCTGCTCCTTTTAGGTGTAGAGTTCTGTAGGTGTCTGTTAGGTCCATCTCTTCTAATGTGTTGTTCAGTGCCTCTGTCTCTTCACTTATATTCTGTGTGATTGATCTGTCCTTCAGAGTGAGTGGTGTGTTGAAGTCCTCTAAAATGAATTCATTGCATTCTATTTCCCCCTTTAATTTTGTTAGTATTTGTTTCACATATGTAGGTGATCCTGTGTTGGGTGCATAGATGTTTTGTAATAGTTATGTCCTCTTGTTGGTCTGACCGCATTATTATTATGTAATGTCCTTCTTTGTCTCTTGAGACTTTCTTTGTTTTAAAGTCTATTTTGTCTGATATAGGTACTGCAACTCCTGCTTTTTCTCCCTATTAGTTGCATGAAATATCTTTTTCCATCCCTTTACTTTTAGTCTGTGTATGTCCTTGGGTTTGAAGTGAGTCTTTTGTAGGCAGCATATAGATGGGTCTTGATTTTTTATCCATTCAGTGACTCTGTGTCTTTTGATTGGTGCATTCAGTCCTTTTACATTTAGGGTTATTATGTATAGGTATGTACTTATTGCCATTGCATGCTTTAGATTCGTTGTTACCAAAGGTTCAAGGTTAACTTCCTTACTATCTAAGAGTCTAACTTCACTCACTTAATATACTATTGCAAACAGAATCTAAAGTTCTTTTTTTTTTTTCTCTTCTTTTTTTCTTCCTCCTCCATTCTTTATATATTAGGTATCATATTCTGTACTCTTTGTCTATCCCTTGATTGACTTTGGGGATAGTTAATTTAATTTTGCATTTGCTTAGTAATTAGCTGTTCTACTTCTTTACTGTGGTTTTATTACCTCTAGTGACAGCTATTAAACCGTAAGATCACTTCCGTGTATAGTAGTCCCTCTAAAATACACTGTAGACATGGTTTGTGGGATGTAAAATCTCTCAGCTTTTGCTTATCTGGGAATTGTTTATCCCTCCTTCAAATTTAAATGATAATCTGCCAGATAAAATAATCTTGGTTTAAGGCCCTTTTCCTTCATTGCATTAAATACTTTATGCCACTCCTTTCTGGCCTGGAATATTTCTGTTGAGAAGTCTGATGATAGCCTGATGGATTTTCCTTTGTATGTGGTGTTATTTCTCTCCCTGGCCACTTTTAATAGTATGTCCTTATCCTTGATCTTTGCCATTTTAATTATTATATGTCTTGATGTTGTCTCTCTTGGGTCCCTTGTGTTGGGAGATCTGTTCACCTCCATGGCCTGAGAGACTATCTCCTTCCCCAGATTGGGGAAGTTTTCAGCAGTTACCTCCTCAAAGACACTTTCTATCCCTTTTTCTCTCTTCTTCTTCTGGTACCCCTTTAATGCAAATATTGTTGCTTTCGGATTGGTCACACAGTTCTCTCAATATTCTTTCATTCTTAGAGATTCTTTTTTCTCTCTGTGCCTCAGCTTCTTTGTATTCCTCTTCTCTAGTTTCTATACCATTTACCATCTCTTTTACTATATCTAATCTGTTTTTAAATCCCTGTATTATATGTTTCATTTCAGATATGGAATTTCTTAATGATTGAATCTCTGACTTAAATTCATTCCTGAGTTCTTGAATATTTTTCTGTACCTCCATAAGCATGTTTATAATTTTTATTTTGAACTCTCTTTCAGGAAGATTGGTGAGTTCAGTTTCATTTGGTCCTTTTTCTGGGGTTTTTGAGACTTTGGTCTGAACTATCTTCTTTTGACGTTTCATATTTCTGTGTGGTGTCCACTAGTGCATAGAAACTCCAGTCTCAGGAGCTGCTCAGCCCCTAGAGTGAGGTTGGGGGTCGTAAAGGAGCTGAGCTGGTGCCTTGGGCGAGGAAAGATCTTCCTGATTCCCATCTGTGGTGCCTGTCTCCAGTGTCAGAGCCAGTGGGCCAAGCACACGTGTAAACCTCTGTGCTTTGTATCTCTAGCTGTTGTAGGTGGGGCCTCCCTCTTGCTGTCCTGACCGCAGCGCAGTGACTGCCTGTTAGCGAGCAGATGTCTGCAGGCCAGTAGGAAGGCTCGGCAGCTGTGTGTCACAGTGCGGGACCTCTCAGCTAAGTAGGCATCCGGGGTGATGGAGCAGCTGAAGCTCCTCAAAGTTCCCTACCAGCTGGGCAGAGCACGCCCAGACTACCGTGTCCAGCTTTCCCTTCTCCCATGCAGTAAGCTCCGTGTAAACCCCACCCCTTCAGCAGCCCTCTCGCTGCTAGGAAGCCTCTCAGATTGCCTGCCCTTCCTCTTGACACAGAGTGGCCGGATGTGGGTCCCGGCCTCCACAAACGGCCGCAATTTCAATTTCTCAAGCACTCCGCTTTTCGTAGCTCCCCAGCGTCCAGAGCACCACACAATATAGGTTTCTGCTCCCAAAGCAAATCTCCAGGGCTAGGTGTTCAGCAGTCCCAGGATTCTACCCCCTCTCCGCTCTGTTTCTCTTCCTTCCCTGGATGAGCTGGTGTGGGGGAAGGGCTTGGGTCCTGCCAGATTTAGGCTTTCGTAAGTTAACCTGTTTGGTGAGGTCTGCTCTCTTTGTGAGGTCTGTATGCAGTCTGGTTCAGCTTTCTTTCTTGTTGCTGTTGTAGGGTTAGTTGTATTAACTGTATTTTTGTACTGTTTGTGGTTTTGGGAGGAGTTCTCTCTGTCACCTCTCACGCCGCCTTCTTGAATCCGCCACTGGACACTCACTAGTGGTTAACTTAAAGGAACCAAAAAATTTTGTATTGCTTCTTTTTATATAATTTTAATAAGCAAGATCTGTAGGAAATGCACACACCTGATTTTTATCTCCTTTAAAAATGTGAAAATGTCTTAGAGTGAGATAGAGAATTTATAATACACTCAGCCTGGGGACATTAATGAAAATGACAGAATACAAGATTGTAACACCTCTCTGAAATTAGTTTTAAGCAGTGAAAAAGGAGTAAACAGTTGGAGTCAGAGTGAGCTGGGTTAAGGTTTTGTGATACTGTAATCCTGGGGATCCAGTTAGTCTCTCTAGTGGTGGTTTCCTCATGTGTAAAATAATGGAGTTAAATAGTAAGATCTGTAAGGCATCTCCCAACTTTAAAAGACTCTGTTCTCAATAAGTGTTTGTTGCTTTGAACTTAAGAATTGCTTACTTGTGAGTTTACCCATACTGCATGGTAGAGTCTTTAATCAACTGATCCACAGTGAAAATAGGCTCAACGTATACTGAATAAACTAATCACTGGCCCAGCAAGTCATGATTTCAACGCTTAATGGCACTTGTCTGGTGTGTTTGTTTATTCAAAGGGTTCAAGGTATTTCATAACAAACTGCTTTAACTGTTAAGCAGAACATCTGTTAACTATGTAGCATTTCTAGATGTTTAGGCTGCTGTTATTCCTTAAACATTGAAAAAGTAAAAAATGTTTCAGGTTCCTATCAAGGTATGAAGACTCAGTCAGTGGGTCCTAATGATCCTCAGAAATATGTGAGACATGTTGTTAGATATGCATGGGAACTAAAGTGTAAAACGCAGTGTTTTGTGTATCTATATAAATAAAACATATAACACATGCATTTAGAAGAGATTATATAGTGAGGTGTTTTATACTTACTGTTCAATTATTTGCTTACTTTTTATGCTATGAAGTATACATTTGGTTGTGATATAACCTTTATCAGAGGAAACATAGAATTATGCAATAAAGAGAGATCATCTAGTAATCATTGAGTGTCTTAATTGTATTTAACATGGCATAGCCTGAGTGCTTCTGATTCATTTGGAATATTTCCTGGAAGATTTTATAGACAGGCTTTGTACCCTACATTCTTCATATTGTAGAGTGTAATCTGAAATAATAGAAACAGTAGAAAAAGCATCTTCAAGGTTTTGAAGTTTTAGATCATTTAAAGCTACCGCCCCCTTTTTTGTGGTAAAGTACACATTACCTAAAACCTGCCATCTTACTGTTTTAAGTGTGTGTGATTCAGTGGTAGTAAATACAGTCACATTATTGTGCAGCCATCACCACCATCCATCCCTGTAACTGTCTTCATCTAGTAAAATGGAAGCTTTATACTTGTTAACTAATAACTCCCCTTTCTCCCTTTCCCGATCCCTTGGCAACCAACCATCATTATACTTTCTGTCTTTATGATTTTATTATTTTAACTAACTACCCCATGTAAGTAAAGTTATATAGTATTTGTCTTTTAATGACTGGCTTATTTCACTTTACGTAGTGGCCTCAAGGTTCAGTTATGTTGTAGCATATTGCAGAATTGCGTTTATTAGAAAAAATTGGTTTCTTGAACTCTTGCAGGTATTTGCTTTTGTTAATTAAATATTTTAACTAGAAGCCACTTAGAAGAAATTTTAGTTTTCTAGTTATTTGTAGAGTGTTCTGTTTCCAGGGCTTTTTATTAAAGACATTTATTGGAGTTGGTATTTATCATTGGTTAAATTAGGCAGATTATGGTAGTCATTTATCATAAATTGTACATTGTATGTGATGCTTTAGCATTCCCTTTTTCGAAGAAGCTAAGTTTTTTTAGTTAAGCAAATAGATATCTAACTTCCAGCTTTTTTCTTGCATAATATTAGTCTTCTAAATTTCCATATGAAAATAGTGGTCATGTGTCATTAAGAAACTGGCCTTCAGCATGTATTACTGTTGTTCTTCCATTTCCTTATTATGGTTGTTGAGTCTTCTAGGCTGAGGATAGTCATCAGGCCAAACCCTTCATTGGAATATGTTTAGCTATGTGGTGAGAAGATAAGATGAGCTGCTCAGATGTTATAGTGGCTTGAAGGAGGCAGGTTAGACAATTACCTCTTAGGTAGTTACTCGTTAAACATCTGGACTCTTGACAGTGATCAGTACGGATCAGAATTTGTTATCTACCAAATCCAAGAATGGAACAATTAGATTTTTCATCTGCTGTCTATGTTGATGGTGCCCAGGAAGCTGAAGTCAGGTATTTGGTTTTTACCTTTTGAAGTTTTGATGATTACAGTACAGAATTTCTTTAAGTGTATTGGCTCTTTCTTTATGAACACAGCTTATGAATTCAGCAATGTTTTTTATCATGTTTAACTGAAATTATAAGTAATCGGGTTTGTGAATTTTTGGTTAACCAGTCTTTTGCTTTATTTTAAAAGATACTACAATCACTTTGTCTTTTTAACATTTTTGTATATTTATCTGAAAATTTTTAAAATTGAAATTTAGGTCTCCACAACCATACCAGTGTTTATTTAAGCCTATTGAATAGTAGCTTTGCCAGTCTAAAATGTATATGTTTAAGGAATAAAAAGGAATTTGTGTACATATATAAAATTATTTTGTAGTACCTATTGCTTGACACACTAGTAGAATTAGAAATGTTTATGGTTTTTTAGAATCTCAAATTAAAAACAGAACCAGATATCATGCAGAGACTGCTGGGTTGATAAATTCTTATTTCTTTCTCAATTAAGCACCTGTGAGTATCACATGAATGTCAGTCAGCCTTTTAGTTGTGTCATTATCCAAGCTGAATTAGCTTGTTATTTTAGTATGGATTCAAATATTCAAGTGGATAAATTGTTAAAATTTCAATTGCCATCTTATAAATTGAAAATCACATGGAAGATAAGATGTTCTCAGGAATGCCAAGGAGCCATATTCCTTAAATAATGTACAGATGGCATATATCTTATCAGAATAAGAAGAGTGGATTATCAGAACTATGTTGAAAATTTTTGTTAGTATATCCTTCTAATGCTTTAATTAGTGTTTCACATTCTTAAGGAATGGCAGGTCAGGATTCAGGGACTGGTAAGATTTCTTAAACCTATTTATTTTGCCCAAAACATTTGATCTATGGAATATTACTCAGCAATAAAAAGGAATGAAATGATACACACAACTTCAATATATCAAGAAAATTATGCTGAGTTAATAAAACCAATCTCATATGGTTCCATGTCTGTTACATTCTTGAACTGACAGAATTATGGAGATTGAGAACAGAGTAGTGGTTACTAGGGGTTAGGGTTGGGGTGAGTAGAGGGATATGAGTATAACTATAAAACAGTGACACAGGGAATCCTTGTAATGGAATTGTTTTGTATCTTGACTCCAGTGGTGATTACATGAATCTACACACACAAATGTGTACATGTAAAACTGGTGAAATCTGAATAAGGTTGGTGAATTGTATCAAGGTCAATTTCCTGGTTATGATACTGTACTATATTTGTACAAGGTGTTCCCTTTGGGGGCAACTGTGTGAATGGTACCGGGCATCTGTCTGTATTATTTCTTACTACTGCATGTGGGTCAAATAATTATTTCAACAAAGAAAGTTTTAATTCAAAGAATTCTCTTGGTGACATACCTTTTCTTACATCATAGGTGTTCCTAGTCTGTTCTAGATGCAAATGTTCTTTATAATGGGTGGTAATACTATATGGAGTGCAAATTCTCTAAACTCTATTGTTTAAAAGAAGATACTGGATACTAAAACATTCTCAATTTGTTTTCCTGTCACCATTTCCTCTATGCTGCTTACAAGAACAATATACTTTAAAGTAAAATTAAAAAGAAAAGTACTGGTTGTTGTGTTGGCAAGGAAGATAAAGAATAAAAGATAGCAGATCTTTGATTTAATGAAACCTGTAATAAGAAACTCAGGTTGAAGGAATGTTCATGTTTAGACAGGATATTTCATCACTGAGGACTCTCTTGTGTATGGCTTCTTTTATTCAATGTAAGTCTGATAGATTCATTCATGTTTTTGTGTATGTCAGTAATTTGTTCTTATTTATTACTATGTGGCATTCCATTGTATCTATATATCACAATTGCTTCTTTTCCTGTTTATGGACCTTTGGGCTTTTTTAACTTCTTAGCTATTAAGTATAAAGCTACTACAGACTAAGAAAATATTTGTAAATTACACATCTGATAAAGGACTTCTATCCACATTATATAAAGAACTCTTAAAATTAAACAATCTGAAAACAGTCCAATGAAGAAACAGTCAAAAGACTGGCCAGAGGATATATGGATGGCCTAAAAGCACATCACTAGCCATTAGGGAAATGCGAATTAAAACCACGATGTAAATGCGTATTACAATAGCTGGAATAAAAAATACTGACAATACCAAGTGTTGCCAAGGATGTAGAGCAGAAACTCTGATACATTGCTGGTAGAAAGGCAAAACAGTACAGCTATTCTGCAAAACAGTTTGGTAGTTTCTTACAGTTAGAGACACTTAGCATTTGACCCATAAATCTTATTCCTGCTAGATATTTACCCTAGAGAAATGAAAACTTAGGTTCACACAAAAAGTTGTACATATGTAATGTTTTTTTGTATCTCTATTTATAATTGCCTCAAACTAGAAACAACCTGAATATTCTTCAATGGGTGAATGCATAAGTAAAATGCAATAAATCCACACAGTGAAACAAAACTCAGGAAAAAGGAACAAACTATTGATAACATACAGCAACTTGGATGACTCTCAGAGACATAATGCCCAAAGAAGCTAGTCTCAAAAGGTTTCATACTGTATGATTATATGACATTCTCAAAGACAAAACTGTAGTAATGGAGAACCGATCAGTAAGCTCTAAGGAGGGCAAGTGTGACTACAAAAGGATAAATGGAGACTTTTTTTGGGTGATGGAACTGTTTGATTCTAGATTGTGATTATTACATGGATGTATAAATGTGTTAAAATTCATAGACATGTATACCCAAAAAGTTCAATTTTTATTTTAATTAAAAAAACAATTCTTTTTCTTATTCTTATTCTTATTCTTGAACATGTCTTTTGGTGGATATATGTATTCGTTTCTCTTGGTTTATACCTAGGAATGGAATTGCTGGGCCATAGGGTAAGTTTAGTAGATACTGCAAAATAGAGGTTTCCCAGGAAGTGACTCTGATTTACATTGCTACCTACAATGTATGAGAGCAATGTCACCAACACTTTAATATTAAAAGTATTATGCTAGATATGTAGTAGCATCTCATTTATTTTTATTTCTATTTTTTTTATGAATAATAAAATTGAATACCTCTTTATTAACTAGCCATTTGGATATCCTCTTTGGTGACTTGCTATTCAAGTCATTTGCTAATTGTGTTGTCTTTTTTTCTCATTGATTTGCCTTATTTATTATTATAAAAAAGACCAGCTTTATTAACATATAATTAACATCAATTAGCAGTATACAATTCATTGGTTTTTAGCATATCGACAGAGTTGTGTAACCATCACCACTATCTAATTTCAAAACATTTTCATCATCCCCAAAATAAAATCCTGTACCCATTCCCTTTTCTCCCTCACCCCAGTAACCACTAATTTACTTTCTGTCTGTACTGAATTGCCTGTTTTGGACATTTCATATGTATGGAATCATACAGTGTGTGGCCTTCTGTGTGTCTGGCTTCTTTCACTTAGCGTAATGTTTTAAGATTTAGCTGTGTTTTAGGTATCAGTACTTAATTTGTTTTTATTGCCAAATTAATATTCCATTATGGATATACCACATTTTGTTTCCATTGATGGACATGCAGGTTGTTTCCATATTTGGGCTATTATGAATAGTGCTGCTGTGAACATTTGTATATGAGTTTTTGTGTGTGCATTCTTACATACCTTGTGGACACAAGTTATTTGTCAAATATATTTGTGATTGTCCCAGTCTTTCTCTTGTTTTTTACCCCAAGTAATCTTTTGACTAAATGTTGTTCTTAATTTTTAAAATGATTTTTTTATTAAGACAAAATTCACATGGAATAAAACTCACTCTTATAAAGTGTAGAGCTTAGTGGTTTTGGTGTATTCACAAGATTATGCAGTCACCACCATTAATTCCAGAACGTTTTCATCAACCCAAAAAATAATGAGTAGGAATGTCATTCCCCCTAATGACTCTCCATTCCCTCCTCCTCTTGGCAACTACTGATCTACTTTCTGTCTGTATGGAATTGCCTATTCTGGACATTTCATATGAATGGAATCCTACAATACGTGGCCTTTTTTATTGTCTGGCTTTTGACTTAACATAATGTTTTTAGGTTCATCCATGTTGTAGCAAAAGTCAGTACTTAATTCCTTTTTTGACTGAATAATATTCCATTGTATGGATATATATATACCACACTTGGTTTATTCATCTGTTGCTTAGTATTTGGACCATTCCTACTTTTTGGCTGTTAGCTTAATGCTACTATGAACATTTGTGTACAAGTTTTGTCGGACATGTTTTCAATTTTGGTGGGTATATAACTAGCAGTGGCATTTGCTGGGTCATGCGGTAACTTTATGTTTAACTTACTGAAGATTTGTCAAGCTGTTTTCCAATGTGGGTGCATCGTTTTACATTCCCTCCATCAATGTATAAGGGTTCCAGTTAATGAATATCCTCACAGTAACACTTGCTAGTTCTTTTTTTTTTTAAATAGATATCCTAGTCTGTGTGAACTGCTATCTCATTGTGGCTTTGATTTGCATTACCCTTATGATTAATAATGTTGAGCATTATTTTATGTTCTTATTGGCCATTTGTGTATCTTCTTTCAAGAAATGTCTATTCAGATTCTTTGCCTGTTTTTTAATTGGGCTTTTTGTTGAGTTGTATAAGTTGTTTAGGTAACATATTTTAGATACTACATGTTTGTCCAATAAATGATTTTCAAATATTTTCTCCCATTGTGTGGTTGTATTTTTACCTTCTTGATAGTGAAGCACAGATTTTTTAAATATTGGTAAAGTCCAGTTGATCCATGTTTTCCTTTTTAGCTTATGTTTTGGGTGTCATATTAAAGAAACAATTGCTTAATGTAAGGTCATAAAAATTTACACTTATATTTTCTTCTGAGAGTTTTATAGTTTTATGTTTTTGACCTATTTTGAGTTAATTTTTGTAAGATAGAGTTCCAAATCCATTACTTTGCATGTTTATGTCCAATTATCCTGCACTATTTGTTGAATCCACATTAAGTGATTTTGATACTCTTGTCAAAAGTCAGTTGATCATAGATGTGTTTATTTTGGGACTCTGAATTGTATTACATTGATCTATTTGTCTATGCTAATGTCAATACTACAAAACCTTGATTGCTATAGCTTTGTCTTAAGTTTTGAAATCATGATGTAAGCCCACAAATTTTGATCTTCCTTTTAAAGATTGTTTTGGTAATTCTGCGGCCCTTCTATGTACCTGAGAATTTTAGGATCAGCTTGTAAATTTCTAGAAAAAAGCCAGCTGGGATTTTGATAGGGATTATATTGAGTCTACATATCAATTTTAGGAGTATTGCCATTTCAACAATTTTTTTTGGTATTAATCTACAAATTACATGACCAACATTATGGTTATTAGACTCCCCCCATTATCAAGTCCCCACCACATAACCCCATTACAGTCACTGTCCATCAATGTAGTAAGATGCTATAGAATCACTACTTGTCTTCTCTGTGTTGTATGGCCTTCCCTGTGCCCCATCCACCTACATTATGTATGCTAATGGTAATGCTCCTTTTTCCCCTTATCCCTCCTCTTCCACCCAACATCCCCAGTCCACTTCCCTTTGGTAACTGTTAGTCCATTTTTGGGTTCTGTGAGTCGCTGCTGTTTTGTTCCTTCAGTTTTTCCTTTCTTCTTATACTCTACATATGAGTGAAATCATTTGATACTTGTCTTTCTTTGCCTGGCTTATATCACTGAGCCTAATACCCTTTAGCTCCATCCATGTTGTTGCAAGAAGTAGGGTTTGTTTTCTTCTTATGGCTGAATAATAATCCATTGTGTATATGTACCACATCTTCTTTATCCATTCATGTACTGAGGGACACTTAGGTTGCTTCCATTTCTTGGCTGTTGTAAATAGCACTGCGATAAACATAGGGGTGCGTATGTCTTTTTCAAACTGGGCGCCTGCATCCTTAGGGTAAATTCCTAGGAGTGGAATTCCTGGGTCAAATGGTATTTCTATTTTGAGTTTTTTGAGGAACCTCCATACTGCTTTCCACAATGGTTGAACTATTTTACCTTCCCACCAGCAGTGTAGGAGGGTTCCCCTTTCTCCACATCCTTGCCAACATTTGTTGTTGACTTTTGAATGGTGGCCATCCTAACTGGTGTGAGGTGATATCTCATTGTGGTTTTAATTTGCATTTCTCTGATAATTAGGGATGTGGAGCATCTTTTCATGTGCCTGTTGGCCATCTGAATTTCTTCTTTGGAGAAGTGTCTGTTCAGATCCTCAGCCCATTTCTTAATTGGCTTATTTGCTTTTTGTTTGTTAAGGTGTGAAAGCTCTTTATATAATTTGGATGTCAACACCTTATCGGATATGTCATTTATGAATATATTCTCCATACTGTAAGATGTCTTTTTGTTTACTGATTGTGTCCTTTGCTATAAAGAAGTTTTTAGTTTGATATATTTCCACTTGTTGATTTTTGCTTTTGTTTCCATTTCCCGGAGACATATGTTCATGAGGGAGTGGCTCATATTTATGTCCAAGAGATTTTTGCCTACGTTTTTTTCTAAGAGTTTTATGGTTTCATGACTTACATTCAGGTCGTTGATCCATTTTGAGTTTACTTTTGTGTATAGGGTTAGACAGCAAACCAGTTTCATTCTCTTACATGTAGCTGTCCAGTTTTGCCAACGCCAGCTGTTGAAGAGGCTGTCATTTCCCCATTGTATATCCATGGCTCCTTTATCATATATTAATTGACAATATATGCTTGGGTTTATATCTGGGCTCTCTAGTCTGTTCCATTGATATATGGGTCTGTTCTTGTGCCCATACTCAATTGTCTTGATTACTGTGGCTTTGTAGTAGAGCTTGAAGTCAGAGAGCGTAATTCCCCCTACTTTATTCTTCCTTCTCAGGATTGCTTTGGCTATTCGGGGTCTTTTGTGGTTCCATATGGATTTTAGAACTATTTGCTGTAGTTTGTTGAAGAATGCTGTTGGTATTTTGATAGGGATTGCATTGAATCTGTAGATTGCTTTGGTAGGATGGCCATTTTGACAATATTAATTCTTCCTATCCATGAGCACGGGATGTGTTTCCATTTATTGGTATCTTCTTTAATTTCTCTCATGAGTGTCTTGTAGTTTTCAGAAGTCTTTCACTTCCTTGGTTAGGTTTATTCCTAGATATTTTATTCTTTTTGATGCGATTGTGAATGGAATTGTTTTCCTGATATTTCATCGTTAGTGTATAGGAATGCAACAGATTTCTGTGTATTAATTTTGTATCCGGCAACTTTGCTGAATTCAGATACTAGATCTAGTAGTTTTGGAGTGGATTCTTTAGGGTTTTTTTATATAGAATATGATGTCATCTGCAAGCAGGGACAGTTCTTCCTTGCCAATCTGGATGCCTTTTATTTCTTTGTGTTGTCTGATTGCTGTGGCTAGGACCTCCGGAACTATGTTGAGTAAAAGTGGGGAATGTGGGCATCCCTGTGTTGTCCCGATCTTAAAGGGAAAGCTTTCAGCTTCTCGCTGTTAAGTATAATGTTGGCTGTGGGTTTGTCATTTATTATGTTGAGGTACTTGCCCTCTATACCCAATTTGTTGAGAGTTTTTATCATGAATGAATGTAGAATTTTGTCAAATGCTTTTTCAGCATCTGTAGAGATGATCATGTGGTTGTTGTCCTTCTTTTGTTGATGTAGTGGATGATGTTTATGGATCTTTGAATGTTGTACCATCCTTGCATCCCTGGGATGAATCCCACTTGATCATGATGGATGATCTTTTTGATGTATTTTTGAATTCGGTTTGTTAATATTTTGTTGAGTATTTTTGCATCTACGTTCATCAGGGATATTGGTCTGTCATTTTCTTTTTTTGTGGTGTCTTTGGTTTTGGTAATAGAGTGATGTTGGCTTCATAGAATGAGTTTGAGAGTATTCCCTCCTCTTCTACTTTTTGGAAAACTTTAAAGAGGATGGGTATTAGGTCTTCACTAAATGTTTGATAAAATTCAGCTGTGAAACCATCTGGTCCAGGTGTTTTGTTCTTTGATAGTTTTTTGATTACCAATTCAATTTCTTTGCTGGTAATTGGTCTATTCAGATTTTCTGTTTCTTCCTGGGTCAGCCTTGGAAGGTTGTATTTTTCTAGAGTTGTCCATTTCTTCTAGGTTATCCAGTTTGTTACCATATAATTTTTCATAGTATTCTCTCATAATTCTTTGTATTTCTGTGGTGTCCATAGTGGTTTTTCCTTTCTCATTTCTGATTCTGTTTATGTGTGTAGACTCTCTTTTTTTCTTGATAAGTTTGGCAACGGGTTTATCTATTTTGTTCATTTTCTCAAAGAACCAGCTCCTGCTTTCATTGATTCTTTCTATTGTTTTATTCTTCTCAATTTTATTTATTTCTGCTTTAATCTTTATTATGTCCCTCCTTCTACTGACTTTGGGCCTCATTTGTTCTTCCTTTCTAGTTTCATTAATTGTGAGTTTAGACTGTTCATTTGGGATTGTTCTTCTTTCCTGAGGTAGGTCTGTACTGCAGTATATTTCCCTCTTAGCACCGCCTTCACTGCATCCCACAAATTTTGTGGTGTTGAATTATTGTTGTCATTTGTCTCCGTATATTGCTTGATCTCTGTTTTTATTTGGTCATTGATCCATTGATTATTTAGGAGCATGTTATTAAGCCTCCATGTGTTTGTGGGCTTTTTCATTTTCTTTGTGTAATTAATTTCTAGTTTCATACTTTTGTGGTCTGAGATGCTGGTTGGTACAATTTCAATCTTTTTGAATTTACTGAGGTTCTTTTTGTGACCTAGTATATGATCTATTCTTGAAAATATTCCATGTCCACTTGAGAAGAATGTGTATCCTGTTGCTTTTTGGATGGCGTGTTCTGTAGATGTCCGTTAGGTCCACCTGTTCTAATATGTTGTTCAGTGCTTCTGTCTCTTTACTTATTTTCTGTCTTGTTGATCTGTCCTTTGGAGTGAGTGGTGTGTTGAAGTCTCCTAAAATGAATTCATTGCATTCTATTTCCCCCTTTAATTCTGTATTTGTTTCACATATGTAGGTGATCCTGTGTTGGGGGCATAGATATTTATAATAGTTATATCATCTTGTTGGACTGTCCCTTTTTTCATTATGTAATGTCCTTCTTTGTCTCTTGTGACTTTCTTTGTTTTGAAGGGTATTTTGTCTGATGCAAGTACTGCAACTCCTGCTTTTGTCTATTAGTTGCAAGAAATATCTTTTTCCATCCTTTCACTTTCAGTCTGTGTATGTCTTTGAGTTTGAAGTGAGTCTCTTATAGGCAGCATATAGATGGGTCTTGTTTTTTTATCCATTCAGTAGTAACTCTATGTCTTTTGATTGGTGCATTCAGACTATTTAAATTTAGGGTGATTATTGATAGGTATGTACTTATTGCCATTGCTGGCTTTAGATTCGTGGTTACCAAAGGTACAGGGCAATTCCCTTACTATCATCTAACAGTCTAATTTAACTTACTTCATATACTATTACAAAAACAACCTAAAGGTTCTTTTTTTTTTTATCCTCCTTTTTCTTCCTCCTCTATTCTTTGTATGTTAGGAGTCATATTCTGTGTTCTTTGTCTTCCCTTGGGTGACATCTATTTAGCCTTAGGAATACTTCCATCTATAGGAGTCCCTCCAAAATGCACTGTAGAGGTAGTTTGTGGGAGGTAAATTCTCTCAGCTTTTGCTTACCTGTAAATTGTTTAATCCCTCCTTCAAATTTAAATGATAATCTTGCTGGGTAAAATATTCCTTGTTCAAGGCCCTTCTGCTTCATTGCATTAAATATATCATGCCACTCCCTTCTGGAATGTAAGGGTTCTTTTGAGAAGTCTGATGAAAGCCTGATGGCTTTTTCTTGTATGTGATGTTTTTCTCCCTCTAGCTGCTTTTTAAAGTCTGTCTTTATCCTTGATCTCTGCCATTTTAATAATTGTATGTCTTGATGTTGTCTACCGTTGGTCCTTTTTGTTGGGAGGTCTGTGCACCTTCATGGCTTGAGAGACTATCTCCTTCCCCAGGTTGGGGATGTTTTCAGCAATTACCTCCTCAATGACACCTTTTATCCCTTTCTCTCTCTCTTCTTCTTCTGGTACCCCTATAATGTGAATATTGTTGCTTTTGAATTGGTCACACACATCTCTCAATATTCTTCCATTCTTAGAGATCCTTTTTTCTCTCTGTGCCTCAGCTTCTTTGTATTCCTCTTCTCTAATTTCTATTCCATTTACTGTCTCTTCTACTACATATAATCTACTTTTAAATCCCTCCATTTTACATTTCATTTCAGATACGGAATTTCTTAATGATTGAATCTCCAACTTAAATTCGTTCATGAGATCTTGAATATTTTTCTGTACCTCCGTAAGCGTGTTTATAATTTTTATTTTGAACTCTTTCAGAAGGAGGGTGAGTTCGGTTTCATTTGGCTCTCTTTGTATGGTTTTTGAGATTTTGGTCTGAACCATGTTCCTTTGTTGTTTCATATATCTGTGTGGTGCCCACTAGTGCACAGAAACTCCAATCTCTGGATCTTCTCAGTCCCTAGAGTGAGGTTGGGGGTCGTATGGGAGCGGAGCTGGTGCCTGGGAGGAGGAAAGGTCTGTTTCCTGATTTTTGTCTGCGGTGCCTGTCTCCAGTGTCAGAGCCAGTGGGCCAAGCACACACGTGTAGACCTCTGTGCTTTGCGTCTCTAGCTGTTGTAAGCGGGGCCTCCCTCTGCCAGGCCTGACGCCTGTGCAGTGACTGCTGGTTTGCAAACAGGTGCCTGCAGGCCAGTAGGAAGGCTCGGCAGACTGTGTCACAGTGGGGTCCTCTTAGCTGAGTAGTCAGCTAGGGGGATGAATCACCTGTAGCTACCCAACGTTCCCAGCCAGCTGGGCAGAGCACACCCAGGCAACCTTGTCTAGCTCTCTTCTCACGCACTGCAAGCTCCCTACAAACCCTGCCCTTTCAGCAGCCCTCTGGCTGCTAGGATGCCTCTCGGACTGCCTGCCTTTCCTCTGACACAGAGCGGCTGGGTGTGGATCCTGTCCGCCACAAACGGCCGGAATGTCAATTTCTCAAGCACTCTACCTGTCTGAGTTCCCCAGCGTCCAGAGCACCACACACTGTGGGATTCTTCTCACAAAGTAGATCTCCAGGGCTAGGTGTTCAGCAGTCCCAGTCTTAAACCCGTTCCCCACTCCGTTTCTCTTTCCCCCCGCTTTGGAGCTGGTGTAGTGGAAGGGCTCCGGTCTCGCTGGATTAAGGCTTTCATATGTTTCCCTGTTTCGTGAGGTCTGTTTGCAGTCTGGTTCAGCCTTCTTTCTTGTTGCTTTTTTAAGGTTAATTGTATTAACTAACTGTATTTTTGTACAATTTGTGGTTTTGGGAGGAGCTCTCCTTCTCACCTCTCATGCCGCCATCTTGCAGGTCTGGAATTTCTTAATGATTTAATCTCCGTCTTAAGTTCATCCGTTAGTTCTTGAATATTTTTCTGTACCTCCATGAGCATGTTTATAATTTTTATTTTGAACTCTCCTCCAGGAAGATTGGTGAGTTCAGTTTCATTTGACCCTTTTTGTGGGGTTTGTGAGATTTTGGTCTGAACCCAGTTCCTTTGACATTTCTTAATTCTATGTGGTGCCCTCTAGTGCCCAGAATCTCTAGTCTCTGAATCTGCTCAGACCCTAGAGTGAGGTTGGGGGTTGTAGGGGAGTGGCGGTGGTGCCTAGGGGGAGGAAAGAACTGTTTTCTGATTTCCGGCCGCAGTGCCTGTCTCCAGTATCAGAGCCAGTGGGCCGAGCGCACAGGTGTAAGCCTCTGTGTTCAGCGTCTCTGGCTGTTGTAGGTGGGGCCTCCCTCCAGCCATCCTGACGCCATGCAGTGACTGTTGGCTTGCGAGCGGGTGCTGACAGGCCAGGAGGAAGATGCAGCATTCTGCTTGTCACAGTGGGGGCCTCAGAGCTGAGTAGGCAGCGAGGGGGATGGAGCGCCTGAAGCTCCTCAAAGTTCCCAACCTGCTGGGCAGAGTTTACCCAGACAACCTTGTCTGCCTATCCCTTCTCCCATGTAGCAAGCCTCGTGCAAACCCTGCCCCTTCAGCAGCCCTCTTACTGCTAGGAAGCCTCTCAGACCGCCTGCTTTTCTTTTGTCCCAAAGCGGCTGGATGTGGATCCCTATCCTCCACAAAAGGCCGGAATCTCAGTCTCTTAAGCACTTCGCCTATCCCAGCTCCCCTACCCCACCATCCTCCAGAGCACCACACAATGTAGGTTTGTGCTCCAAAGCAGACCTCCAGGGCCGGGTGCTCAGCAGTCTTAGGCTTCCTCCCCCTCCCTGCTCCATTTCTCTTCCTCCCACCAGTGAGCTTAGGTGGGGGAAGGGCTTGGGTCCCGCCGGATCAAGGCTTTCCTACGTTACCCTGTTTGGTGAGGTCTGCTCTGTTAGTGATGTCTGTATGCAGTCTGGTGCAGTCCGTTGCTGTTTCAGGGCTAGTTGCATTAAGTATATTTTCACACTATATGTGGTTTTGGGAGGAATTCCCTGTTTCACCTCTCATGCCACCTTCTTGAATTCTAGCTGCAGGTTTTTTATAGCTGCCCTTTATCAGGTTGAGGAAGTTCCTTTCTATTCCTAACTTGTTGAATGTTTTTATTATGAAAGGAAGTTGGATTTTGTCAAATGCTTTTTCTGTGTTGTTTGGAATGAACATGTGGTTTTTGTCCTTTTAATATGGCATACTAACTTTGTATGTTGAACCAACCTGTGTTGCTGGGATAAATCTCACTTGGTCATGTTGTATAATCCTTTTACTGGGCTGTTGGATTTTGTTTGCTGATATTTTGTTGAGTTTTTTTAATACCTATATTCATAAGGGTTATTTTTTATATTTTTCTTGTAATGTCTATCTGGTTTTGGTTATCAAGATACAATACTGGCTCCATAGAATGATCTGAGAAGTGTTCCTGCTTCTGTTTTTTGGAAGAGTTTGAAAAGGATTCGTGTTAATTCTTCTTTAAACATTTGATAGAATTTTCCAGTGAAGCTAACAGTTCTCAGCTTTTCTTTGTTGGAATTTTTTTTGATTACTGACTTAATCTACTTATCATATGTCTGTTCACATTTTGTTTGTTCTTCAGTCATTGTTGGTAATTTGTGTGTTTCTAAGTATTTGTTCATTTCATCTCAGTTACCTGATATGTTGGTATACAGTTGTTTATAGTATTTCCTTATTTTTCTTTTTATTCTTGTAAGGTCAGTTGTAATGTCTCTATTTTCATTACTGATTTTAGTAATTTGAGTCTTCTCTTTTTTTTCTTCATCAGTCAAGCTAAATGTCTGTTTTTTTGATATCAACTTTTGGTCCATCGATTTTTCTCATGTTTTCTTTTTCTGTTTTGTTTTATCTTGGCTCTAATCTTTATTCCCTTTTGTTTGCTTTGAGTTTAATTTGGTCTTCTTCTGATTTTTAAGGTGAAAGACGATTTGAGATGTTTGTTTTTTAATATATGCACTTAAAGCTATAAATTTACCTCTGAGTGCAGCCTTTGTTGCATCCCATAAATTTTGGTGTTGTGTTCTTGTTTTCAATTATCTCTAAGTTTTTCTTATTTCCCTTGTTATTTCTTTTTTACCCGTTGGTTATTTAAGAATGTGTTACTACTTGTCATGTCCCAAATTGCCTTTTGCTGTTGATTTGTACCCTATTCCATTGTAGTTGGAGAACATATGTTGTATGATTCAGTCCTTTTAAATTTGATGTTTGGTTTATGGGCTAACATGGTAGTATATCTTGTATAATCTTCTTCTGTACTTGAGAAATATGTGTTTTCCTTATTTGGGCTGTTTTAAAGATGCCTTTAACTTATTTATGAAGGTTGTTTTCAATGGGTATACTTTCTTACACATATTTTTAAAATCATGAGTTTATACCTTTACTTCCAATTCCATTTTATCCTGAAGTCTTTCATGCTTGCTCTCACTCCACATTTGTATCTCTCTTATTCTACAGTAAGAACCCTGGTAACAAATAACATAAACATATTTACTCACTTGCTCAATCTAATAATACATCTCAAATAGCTTTATAATTGATTTGCCCATACCACAGTAAACTTAAAAAAATTCAGGATTTGTTTGGAACATTTCAACTATTTTACTCTACTCTGACAATAACTATAAAGATATATAATGAAATACTGTTTTGTTTTGTTTTGTTTTTTTCAGTTACTTGGGTTAGTGCTTTCTTGCTATTTTTCCATACAGTGTGGTTAGGGTAGTTGTATGTAGTATAATTAGGTTCAGTTTTTGTTTGCTTTTAAATACTTAAACTGTTAAACTGTTAAACTCTATTACTATTACTACTATAATATGTATAGTATAATATGTATATGTAAATGGACAAATACTTATATACATAGTAATTATGCCATACTAATACTATATTAATATGCATAGTAAAATAATTCTGCTGATATATTAAAATTAAGCTATTTAAACTAAAACAGTTAAGTGTTCTTTTTTCTTTCCATTCTTATTGATTTATTTGATATTTAACATAATATATAACATTGTTACATAATAATACATCCTGTTCCATAACATTATTATATGTATTATTATATGTAATAGTAATGTTTTTTCAAAAGTCAGAATTATGCAAAAGGCATATTAGAAGTGTCACTTTAACAAATATTCCTTCCAAAATTGGTAGGTAATGAACTTTGGTTTCTTTTTATTTATCTTGCTTGGAATTCACTGGAGTTCTTGGTTCTGTGCTTGTCCTTAATTGGCTTTGTAAATTGTTAGTCATTACCGTTTCATACATTGTCCTTGTCCTATTCTCTTTTTCATCTCCTTCTGAACACTAATAAACATATGTTAGACTTTATAATTAGTACTATGTCCTGTTCTCTCTTATCCTTTCTTTTATATTTTCCATCCTTTTTTCTCTCCATGTTACATTCTGGAAGGTTTTTCCTGACTTGCCAGTGAGTTCACTAATTCTCTTTTTAGTTGAATTTTAGGTGAATTCATCTCTTTTAGATGAATCTCTTCATTTTTAATTTTGGTTTTTACAGTTTTATAGTTTAAGAATTTCATTTTGGAATCCTTATTTCAAATATGCTATTTTACTTTTTAATTTCCAAAAAATAAACTTTGTTTTGGGAGCCAAAATACCTGAGGTACATTCCTGGCTTTATTCCCAACTGTCTTCTTTTAAAAGCTTTTTTAAGACAACTTTAATTGTTGCCACATCTAGTCAGAAGTTAAACCATCTCTGAATATGACTACCATAAATCCAAGAAATGGAGAGTACTAGAAAAATCAGTGCCAAACTTTAATTATTTTCAAAGTGTTTAAAATTAGGTAATATATGTACATTCTTACTGTACAGTATTCAGGAATCAGAAACAAATAGAGTCAAATGTGAGTTACCCTTCATTTACCCTTTCACCCCACTCCTTTTCTCATAGGTAATCACCATCAGTAGTTTGGAGATGATACTCCTAGTCCCTTTTCAATCCATATTAAAGCACATACTTTAATATGAACCTGCTAATAATTTCTAGATTCAGGCCTTTTCTTTTCATTCCTGATAATACTATCCAGACTCTGGTCATCACTGTCTTGGATTACTACACTAGTCCCTTAGGTCTCTCTGCCTTCAGCTTTGTCTTCAAATTGATTTTTTAAATCATGCTGTATCACCCTGCTTGAAACCTTCAAGGTGAGCATCACATCCAGTGTGCTACAGGATGAATTCTGAGCCCCTTAACATAGCACTTAAGGTCCTGTAAGACTGATTCTTTCCTTTTCACTTTTCATCTTGAGCAGCTCCCTTACTCAAACTATTCCATCAATTCTGAACTGTGTTTGATTTTTCACACATCATGTCTATATCACTCTGCCTTTCATTCATAGTTCCTCTCTTGAAATGCTCTCCACCTCCTCTTTTCCTCTTAGCCTGATTAACACCTGCCAACTTTGAGCATGGTAGTTAAGAGATTGGGCCTTGGGTCAGCATTTTGGATCATGCCATCTAATTTCTTTAGACTCTGTATTTAACTTCTGTAAACTTTAATCATCTGTGAAACTGGAATAATTTCTACCTCATGGAAGTTATTTGAGGATTAAATAAAGTAATAGATATATAAAGTATTTAGTACAGTGTCAGTTTAAATTTGGACATCCTATCTTTCAGTAAGACTCAGCCAAGAGAATATAGATGCCCCCTCTGTTGTGCATATCTGTAATATTATAATTACACACTATTTTTAAACTGCTTGTGAGTGGGCCTGCTTCATTAGACTTTGAACTTTTCAAAATCAAGGACTGCCATGTTTGTCTTTGTATTACTGGTACATACAGACTTTTAGTAAATTTTCCTTGAATGTATGAATGGAGTTTGAAAGAGCTGATCATCTTCAGACAATGCAGTACCTTTTGCACAAGAAGCTCACATGTAGGTTACATTTTGCACGTGTAAGTGTATATGCCCTCTGTTCAAGTGAGAATTTTTGTTTTTGCAAGTTAGTAAACTCTTAACATAGTAATTACTTTTATTTCCACCACACTGATCTGTGATGCCACAAGCTGAAAATCCAGAGAAGCCACGGGAAATTGGCACTCTCAACAATTAGATCATTTCTCCATATTCAGTTTGTATTCTTGTATTTATGGAATTTTGTTTGAGGAGAGTCAGTGAAAGTTCTTCATTTTCATATACAACTTGAGAATTGGATTTTCAGAAAATATTTTCCAAGAGACATTTTGGTGAGGTAATGCTTGACAATCTAGTAGCTTCCCTGGTACCTCCCCACCCGAAGTTACGATAGTTCTTGGAGTGCTTACAAATGGCAGACAATAACCCTACTAGATGTTATGTCTTCTCTAGATCAAAAAATTTTAGGCTAAGGTTAAGTAACTTACTCAGGGTTTCAGAGCCAGAAAGTGGAGAAGCTGTGATTTAAACCTAGTTGCTCTAGTGGTCATTCTCTTTCATCATACCATTCTGCTGTTCTAAGTCAACTGAAAATAATTTTAGTTGAGTTTGTAGTATTAAGTAGTGCCTTTAGTTACTTGGGTGACTAAACATTTTAATAACTAATAGAAACCTTTATGGTAAGATATTTAGATGATATTTAAAAATAAAGTTATTTTTGCAATAAAAGTCTTAATTCAAGTAGCAGTTCTTTAATGTGTGTTTTATTTTTAATTTGAATCACCACTAGGAGGATTTACTTGCCATCTCAGTGCTCTTAAGACTTTAGCACACTTGTTTATTTCTTCCCCTGTTGCATAATGCCTATGCATTATATTGTCAAGAGGCAGGAATGTTGCAGATGTTTTTCTTTCAAATTTCAACTTGCTCTGACACATGGAATGAACCTTTAGCATGTTCTGGGTTTATTCCCCATATGCCAAAGATGTGTAAATTTCTTTTCACATGAGCTGAAGTTTTTGGGCAATTGAGTAACATTTGTGAACACAGATGTTTTCCTTAAAAGCAGTTAGTGATCAGAAAAAAAGACCTTAGTGCGTAAATACTTTTAGTTTCCTCATGTAATATAACCAGCACATAAGTACTTCCTTCTCTTACATTGTTCATTTTCTAAGGGAGGAAATAACTAAACTGATAATTAAAACATAGTATTTTTTTATCCACTTGGTTTTTTTTTTCCTTCTAGAGTGAACTGAAAATGATTTGGACTGACTAGAGCCGTTTCAGTCTGTGAAACTCACATTGTTTGCGTACTGTTGGCGGGCCTCACGAGGGGGTAAATTTGCTTTTTCTGTGTGTTTGCCAGTAACGATTCCAGGAAATTGCCATTTGGATTCTTTCTTTCCTAAACGGGTAATTCTCAGACAGTTCAGACCATAGTTATTTTTCCTGCTCTGCATTTTGCTTTTCTGTTACTCTGGTTTTCAAGTATTTAAAGCTGAGGATATGGGACATTGAGATATTGCCTGGCTAGGGTTCGGCATTTTGCCCGAATTTGTTGGGCCTCTCAGGCCCTGAGTTCTCTGTGCTTTAACAAATGAGCTACAGTTCTCAAGAGATCAGTGAAGCTTGTTTGTTGATCCTGTATTCTCATCCAGAGGAAGTAGGTCTTTGAGAATGCCTAAGGAAGGGTGAGTTTATTATTATTTTTTCATCATTTTTCTCATCAAAGAGATGTTCTAGTCATCTGAGTTAATTGGAAGATTAAAAAGCACTGCCGCTAGTCTGAGTGGTGGAGGCAGAGGGAGAGACTGAAAGAAATTCAGTCACATGTAATATACCAAAAAGTTAAAATTGCTATTTTCAAAGACAGCACTGAGTATGAATATAATCTTAATAGGGAAAGTGAAATATAAACACCTTGTTTACCCTGTGGTAAACTCATTTTGTTCTTTTGGTAGAAAGTGTTTATGAAGATTGGAAGCAAACAGTGGTGTCTTCTTACCAAAGAATTTTACATAGAAATGAATGAAGTTTAAAAATTCAAAGACATTTTAAAATAACTTGTATGTTTAGAAAATGGTGTGAAAGTCTGAGTGAAAAGCAGCCTGTGATTTTGTTTCTTTCTAGGAAGTACAGGCAAAAAATAATTGCAAGTAGAATTGTATATTCCCCTTTACTTTGCAAATATAAAATAGTTATGTATTAGATTTTTTATCATTTTTGTATTATTTTCTCTTATGCTTCAGTCTGAATTGTTAATGATGTTGTTTTGTGACCACTGTAACAGGTGACATGTAAATTAATGACTGCAGTCTGTTAGCTATCTCATTTCTAGCCTTCAAGCATAACTACACCTTAATTTCAGAAAGGCATACCCTTTGATTTAATAAGACATAGATATCTCAAAAAAAATCTTTAAAAATACAGTAAAATATTACTTCTGATTTTTTTTCTGGAAACTATTCTTTTTCTAGTTCTTCTGTTAGAAGTTTTGAGTTAGCTTCAGAGCCCTGAGTTTATAGTTTATTTTAAATAATTGTGTCATGTTTTGGTTATGAGAAAAATAAAATTGGTCTAGTTTACTGATATTTTTAAACCTCACTAATGGCTAAAGAGAACAACCATGGGCATAAATAATTCCATATTATTTTTAGACCTCTCATGACATCACTAGAATTTTGAGGTTTCTTTAAATGTGAAAATTATGAAAGGCCTGCCTCTTTGTGTGTTTTCTTTCCTTCCGCCACTGGCCTACAATTTGCAGTTGTTAGACAATTTTTATGGTAAATGATTATCACAGATGCTCGTAATATTTGTCAGTTTTGTACACATGGTTGTTTATGAAGCTGGTTTAATAGATTTAAGTTATTTCTAGATGCAGTCAAAATTCTTGGGAATATATTAGTACCGGTTTTCCCCCTATGGGAAAGCATATGTTAGATTGGTTAGTTAGAAAGAGATCTGTATAAACCAGAGGACGCTATAAGGGCTGAGACATTAGGTTTATTTCTATTAGGGTATTTCTATTGTCCTAGGGTAATTCCTCTACTTTCTGAATAGGTAATGAGCTAGCATATTTGAAATGCGTGAGTGATATAGATGAAAGCAGTTAACTTTTATTCTCCTTTGATGCCTTTAGAAATAAATGAATAAATTTTGTACTTTGGGATGAAAAGAATTTTATATGTGTGATATTTTGATAGATAGTTCAGCCTATCATTTGAAATCTATGAAATATTTCCCTCATAATAATAGGAAAGGATTGTTACTAGAATGAAATCACCAAAGATTGTACCTGAGCCTTGTGTAACTTATGGTAATCGAGACAGTGTGGTAGTAGTGTAAGGACAGACATATGTAGATCATGAAACCTAACGGAGTCTGTAAACCCACATGTGTACAGTCAGTCAGTTTTCAGCAACAAGGCCAAGATAATCGTGGCAAAAGGTTAGTCTTTTTAACAGGTGGACTGGAACAACTTAACATTCATATAGAATAAAATGAACTTCAACCTTTACCTCAAACTGTGTATAAAAATTAACACAAAGTGGATTCCAGACCTGAATATGAAAATAAAAGTATAAGTGAAAATTTTGTGACCTTGAATTAGGACAGGATTTCTTAGATACATAAAAACTTGAAAGACAGAATTGATAGACTGGGTTTTATCAAAATTAAAAAAAAAAATCCAAAACTCTGCTTTCATGAAAGACAACATTAAGAAAATGAAAAGGCAATTTGAAACAACATGGACTGACCTAGAAGTTATTATGTTAAGTGAAATTAGCCAAGTAGAGAAAGACAAATACCATATGATTTCACTTACTTGTAGAATCTAAAAACAAAACAAAAATGAACAAAACAGCAGTAGACTCAGACACTGAGAAGTGACTGGTGGTTGCCATGGGGGAGGGTTTGGGTGGATGGGTAGGAGGGATAAAGAGGCACAAAATCTCATTCATATGTAAGTTGGTCACGGGATGGTAGGGCAGCATGGAAGATATAGCCAATGATTCTGTAACATCTTTGTGTGTTGACAGATAGTAACTGCACTAGTTGGGGTGAGAGTTTAATAATGTGTGTAACTGTTGAACCACTGTGTGGTATACATGTAACCAGTATATCAAATCAACTATACTTCAAAAAAAAGGAAAATGAAAAGGCAAACCACAGACTGGGAGGAAATATTTTCATTACATATATATGTGATAAAGGACTTAAGTCTAAAATATTTGAAGAATTTTTTTTTGGTATCATTAATCTACAATTACATGTGCAATATTATGGTTATTAAACTACCCCCTTCATCAGGTCCCCCCCACCAACCCCATTACAATCACTGTCCATCACTGTAGTGAAAGAATTCTTACAACACAATAATAAGACAAACAGCCTAGTTTTAAAATGGGCAAAAGGTTTGTATATGTAGTTGACACAAAGATATGGCAATAAGCACTTGAAAAGATGCTCTACATCATTAGTCATTAGGAATATACAAATTAAAACCACAGTGAGATACCACTGCTGACTCACTAGAATGACTAAAATTTAAAACACTGGCAATGTGGAGAAACTGGAACTCTCGCATTACTGGTGAGAATGCAAAATAGAAAACAGTTTTGACACTGTCTTTTAAAGTTAAACATACACTTACCAAATGACCTGGTAATTCCACTTTTAGGTATTTACCCAAGAGAAATGAAAGTGTATGTCCACACAGATTTGTATGACTGTTCATAGCAGCATAATAGTAAAAAACTGGAAGAAGCTAAAATATCCAATAGGTGAATGGATAAACAAATTATCTCTATGGAATACTACTCAGGGATAAAAGAACTGTGATACATACAACAACATGAATGAATCTCAGAAATATTATGCTAAGAAAAAGGGGCCAGACGCAAACTACATGATGTCTGGTTCCATTTATGTGAAACCGCAGTGATAGCATAGATCAGTTGTAGTTTGGGGCCAGGAGTTAGGGAGGGTGTTGCAAAAGGAAATGAAGGAATACTTTGGGTTGATTATGGTAATTATTACATAAGTGGATAATTCTTAGTGTTTTGCCAGAACTCACCAAACTTTACACTTAAATGGGTGAATTTTATTTTAAGTAAATTATATCTCAGTAAAGTTGGTGGGGGAATAACATCTGAGAAGCTCCTCAGTTTGCTTATTTAAAATTTTGTAAATAAAAAGGTTGTTTATTCATATTAAAGGGAATATATTTGAGGAAATACATGTTTTCTAGGATGTGTAGTGCAGGAAGAAAATGCACTCTCCTTTCAGTGTCATGATTTAACCCTATTCTCTAGAGTTGTTAGAATGCCTTTTTATTACTTGAGCTGCTGTCTTTTAGATAAGAGGCCAAAATGAGTTTTATTGTTTGTTTTATTTTCAGTGCTCGATTTTGACCTTTCCATTTCATTATAGGCACAGTCTGTATACTTGTTAAATTGGCCTAACAATAATATGGATAATCATATTTTCTTCTCTAATTTTTGTCCCACAGAATTCAGGCTGCTTAATATTTTGCTGCATTTTATAAATTATCGTCTATACATTGGACTTTAAAAAGTTAGGGAGAGAAAGTGAAAAAGAATTTAGAGGAAATAGGAAAAAAGTTTGGAACCTGTGTTTAATTAGATAGCGGTTTTGTAATAGTAAGTTTATTTTCGGAAGTACTGATATTGTCCCTTGTTTCTCCCTTAGCTTGTGTATTCTTTTGTTAGTCCTGTATTTTAATCCCTACCATCCTGCTCTCATTACTGCAGTTTCTTGATTTGAGAAGGAAGGTCAAGGGAATTTTAATGTCTCTTCCTCAAAGAGAATTGCCTAACAAAACTACGCTTTGAAATCTTTGGTGCAAAGATAGTATTGTCAGTATTCTTAGTATTTTATCACTTTTATGGTACACATTTTCACATCTCTGAAATTGGGCTGTATCTAGCCCCAGTAGCCCATCTAGAATTAATTTGAGTTCCAGAGAGGATTTCATTTATTTCAGTCATCTAAGGGTAGTACTTGCCATCGTACTTGGATAAATTCAGACCACAAACCTACATGACTTAATTGTTCAAATTCTCTGGGTTTTTCCCCCCTTCCTGGACTCAGCGTCAAGGCAAAGATGTACAAATTTCCTTATGTGCTCCTTCTGTGTTGCAGATTCATTTCTCCTTTTTCCTCATATTGTGGGTATAACCCTTTCTTAGCTTTATGAGGCTCTAATATTTCTTGGGCATTTTCTCCCCTTTCTTTCTGGCACATAATATAGGTGAGTTTTACAATTGGTGGCATTCTTAAATTTTAACCATCTTTAATTTGGTTCTGTATATGCCTCCATATTCACTTCTTTATATTGAGTTGAAATAGAAAAATTGATTGATGTTTTATTTCAGAAATTATAATATGCTTATTGCCCAGACTTCTACTAAAATACAGGCTGCTGTTCTTCTGGCATAATCTGATAAACAAAATGTATTCCTCCTGAGCATGTTCCTCAGAGAAAATACTCAAACTAGTAAGAAGTTATTGGCTGGAATTTATGGAGACAGAAACTAATGCTATTAAATGACTTTTGCTTTTATAATCTAGTTCAAAATTTCTTATTGAGTCTGTTTATCTGTGGTATTTGAACTTTTAACTTTTTAAGCATCCATTTCATAAATTAAGTTCTTACCTATTTTTTTTTAGATCACTAAGCATACCTTTTACTGATAGGGACATAAGGCAGACTGAGGGCTTGCCATTACATTTTTCTTTATTGAAATATAATTCACATGCCATTTAATTCACCCTTCTAAGGTGTACAATTCAGTGGTTTTAGTGTATTTGCAGAGTTGTGCCCTCAACACCACTGTCTAATTTTAGAACATTTTCATTACCACATTAGCAGAAACTCCCCATTCCCTCCTCCCCACAGCCTCTGGCAACCACTAAACTGCTATTAAGTTTTCAGTTTAAATTTTAGTTCAGTTAATTACTGTGTCTACTCTTCACAGGACCCTATGCTAGATGTTGGGAAGGCAAATCCTGGCCTCAAAGTTAATAATCCAGTAAAGAATAAGAGAACCACAACCTATTTTATGTATATGACAAAATAATAGTGTCAAAATAAAGAATTTTGAATAGGCAGAACTCCCACATGGATCGTAGCTTTGTAAGAATTTTAGTTGTTCGTGAAATCTCTTTCATTAAGTAGAAAAGATACGTGAGACCCAGAGGCATCATTGTCACATAGTTCTGTGACATAGCCAAATAGTTTCTTGAAAAAATCGCTTGGTATTGTGGGTCTTGAAAAATAGGATAGATAACTGAGGAGGACATTTCAGGTATAGGGAACAGCATTAATAAAGCCTCGGGGCAGCTTTAGGAACTAGGAAGTAGTTCATTTTGATTATGAGCAAAAGGTGCATGACGTGGAGCAACGTGAGCTAAAGCTGATTTTGGAAAAATGGTGAAAGGCTTTGAACTTGAATATACAAAAAATTTTAATGTATTATTTTGGCTAAGTAGTTGAGGAATGTCAAAAGGTTGTTGAGAGCAACATGATGAGAGCTAGGCTCTAGGACAGTGCGTCTCAAACTGTGATGGGGACCAGCTTTGTAAAAATTGTTCCAATCTGTTTCAAATTGATACATTTATAAAGTATAATAAAAATGGATTACTAGAAAATTGAGGACTTAAAAGTTCACATTTTTTATTACATTCAACAAACAAAACTCCTCAATTGCTATAAAAGTTTCTAAATATTTGCAATTTCTGTATATATCATGTCTTGAATTATAACTGTTCACAGACCCACATTGGTCTGCGGGCCGCACTTTGAGTAGCACTACATCAAAGCAGTTAGTTTGGCATTAGTGTGCAGGCAGAGCAATTGGGAGATGATTGCTGAAGAGTTCATGAGGACTTGGCCAAGAGATGTTAGCAGTGTGAATTGAGTGAAAGATCTGAATTTAGAGACATGTAGAAATTTAAATGAAGGCCTATGATTGTGAGATGATGTGGCTTTGAGGAAGAGAAAAGACTCAAAGGATATTAAGTAGATGTTAGGCTTGAGTGGGAAAATGAGAATGCCAGTAACAGACGTAGACACTAGTTTGAGAATATATTAAATTAGGTTTTCAAAAAAAATCCATATTAGAGCATTTTTCTATTTAGTGAAAATACACAAACACACAAACATTTCATTTGGTTCATAAAATAAATTTGCACTCTCAAAAAAGCACTTACAACTTTTCCTTGATTGTAACAAATTTTGAGTGTGTAATTTCACAAACCCGAAAGCCCAAGATGATTTTATACTTGTATCCTTAGTTTCATTTGTTGCTTTAGTAACTGTTGCTGGGCAGTTGGCCAGGAAACTGTGACTCCTAGTCAGAAGGAGGAGCTAGGGATAAGTTGACCATTGCCAAAGAAATTCTGTTCCAAATGGATTTGTGTGGAGCAACAGTGATATCCAATGACAAGTTAAATTAGACACAGAGGTGTTTTTTCCAACACTGTCTCAGAAGATACATGCTGTTGAGGGGCCTGGTTAAGACTAAAACAGTCTTTGAAAGTCATATACAAAAAACTATACTAGGAACTTGAAGAAGAATTTTGTTATGTGACTTCAAGATCTAACTGATTCAGTTTCACACTTTGCAGAGCGGCAACCAGTGACAGATGAGGTAACGCTGCTTTAAGTTATGAGTTAAATCTCAAAACCGTTAAGAATATACTGTTTACAGAATTCTAGACTTAGTAAATTGCATGTTCATGTTCTTTAAGTTTGAGAATATTAGATCCCTATTCTTAAAGCACATATTGATAGTCTTATTTCTTATGGTTAATATCTATATTTATTTGGATAGAATTTCCTCAAATTTCATACCTTACTGAAGTGGGATATGATAGCAAAAACTGTTAAATTTGTCTTTGTTTTGAAGTCTGTCCCTGGTTTTATAGTGTCCCTCTGTCCTGTCTCCTAAAGATTGCTTCTTTTGTTAATGCTCAAACCTGTATCTTGCAAATGACTTGTATGTAGGAGTTTCTGGCTGATCCTTGCATTTTAAGATTGGATGCTTAGTTTAGTCATGCTTTTTTAGGGCAGTAACTTTGTGCTTTAAACAAGCTTTGGAAAGTTAATTTCACAAACATATTTTTTTAAAATTTATTTTGGTATCATTAATCTACAATTACATGTGCAATATTATGGTTATTAAACTACCCCCTTCATCAGGTCCCCCCCACCAACCCCATCACAGTCACTGTCCATCAGCGTAGTGAGATGCTATAGAATCACTACTTGTCTTCTCTGAGTTGTACAGCCCTCCCCCGTGCCCCCAACATTACATCTGCTAATCGTAATGCCCCTTTTTCCCCCTTGTCCCTCCCTTCCCACCCATCTTCCCCAGTCCCTTTCCCTTTGGTAACTATTAGTCCGTTCTTGGGTTCTGTGAGTCTGCTGCTGTTTTGTTCCTTCAGTATTTTTTCTTTGTTCTTATACTCCACACATGAGTGAAATCATTTGATACTTGTCTTTTTCGGCTTGGCTTATTTCACTGAGCATAATACCCTCTAGCTCCATCCATGTTGTTGCAAATTCACAAATATAATTAACTCTTGAAGATAGAGGTGGAGTATGTTCCACTGGTTAATAATTTAGAAAAGTGATACAAGTAAACTGGCATTGAAGCAAAGATAAAGTCAAGATACTAGGATCAATAGAAATTTTTGGATTCCCCAAGTAGATGTGATCTTTTTGTTTAAATACACTGAGCCATCTTTTAATTGATATAGAACCTAACACTTTCTTTTGTTATAACAGTAAAGAATAGCCATTAATTTGAGGGCGAGAGATTAGTTTCTCTTGAAGACTGTATCCTGACTGGAGACATAGTATTTCTGACTCAAGGCTGCCTCTCTGCTGGTCAGTGCATACTTTCAGCATTTGGATGTTTATTATCTTTGTAAATCTTAGTGTATATATTGTGCAGCCCTGTAATGCAGCTGTTGAATTTTGTCATTATAACTTTGCTTATGCCCGTTAGATATTCGTTTCCCTATTGCCCCCCCTTCCATGTTTTGTAGCATAAATGAGGCAAAGAAAAGGAGAGATAAGAATATAGGTAAGTTTTTTTTCTTTTTGTTTCATAATAGGAATGAATTAGAAGGGGAGACAGAGAAGTGATTGTTGCTTTTTTAAGTTCAGAAATTGCTTCTGTGAGTGAGGGAACTTATTTTACAGGAAAATGAAAAGACAAAGGATATTTGGTGGAAGATCTTCATAGGAAAGCGTCTCATTTCCTTATTTTAGGCATCTAGAATGTCTTTCCTGGCTCTAGCTACTCCCTGAAGGATAGTTGCTGGAATATATGTCATAAAATGGTTCCTGCTTTGTAGTGGGCATTCAATGTATGTGTTAACTGATTAAAGTGATTTACCTTAGTCAAAGAGGAAAGAGTGCAATTTGATGGATATTTTGTTGTAATTATTTTGGCAAAAACAGCAGATTTTCATATTCTTCATATGTGTCATTTCCAGAGAATTTGTATGGATAATATCTAAGGTGCATTATGATCTTTATGCCCTTAAAAAAATGTAAGGAATACAGGCTTAATCTCTCTTCTGGCCAAGAAAGAAACTGGTAAAACTCTGTTGCTGGGTCTGTTAATAGTTTCTTTCTTCTTTTAGCACTGATTGAGTGATATTAGCAAAGTCTTCTTTTCCTGTGATTTTAGCTGTGCCTGAAACCAACTTGCACCATTCTTTTTTTTTTATTAAGGTTGTATTGATATACACTCTCATGAAGGTTTCACATGAAAAAACAATGTGGTTACTACTTTTACCCATATATCAAATCCACACCCATACCCCAATGCAGTCACTGTCCATCAGTGTAGTAAGATGCCACAGATTCACTGTTTGCCTTCTCTGCAGCTTGCACCATTCTTTAAATCAGAGTAAAGCTGTTTCTTTCACTATATGATCCCATATATATCCCTCCTGGATTGTATTACAAGCAAGAAAAATCTTCCCAGTCTGTTCCTGAATTCCCATAGAGTATTTTAGGCATGTCAGCTGTTTGGGCTAGGGCTCTGATCAAGGATTTGATCCAGTTGGCCCCCTAGCCTGAATTCAGAGTGTGTTTGAAAAGCCTAAACTGCAGTGGTAACATTTCGTTTCCAGAGTTAGAACCATTACTTTTTATATTTTGTCCCTCTTATGCCTTCAAAAGGATTTATGCAATTGAGCTAAGGTGATAAAAAGATTCTCTTGTCAGTAAAAGCAGAGTGAAGTTTGGTAGAAGTGGTAGAGGGTTTATGGTGATATTAGGGACTGAGGGGTGTTTTAAAAACCATTTGTGTGGGTGTCATTTATCCTCTAGTTCTTTGTATCTTTCAGCTCCATTACTCTTCTCCCCCTCCCACCTATCATTAACCCTAGACAAAGAAAATACTGATTTTTCCATAAGAACAGGTTTTCTTAGGGAAAGGAGTCTAAATATTTTATATAGCATCTCTGTTAGGAACTAAGAGTTTTTATAAAGTTAATTGCAGTATAAGTAATGAGTTTCATATTTTTCAGAAATTAATAGTTCTGAATTCAAGGGCCTGTTGATTTTAAGTACTTGCTTAAAGTTTTTTTTTTTGGCATCATTAATCTACAGTTATATGTGCAACATTATGGTTACTAAACTCCCCACTTCATCAGCCCCCCGCCCCCCCACTTACCCATTACAGTCACTGTCCATCAGCGTAGTGAGATGCTATAGAATCACTACTTGTCTTCTCTGAGTTGTACAGCCCTCCCCGTGCCCCCCCCCAACATTACATCTGCTAATCCTAATGCCCCTTTTTCCACCCTGTCCCTCCCTTCCCACCCATCCTCCGCAGTCCCTTTCCCTTTGGTAACTGTTAGTCCATTCTTAGGTTCTGTGAGTCTGCTGCTCTTTTTTTCCCCCCAGTTTTTTTCTTTGCTCTTACGCTCCACGTATGAGTGAAATCATTTGATACTTGTCTTTTTCGGCGTGGCTTATTTCACTGAGCATAATACCCTCTAGCTCCATCCACATTGTTGCAAATGGTAGGATTTGTTTTCTTCTTATGGCTGAATAATATTCCATTGTGTATATGTACCACATCTTCTTTATCCATTCATCTACGGATGGACACTTAGGTTGCTTCCATTTCTTGGCTATTGTAAATAGTGCTGCAATAAACATAGGGGTGCATATGTCTTTTTGAAACTGGGCTGCTGCATTCTTAGGGTAAATTCCTAGTAGTGGGATTCCTGGGTCAAATGGTACTTCTATTTTTAGTTTTTTGAGGAACCTCCATACTGCTTTCCATAATGGTTGAACTAATTTGCATTCCCACCAGCAGTGTTGGAGGGTTCCCTTTTCTCCACATCCTCGCCAACATTTGTTGTTGTTTGTGTTTTGGATTTTGGCCATCCTCACTGGTGTGAGGTGATACCTCATTGTGGTTTTAATCTGCATTTCTCTGATGTTTAGTGATGTGGAGCATCTTTTCATGTACCTGTTGGCCATCTGAATTTCTTCTTTGGAGAAGTGTCTATTCATGTCCTCTGCCCATTTTTTAATTGGATTATTTGCTTTTTGTTTGTTGAGGTGCATGAGTTCTTTATATATTTTGGATGTCAACACCTTATTGGATATGTCATTTATGAATATATTCTCCCATAATGTAGGATGTCTTTTTGTTCTACTACTGGTGTCCTTTGCTGTACAGAAGGTTTTCAGCTTGATGTAGTCCCACTTGTTCATTTTTGCTTTTGTTTCCCTTGCCTGGGGAGATATGTCCATGAAGAAGTCACTCATGTTTATGTCCAAGAGATTTTTTGCCTGTTTTTTTCTAAGAGTTTTATGGTTTCATGACTTACATTCAGGTCTTTGATCCATTTGGAGTTGCCTTTTGTGTATGGGGCTAGACAGTAGTCCAGTTTCATTCTCTTACATGTAGCTGTCCAGTTTTGCCAACACCAGCTGCTGAAGAGGCTGTTATCTCCCCATTGTATACCCAAGGCTCCTTTATCATATATTAATTGACTGTATATGTTTGGGTTAATGTTTGGATTTTCTGTTCTGTTCCACTGGTCTGTGGGTCTGTTTTTGTGCCAATACCAAATTGTCTTGATTACTGTGGCTTTGTAGTAGAGCTTGAAGTCAAGGAGCCTAATTCCCCCTGTTTTATTCCTCCTCAGGATTGCTTTGGCTATTCGGGGTCTTTTGTGGTTCCATATGAATTTTAGAATTATTTGTTCCAGTTCATTGAAGAAAGCTGTTTGTAGTTTGATAGGGATTGCATTGAATCTGTAGATTGCTTTAGGTAGTATAGCCATTTTGACAATATTTATTCTTCCTAGCCAAGAGCATGGGATGAATTTCCATTTGTTAGTGTCCTCTTTAATTTCTCTTAGGAGTGTCTTGTAGTTTGCAGGGTATAGGTCTTTCACTTCCTTCGTTAGGTTTATTCCTAGGTATTTTATTCTTTTTGATGCAATTGTGAATGGAATTGTTTTCCTGATTTCTCTTTCTGTTAGCTCATCGTTAGTGTATAGGAAAGCAACAGATTTCTGTGTCACTTACAGTATTTTTAAACAAATATTTTACTATTTGCATTAAAATTGGTGATACACTCTGAGATGAGAGGAAAAGTTTTTCATTAAAATTTAAAAATAGTAATAGAGTTTTTAAAAAGTTATTACCTATGCTGATGGACAGTGACTGTAATAGGGTATGTGGGGGGGTACTTGATAATAGGGGGTCTAGTTAACCATAATGTTCAAGTGAAAAAAAAGTTAATACCTAGGTCAGTAACTACCAAATTCTTAAATATTCTATCGGTTGGAATATGGAACATTCATCCCTATATGCTAATTCATAAATTACCTATTCTACTGTCCGTATTTATATATAGTAGAAAACATACACAAATTAGACACTTCTAAATGATGCAGTAAATATCAGTAGAAGATAAAATATTTTCTTGTATCCCAGTAGATTCTTCTGCATCCCTTGGGTGCAGTCACTCTGCTTTGGAGACCACTGACCTAGATCATTAATGGGGGAGCCGAGCCCAGGCATCTTTATTTTTAACAAGTTTCCTAGGTGATTTGTAGCATTCGAATTTCCCAGAGTTACTTATGAAATGAAGGCAAGAAAAGTTTGGTAATAAGACAAACCATCCAGTAATTTTGGCCATCAAGGTGAAGATCAGATGGTCCGATGGAAAGATTATCCTTTTTTTTATTAAGGTATTATTGATATACACTCTTATGTTTCACATGAAAAAACAATGTGGTTACTACATTTACCCATATTATCAAGTCCCCACTCATACCCCAATTCAATCACTGTCCCATCAGTGTAGTAAGGTGACACAGATTCACTGTTTGCCTTCTCTGTGCTACACTGTTTTCCCCATGATCCCCCACACCATGTGCATTAAACATAATACCCCACAATCCCCTTCTCCCACCCTCCCTACCCGCCCTCCCACACCCCTCCCCTTTGGTAACCACTAGTTCCTTTTTGTAGTCTCTGAGTCTGCTACTATTTTGTTCCTTCAGTTTTGCTTCGTTGTTAAAGAGTATCCTTATTTTCACAGATTAAATAAAGTTACACTAAAACACCGTTATGGTGATAATCTACCATACTATCATATGTCTAGTGTCTTCATAGCGATCTTTCTGAAATTTTAATCTAGGTATTTTGCTTGCAGGATGGAATCCAAATTCTCTAATGTCTTCATGATTCTGACCTCTGCTAAGTCTTTGGTTTCTTAGCTATTATTGTCCTTTTCCCCAACTCCTGCTCCTTTGGAAAATCTTCTTTTGAAAAAACAAGCAGAAAAACAAAACCAAAGAAAACTCCTCAGCTCCAACTGATATTAATGTTTTATAGTTCACAATAAACCTTGTCCTTGCCTGGTTATTCTGTCTCGATTGCCTTTCTTGCTTTGTCCTCCTACTGGAAAACTGCTGATTAAGATTCAACTCAGACATCATGCTTAGTGTCTAAACAACTGCTCCTCTCTCCTCAATGTTATTTTATAGTATTTATTGTAATTGCTCCAATTATTTACTTGTAAGTCTCTCTCCTGCTGGGCCAAATTCCTCCAGGGTAGAAACTGTAAGTTAAAATGTAAGTTCCATGAGAGCAGGTACTCTTGTTCACTGTCCGATCACAGTACCTGGCATGGAGTAGGCACTCAATAAGTATTTGTTGAATGAGTCTATTTGTATTTATGTCTTTAGTATCTTGCATATGATAGACTTTAAATGAACCTCTGTTTATTAAATAAACTACAAATGAATGAATAATAAAATCTCAGAAATAAATTTATTTTATGGAGTCAGACTTAGAAAAGGAGAGCTTATTCTCTGAAAATTTAAATACATGGTATTGTTAATAACAAGCCACAATAACAAAATCCAACATTTATGGTATAAGAAGGACTTGAATAATTTTTATTGAAAATCTTAATATTAATATTTAAATGAGAAAATAAGATAGTCAAATAATTTCACTAAACTTATGAATTTTTTTTTGTTTCAGTGTTAACTGAGATGTCATTTTTTACTCCTTTCTTTAGGGTGTTTGTGAATCGAAGTTTAGCCATGGAAAAAATTAAGTGTTTTGGTTTTGATATGGATTATACACTTGCTGGTAAGTAGCACTTTCTGATTGCTGAAGAACTACTGCTTTGGAAGTAACACAGTGGGTCCTCAGTAGACTGTTCAATAAACAGTAGTTGATTTAATTGTACATTCAGCTGTCAGAAGCTCTTATCAAACTGCTCCATTGAGGTTTGTGAATACTGAAATTACCTGATACCCTTGGGATTTAGATTGTACCAATAGGTAGGACAAGTGCTGAATTATTTTAGAGACCCTGGTAAGAAATGGTATGGTTAAATCATACATTAATGTGTATTTTTGGCCATTTTTGGCTTTTACTGTTACTAAGCTGTTCTTAAAGGATGTACTTTTGATTCTCTAACTCTACTACAAGGTATACTTTTTATCAGTTAAAAATTTTAATGTTTTTCTTAGGACAAATGGAGAATGTGTTCATTTTCCAGTGAAAACAATTGCACACATACTGTTTAAGTACTTTTTAAAAAACTGAAGCTGTTAGCTTTGTTCATTATCAAATAGACCTTAAACACCAGCATTGTGTTGTTTTCCATTTCTATCTCTGAGAAATATTGGAAATAATCAAGGTATTGGTCAGTAGTTGCAACATCTTTTTAAAAATTGTGGTTTTTATTAAAATATTTGCAGTCTGGTGAAAATATTTAATTTTAGAAGTAATAGGGAAGAAGGATTGAGTTGAGCATGTGTACATATATGTATGTGCATGTATGTGTGTACAGCTATGACACTCAGAATCTTTCAGAAATTTTCTCTAAAAACTATCTTTAAGGGCACAAAAACTTTAAAATGTGTAAATTCATTTATCTTCAGAAACCTTTTATATATACAGTATTAGGAAACTGACTTCTGTCTCAAATTAGACAAATCTCATTTTGGTATTCAATTTAGGCTACAAATAGAAATGAATAAGTGTACAAAAGTGAACACATGCAGTTTACAGGTATTTGCCTTGTAGATGTGGCCATGATATTTACCGAACAAGTTACATACTAAAAAATCTACACTGGCTTGATTTTAATTTCTTTTTCTTCCCTCTATACTCTGTTATTTATTTAGTTTTCTACTACCTGAAAGCTGTTTTTGCAACATTTTGATTCTTCCATATTTTCCTAGTTGGACACAGAGACTTTTAGGAGCACTTAGCAGAATGCAGGTGGAAATACTGTACTTTCTCAGTGTATATCTTGCTGTCCATATTGGGAGAAAATCCTGCAATCCCTCTCCTTTCTAGAATTCTAGCTCTACAGGGGAAGGAATGGTTAGGTAGTTTGGCAGCTGAAAGAGGTATTATCTAAAACAGGAATAGAAGTTAATGGGGTCAAAAAGTGACAAACTTTTCCCTTGGTTATTAAGACAATATCTTTGTATTGAAATAGTTGAATAAGTATCTATTGAAACTCTGTAATGGGCTCAGCACATTTTATTACTGAACATTGAGATAACTCTATATTCCCACAAAATAATGAAAATATGAATTCTCTAGTTTAGTGAAAAAGGCCCTGAGTCTTTATCTCTAAACGTTAAATATACCTTATGATTTCTTCTTTTTATTTGCTTTTTTGTAATCCCACTTTATATAATGCTTACTCTTAGTCTAGACACTAATAGCCTTCCTTATAAGTGCTTATTATATGCCAAGCCCTGTTCTGTTTTATACAGATTATTTCATTTAGTACTGGATTAGCTCATTCATATCACTATTTACAAAAACCTTACGAGGCAGATACTACTATTATTGTCTTCATTTTACAGATAACTCTAAGACATTAAGGACTTTGTTCAAGGACATTTAGCTATGATACAGCTAAACTAAGATTCAAGCCTAAGCATGCATGTGTGTATAATAAGTTTAAATTACCATTTTGAATAATGACAACCTACAGTGTGGAATAATTTCAAAGTAATAAGCCTCCCCCACTTAAACAAATAAATGGGGATTTAGACACTCAAAAGGGCAAAGGCCTTTAAAGTAGTCTCCTTGAGAGTCTATACATTATTCCATCAATTTTGTGCTGGTTGAAAAACATTGTTACTCTTGTGTTGCCTTCACCTCCTAAAAAGCACACAGGAAAACAAGCTTATTGACTTTATACTTGTACCTGTTTTCCAGAATGGTATTCATTAAATTTATCTGTGAGTAACTTATGGCTATGTAAACAAACAGACTACATTATTGATGTGCTAAAGACTTTTCATCAGAAAAATTTGCCATGAAGTACAGCGATAAGACTAAAAGAGGTGTTTTTTGAAAGCATTGAATATTTAGGATAAATATCCCTAGAATAAAGATAAGTCCTTGGAAAGGGTCTGTATTCTTTCCGAAGGCTTCCCTGGGACATGGTCTTCTCTCTGAAGTCCTGACACGTTAGTACATCATTACCTCAGACAACTTGTATGTCAGTTGCACCTTTAGTTTAGTTGCTTGTCTCCCCATTGGCCTGCGAATTCCTCTAGGGCAAAAACTTTCTTTTCACGTGTATACCATATGTGTTGCTTAAGGCCTCTATATACTAAGTAGGTGCCCAGTGAACAGTTACTGAATGAACTCTTTGGGTGCATAAGTTTTAATATGTAAGTTTAGAATCAACCGAGGTACTTTAGTTTATGCATAAAATACACACCAATTATTCAAATGAAATACTTTTAAATATGTACTTTTAAAATAACTTTCTTGAGGAATAAGATACATGCAGTAAAACACATACATTTTAATTGTGTAGAGTCTGACAAAATGTATACACCTGTGTAACCACCACCACAATCAAGATACACCATTATCTTTATTTGGTTTATATTTTTTATTAGGAACTATGCAGTAACCACTTTCATTTTTTATTATAATTTTAAGTTCGATTGTTTTGCTTCTGTGTTGTAACAATTAGCACCATTAACATGTGGTTAACCTACTTTTTTGTTTTAAGTGATGGAAAATGCCAGCTTTCTGTGCAGAATGAAATGTGGCTCAATGCATTTTTGCATTTTTTTCCCCTGTATATTTTGCCTTTGCACTTTGAGGGATTCAGAGAAAAATTGGTTTCTTAATTTTTTTTTATTATTAGCTCATTATATTAAGTGCTTAATAAAAAATAGTTGTGACAATAAATGGTGACTTTCTTTGTATACTACTATTCCTATCACAGAAAAGACATTTAATAAAAATTTTATTTTTTAACTCGGAGAAGCAATAACCCAGTAAATGTTAATTTTCTGAAATGAAATGATTAAATATGCCATGAAACTGCTATCTGGCATAGTCTGGAATTTGGCTATTCTGGCAAACAGAATTTTGAATGATGTGGAGTTACCATTTACAGCATAGAGGTGATTACTAGTTTTCAGAGATAGAATGTAGTGAAATTGATAGGCTAGGGTTGATGCTTCTGAAGTGTCTAGGTCACATCTCAGATGGCAGTCATATTTTCAATGGTACATTTATTGGGAGAAAGTGGTTGTTGGCTCAGGCCTACCTATCAAATTGTAAACTTTGCCTAAATTTGTTCTGAGAAAACAGATACAGATTTCCTCAGTTTCTTTTCCCTTGTTTTCAAGTGGGAAATGTATTTGACTTTTTCATGGAAAATGTTGGGGGGTGGGATCTCATTTCGGAGATTTTTTCAGAAAAGTTCCCTTATCAGCTATTCCTGTAATTAGAGAAAGCTATGCATTTTTAATATTTTTATTAGTTTGTTTACAAGGTTTTTGTGTAAGATTGACATGTTTTTATATAAAATAAAAACAACCCCAAAACAAAACACTTGTCTATTGACAGAAACTAATTTTTCCTGATTGTCTTGGACCTAAATCAGTTTTAATCCTGAATTCTGTCTATAGAATTAATGCCAGTATTGGTATTTAACTCCTTACCTCTAATATTATAGATTAACACTTTCTTTAATGGGATTATGTACATTATTATGATTTAGCTAGTTTGTCTGCTAAGTGTGGATGAATTTATATGTGAAAGTTAACGTTTAGATTCTAGGTAATACTGAGTCTTAATATATCAGCTTTGCCATTGACCAGTGGTGGACTTGCTTTCTATAAAAAGTACCTATCAGGCCTATTTATAATTCCTCTGTTACCCTATATTACTTTAGCAGTGTTTCTTGTGCATGATGTATAGCAGAAACTGATCCTTTGCGTTTTTGGCTTCCTCTGTAGATAACATGTTTTTCTTTTCCCCTTTCTTGAGGCTTTTTTTCCCCCTCAATTAGACCTGTTGAGTACTCTAATGTAGTGTTCTCTAGACCCCAGATTTTGTCTTTGGTGTTTATCTGGGAGCAGCCTTTAACATTTTTATGCTTATGTGAGACAGACAGATAGGTCAGACTGGTAAGTGTGCCCATGACAAAGAAAGCCAAAAAAGATCTGAAAGTCAACCTAAGGTTAGGTCTTTGGACTTGTGAGAGAACAAGAAAGTAAAAAGCCCACCTCTAACCTCTCCTCAGGATGAAGGGACTAATCTATACTATCTGTGAATTTTGTTTCTTTGGTTTTGTGTGCATAGAGGAGTGCTAAAAATATTATGTTGCTGAATTTATTGTTACTAACAGTGGACAGTAGAGTGAAAATAGAAAACAATTGGCATTTTTTAGGTTGTTTAGTGCTTGCTCATTTTTCAGGTGACATGTAGGCACAAACAGATCTGTATATTCCATTGCTCTTAGTTTTCTGTTACTTAGTTTTATAATACTGTATCCAGAAATTTATTGCTGAGGATTCAAATGAAAAATTCTTTTCTGATTGAGTGATATAAACTTGTATCACCTCCTCATGGTTTTAGATCACCATCTGACAGACTGCTAATCTACAAAATATGGTTTCTTTAACAAGCAAAATGTTAGCCAGTAGCTGTTAATTGAGAGTAATGAGTGTAAAAAATGATTATTTAAAAGAAGCCAGAATAATCCTCTTTCTGTTTTAAAGGATAAGCTCCATATAGTCTGAGTTTAGGCCCAGTCTTATTTTTATCTTTACCTTTGAGGCGGTATGGTCAGAGAAAAAGCAGAAACCTCAGAGTGTGTGTGATAGACTTGGGTTTGGATCACAGCTCTACCTTGTACTTGCTCTTGGCCACCAGCATGTTACTTAACCTCCCCGAGTCTCAGTTTATTTATTTAATCCCCCCAAAAAAGGATGGGGTATGGTGGTGGAGATAAACTGTTGGTATAGGTTTAAATGAAATAATGTATATAAAATAATGCAATGGAGATAGTTCTCTTGCTCTGATTTGTGATACTAAAGTATTAATACTTCATACTGAATTTGAGCTCTAAGGTAAACATCTAAGGAATAAGGAGAAAAATACCAATATTAAACTCATTTACAGTCCTAGATGTGGAAAAACCTGGAATGCTAGACAAATGGCAGTGGAATAGTTAGTCACTTTGTTTTTTAATTTTCTTCTTAAGTATTGCAGATAATCATAAACTTAATAGAAAGTTAAAATTCTTTTCTGAGTAGATTATTAATGTCAAAGTATATTTCCATAGAAATTAAGCAGTATTTCCAGTGAAGGGTTATTTCTTAACAGGATTGTGCTGAAGGAATAAATTTCTGAGGAAAGGTCCTGATTTAAATTTAAAAACTTTCCTTTATGATAAAGGTATCACTGATATACTTCTAATATGTGCAAGAAGAGTTACTTGCTTTTTTGAAACAGTAAGAAAACTTTTAAGTAGAAAGAAGTAGTTGACGTTTGTGGTTGCATGAAAGACCTAAACATGCTGTAAGTTCTGCGACATTAACATCAAAATTCTGTATGTAGAAATGTTAAATTTTCAGAAATCTTTATCCCAGTGGAGAATAGGGCAATATTTTTGGCCAAGGGGAAGGTTTATTAATATTTATTTAATGCCCTTCATACAAGTATAGAGTGACTCTTGGTTCAGCATTATGAAAATATATTTTTTCTAACTTAGTTTATTTAGGAAACCACCTTGATTTTTCTTTTTTGCAATTAAGTCTGCTTTTCTTTTGGAGGGAGGGAGCTTTTGGGGTCAAAGATCCAAAAAGAGACACATTTCAATGTTTTCCAGCTCCAATACCTTTTAGGTTTTGAGCTATTTTAGTAAGTCCAGCAATAAGTTCCTTATTTTTGTCACCATTTTAGTACTAGTGGATGCCATGGCTGTGTCCAGTTGCTCCTATTTTTTTGAGACATTGTCAGGAGGTAGAGGACAAACATATATTAAGCATTTACTATTATGTGCTAGAAAATGTACTTTACACAGTGTACCTTTTAATCCTCACAACAGCCCACTGAGGTAGGGATTACTAGCTCCATTTTACAAATAAGACCACCAAATCAAGAGGTAAAATAACTTGTGCATAGCTAGCAATCTGAAGACTCACAGCTAGAATTTAAGCCCAGGTCATTTCCCATTTCTCATGCTGCTCTAACCATCAGAAGAACAGAAGTGATTTTACTAAACTGTAGATGAGAAATCAGTAAGAGAAAAAAACTCATGAACAAAAAAGATCATTATCCTGCACTTTTTTCCTCAAAATGGAAATTCTCCCTAGGGCAAAATGCATCTTTCTCTTATATTTGAGTGTAATCCAATAGATAGTTTTGCACAATTTTTCTTTCGTTTAATTTTTAGAAATCTTAAGAGAATGAAGCCTCAAGAGTTCTATATACATGTTCTATTTTAAGTGTTTTTAGAATTCTAAAATTGTGTGGGGTTTTTTTCCAATTAAAAAATCTTGAGAGGGTTTGAGAATATATTTTAGATTCCCCTTTTGAGTTTTCCTGCCCTCCTCTCCTTTCTCTAGGCCATATTAACCATTAGAGATGAAATCCAGTTATCCCAAACCTAAGCACTTTGCATTAACAAGTCTGAAGTGGGGAGGAAGAATAAAGCTATTAAGAATACTAGGAAAGAAATAAAGAGAAACTAGATCTTAATGTCGATAAATCAGAGAGTTATTCTGCCACTTGTATAAGCATCTCAGGACCTTTGGTCTGTTGTCCTATCCTCTCGTTCATAGTAGATGCACTGATCTTGTTTTGTTGTTACTGGAATTGACTCAACTCAATTGGCATTTAAGTGAACATTTTTTTGCATGTGTATTTACTTGGACTAAAGTCCAGGGCACTCAAATCATATTTCTGTCAGGCATTATATATCCTCACCAAACTTATTGGCATTAGAGGCATTTAAAGGTGTGAGAAAAAAAACTAAAGTATTACACAGTAGTGGTATAATATCACTGAAGACACCCCCAAGGCGGAGTACCTTTTTTCCTCCTTTTTTGAAAATTGTCAATCATATATAATAAAAAATTGCTATTTTATCTATTTTTAAGTGTATAATTGAATGGCATTAAGTACATCCACAATGTTGTGCAAGCCTCACCACTGTCCATTTCCAGAAATTGCTTATCATCTCAAATAGAAACTCTACCCATTAAGCAGTAACTTCCCAATCTCAATAAGCCCCTCAACCCCTATAACCGCTGATCTACTTTCTGTCTCTCTGAAATTACCTATTCTAGATACTTCATATAAGTGGAATCATACAGTATTTGTCCTTTTGTGCCTAGCTGATGTCTCTTAACATGTTTTCCGGTTTTGTCCATGATCATGATGTAGCATTTTCAGATTTTCATTCCTTATTATATGTATTCCATTATATGTCTGCACCACATTTTGTTTATCCATCATCCCCTGGATACTTGGGTTGCTTCCACCTTTTGGCTATTATTAATAATGTTGCTGTGAACACTGATATAAGTATCTGTGTGAGTTCTTACTTTCAGTTCTTCTGGGTATATACCCTAGAATGGAAATGCTGAATTATATGGTAATTCTGTGTTTAACTTACCGCCTGTTTTCCACAGTGGCTACACCATTTTATATTCTCACCAGCAAAGCATGAGGGTTCCAGTTTCTCCACATTCTTGGCAATACTTACTATTTTCAGGGTTTTGTTGTTGTTTTGTTAATAGTCATTCTAATGGGTATGAAGTGGTTTCTTGTGTGGTTTTTTTTTAATATAATTTATTTTATTATCATTAATCTACAATTACATGTGCAATATTACGGTTATTAAACTACCCCTTCATCAGGTCCCCCCCACCAACCCCATTACAGTCACTGTCCATCAGCGTAGTGAGATGCTATAGAATCACTCCTTGTCTTCTCTGAGTTGTACTGCCCTCCCCGTGCCCCCCCAACATTACATCTGCTAATCGTAATGCCCCTTTTTCCCTCTTATCCTTCCCTTCCTGCCCATTTTCCCCAGTCCCTTTCCCTTTGGTAACTATTAGTCCGTTCTTGGGTTCTGTGAGTCTGCGGCTGTTTTGTTCCTTCAGTTTTTTTCTTTGTTCTTATACTCCACATATGAGTGAAATCATTTGATACTTGTCGTTTTCGGCTTGGCTTATTTCACTGAGCATAATACCCTCTAGCTCCATCCATGTTGTTGCAAATGGTAGGATTTGTTTTCTTCTTATGGCTGAATAATATTCCATTGTTTATATGTACCACTTCTTCTTTATCCATTCATCTACTGATGGACACTTAGGTTGCTTCCATTTCTTGGCTATTGTAAATAGTGCTGCAACAAACATAGGGGTGCATCTGTCCTTTTCAAATTGGGCTGCTGCATTCTTAGGGTAAATTCCTGGGAGTGGAATTCCTGGGTCAAATGGTATTTCTATTTTGAGTGTTTTGAGGAACCTCCATACTGCTTTCCACAATGGTTGAACTAATTTGCAGTCCCACCAGCAGTGTAGGAGGGTTCCTTTTCTCCACATCCTTGCCAACATTTGTTGTTGTTTGTGTTTTGGATGTTGGCCATCCTGACTGGTGTGAGGTGATATCTCATTGTGGTTTTAATCTGCATTTCTCTGATGATTAGCGATGTGGAGCATCTTTTCATGTGCCTGTTGGCCATCTGAATTTCTTCTTTGGAGAAGTGTCTATTCATGTCCTCTGCCCACTTCTTAATTGGATTATTTGCTTTCTGTTTGTTAAGGTGCATGAGTTCTTTATATATTTTTGATGTCAACCCTTTATCAGATACGTCATTTATGAATATATTCTCCCATACTGTAGGATGTCTTTTTGTTCTACTGATGGTGTCCTTTGCTGTACAGAAGCTTTGCAGCTTGATATAGTCCCACTTGTTCATTTTTGCTTTGTTTCCTTTGCCCGGGGAGATATGTTCATGAAGAAGTTGCTCATGTTTATGTCCAAGAGATTTTTGCCTATGTTTTTTTCTAAGAGTTCTATGGTTTCATGACTTACATTCAAGTCTTTGATCCACCTTGAGTTTACCTTTGTGTATGGGGCTAGACAGTAGTCCAGTTTCATTCTCTTACATGTAGCTGTCTAGTTTTTCCAACACCAGCTGCTCAAGAGGCTGTCATCTCCCCATTGTATATCCAAGGCACTTTTATCAAATATTAATTGACTGTATATGTTTGGGTTAATGTTTGGATTTTCTATTCTGTTCCACTCGTCTGTGGGTCTGTTTTTGTGCCAGTACCAAATTGTCTTGATTACTGTGGCTTTGTAGTAGAGCTTGAAGTCAGGGAGTGTAATTCCCCCTGTTTTATTCTCCTTCTCAGGATTGCTTTGGCTATTCGGGGTCTTTTGTGGTTCCATATGAATTTTAGAATTATTTGTTCCAGTTCATTGAAT
>JAVSCE010008489.1:0-14633 GCA_032199065.1 Smutsia gigantea | reverse complement strand
GATATTGGCCATTCTAACTGGTGTGAGGTGATACTCATTGTGGTTTTCATTTGCATTTCTCTGATGATTAGCGATGTCGAGCATCTTTTCATGTGCCTGTTGGCCATCTGAATTTCTTCTTTGGAGAAGTGTCTGTTCAGCTCCTCTGCCCATTTTTTAATTGGCTTATTTGCTTTTTGTTTGTTGAGGTGCATGAGCTCTTTATATATTTTGAATGTCAACCCCTTATCAGATATGTCATTTATGAATATATTCTCCCATACTGTAGAATGTATTTTTAGTACAGTGTAATTTTTGTATCCCTTTTCCTTTAGCCTATCTGAGTCTTTATATTTAAAATGAATTTCTTATAGAAAAATATGATTGGATATTGTTTTCTATCACTCTGGCTATATCTGTCTTTAACTTGTATATTAGATCACTACATTTAAAGTAATTATTGATATATTTGTATTAATATTTACCATGTTTATAACTGTTTTCTATTTGTTTCATTTATTCTACATTTCTTTTTTCTCTTTTTCTGCCTTCTTTGATTTTAATTGAGTATTTAATGTGATTCCATTTCATCTCTCTTAATCTCTTAGTATATCAAATATACTTTTTCCAGATTTATTGATATATAATTGATATATGACATTGTGTAAGTTTAAGGAATGCGGTGTAATAATTTGATATACATACATATTGCAAAATGATTACCATAATAAGTTTAGTTTAACACAATCACCTCCTATAGTTGCAAATTTTGTGGTGAGAACTTTTAAAATCTACTCTCAGCAACTTCCAGGTATACAATATAGTATTATTGACTATAGTTAACATGTTGTGCTTTACATTTTATAACTGGAAGTTTACACTTTTTGACCATCGTCATCCATTTCTACCTCCCAATCCACCCCTGGCAACCAACAATCTTGTCTCTCTTTCTATGAGTTTGGATTTTTTTAATTCCACATGTAAATGAGATCACACATTTGTCTTTCTCTGTATGACTTACCAAATATACTTCATTAAAATAATTAATAGTTTCACTAATTTACGGTGTATATTTTTAATTCATACAAGTCCACCTTCAGATAGCACTACAGTGCTTCACATGTAGTGTATGTATTTTATTAAAGAGTATTCTTAATTCCTTCCACCCATTGTGACATTGCTAGTATTCATTTTTTAAATGTATGTGCTATATAATCACCCAAAACATTGTTACTAGGCAGTTATCAGATCAATTAAGAATAAGAAAAATAAATCATTTTATTCCTTCTTCATCTATTTCTTCTTTAATGCTCTTCCTTTCTTTATGTAGATCCAAGATTTTGACCTATATATTTTCCCTTCTGCCTGAAGAATTTTTTTTTTAATTTCTTGCAAGGTGAATGTTAAGGTAATTAATTTTCTTATCTGAGAAAGTATTTCTTTTTTCTTCACTTTTGAAAAACAATTTGCTGGATCTAGAATTCTAAGTTGGTGGATTTTTTTCTTCCAATATTTTAAATATTTCACTTCACACTCTTTTTCTGGTGAAAGGTCCACTGTAATTCTTTTACCTGTGTATAAATTTCCTAGGGCTTCCAGAACAAATGGCCATAAACCGGGTGCCTTAAAAAAATTTCTTTCACAATTCTGGGGGCTTGAAGTCTGAAATCAAGGTGTTGTCAGGACTGTACTCTCTTCCAACGTTCAAGGGAAGAATGCTTCTTTTCTTTTCCATCTTTTGGCTCAAGGCATTCCTTGACTAGAGGCTGCATCATTCCAATGTCTGCCTCCAACTTCTGTACAGTTGTGCATCTTGCTGTTACTTAAACATTAGATCTTGGACATTTTCTATGTTAATGTATACCTATTTATTTCTTTATTTTTTGACTGATTAATATGGATATTTAGGACTTTCCCAATTTCTAATATTACAAACAATATGGCAATAAGCATCCTTCCATCTTAGTATAGTTATGTGAGAATTTTTATAGGATAAATGGAATTGCTCAAAATGTATGCACACTTTATAATTTGTTGCTGTCCTATTTTCCTACAAAGTTGTGTCAATTTATACTCTCACAGTGTTCACTTGTCTCTTGTACATTTTCACCAACACATTTTAATCTTTGCCAATATGACTGGAGAAATATCTTACAGTTTTATTTTGCCTTTCACAATTATTAGAAATATTGTTTTAAATGCATAGTGCACAATTTTATTTCCTATTTTGTGAACTCCTTTTTGTTTTCTAGCCTGTTTTCTACTAGGTTGTTTGTTTCTTTTCTTTATGGACCTGTAGTTCTTAACATAACACAAATGATAGGTAATATTTTTAGAGCACCTAACCGGGTGCCAGGAGTATTTTTAAAAGCATGTTGTATTTGTTATTATTTTTATCTTCACAAGAGTCTAAAGGGGAAAACAATACATTATCTCTATCTATCTGACAACAAAACTGAAGTACTTGCCCATGGTCAAGCAGTGAGTAGCTGTATTGGAATTTGATCCCTGGGAGTTTGTATCCATGCTTAACACTCCTAAATAGATTTACAGTTGACCCTTGAACAATGTGGGGGTTAGGCATTCCAAACCCCCATGCAGTTGAAACACATGTAACTTTTAACTCCCTCAAAACTTAACTATTGTGGCGGTGTCTTACTGTTGGCCGAAAGCCTTACTGATAACATAAACAGTTGATTAATACATACTCTGTATGTCATAGGTATTATATATAGTATTCCACAATTAGAGAAAAGAAAATTTTTTTCAAACTGTCAAAAATCTCAAAAAAATTTTCAATGTACTTATTGAAAAACTGCATATAAGTGGACCCACACCCTTCAAACCTGCCTTGTTTAAGGGTCAACTATACATTGCATTTATAGATTAATTTGACAAGAATTAATATATTTAAAGAGTCTTCCAATGACCACTGCTTGCTCTTTTTTTTAGATTTTAAAAATACTTTTCAATACAATTTTATAATTTTGTGTATAGTTGTCTTGCATATCTTTCATTTGATTTATTTCTAGGTATCTAATATTTTTGTTGCAATATAAATAAAAAAATTTAATTTCAATTTATAATGCTTTGTTGATAGTGTGTAGAAATAAAATTGATTTTCGTATACTGTATCACTTTTATCAATGTAATTGAACCCTTTCATTAGTTCCAGAAAATTTTTCTGTATGTTCTCTTGGTTTTCTATTTAGATAAATTTTTTTTATCTACTGGTTAATATCAGTTCTGTTTTATTCCTTTCTAAACCTAACATCTATTGTTTCTTTTTCTTGCCTTATACTGCTAGGAACTCTAGCACAGTGTTGCTAGTCCACTTCTTAACAGCTAGGCTCTTACAGATTCACAATGAACGTAAGCATATTAAAGGTGTGGTGAAGTCCTGCAGTTAATAAATCTGCTACCAGTGATATAGCATTACATGTTTCAGATATGGTTTTAAGTGCTTTATTTATATTAATTCATTAATTCCACCTAAAATTCTATGAGGCAGGGACTAGTATTGTTTGTATTCTGTAGTGGAGGAATCTAAGGTATAGGGAGAATGTTCCTTGTTCCTTGTCACATGGCTGGTAACTCATGGAGTACACATGGTGTGGTTCTGGAGTCCATTCTTTTAATTACTGTGCCAAACTGAATTAAAGTTTGATTCCAATGCATTTACTTAAATAGCAGATGGAACTGTAACGTCACTTGTCTATAATGAAATAATGGTTAGAATATATTACATTTATTTGGGGGTTGTGAGAGAAATGCACAGCATCTTAAATCATACCTACATGGAAATACAAAAAGAGTTCTCCACTAGCCAGTTAATGTCTCCATCTTCCTTTGCCTGTATATGCACATGCAGACAGTATGGGCTGAGTTCTCCAGTAAGATGAGCAATTAAATAGTAAGTGGCTGAGGCAGAAAAAAAGATGATGGTGTGAGAAGTGAGGCAAAAAACTCCTCCCCAAATCACAAAAAACAAAAATACAGTAAATACAACTAACCTAGAAAAAGTGACCCAAAGGCTGCAGAACATACTGCCTACATCTGGGGAAAAGAAAAGACCTCATAGAAAAGGGCAAAGTAGCAAAACCATGATCCAGTGGGACCGAAGCCCTGCCCCCCCAACAGCAGTCCACAGGCAGAGAACAGAGAGACAGGACAAGAGGAACAGAGTGGGGAGGGAGTAGAAGCCTGGGACTGCTGAACACCCAGCCCTGGAGAACTGTTCCAGGAGCATGTACCCACATAACATGGTACTCTGGAGATTAGTGGGGTTGGAAAGCAAAGATGGGTGGAATACTCAGAGAGACTTGAGATTCCAGCCACTTGTGGAGAACAGGTACACACAACTGGCCCCCCTGGGACCAAAGAAAGGTACGCAGTTTGAAAGACTTCCTAGCATTAAGGGGGCACTAAAGGGGCAAGAATTACACAGAGCTCACTGCTCAGAAGAAAGGGCAGGTGGACAAAATCATCCAGGCATGCTTAGCCCAGAAGGTTGGGAACTCTCAGGAGCTTCAGATGCTCCATACCCTTGACTGACAATGCAGCTGCAAGGCCCTCCAATGTGGTATGCAGCCTGCTGCTCCTTCCTCACTGCAGGCACTGGTCCTGCTCACCTGTTGCCCCCACCATTGTGCCAGGCCAGCAGGAGGGTGGCCCCGTCTACAGCAGATACAGGAGAATAACACAGAAGGTCCTCCCTGTGTTCTTGGCCCACTGGACTTGGTAGTGGAGGCAGGTGTTATAGCTGGGAAGGCAGGAAACCCTCCCAGTGGAGCTCTTTACTCCTGGAAGGAGCCAGTTCTGCTCGGCTGTGACTCCCGCCATTGCTACAGATACTCGGCACCTCCAGATTGTAGACTTCTGGGCACTAGAGGGCGCCACCTACACAAAGTTGTTATTCATAGGAAACTAAAAAATGAAATGACAAAGGAATTTGGTACAAACAAAATTACAGGAAAAAATGCCAGAAAGAGCTCAGTGAAACTGAAATCACCAATATTCTTGATAAAGATTTCAAAATAAAAGTCACAAACATGCTAATGGAGCTACAGAAAAATATTCAAAATCTCAAGGAGGACTTAAAACAGGGGATAGAAACTTTGAAAAATACAGTATCTGAAATGAAACATACAACAGAGGGATTGAAAAGTAGATTAGATGAGGTAGAGGAGATGGTAAAGAAATAGAAATTAGAGAAAAGGAAAAAATAGAAGCTGAGGCACAGAGAGAAAAAATGATCTCCAGGAATGAAAGAATAAGAGAGCTGTGCAACCAATCCAAATGGAACAATATTTGCATTAGAGGGGTATCAGAAGAAGAAGAAGAGAGAAAAAGGGATGGAAAGTCTCTTTGAGGAAGTAAATGTTGAAAACTTCCCCAATTTGGGGAAGGAAATAACCTCTCAGGTCATGGAAGTGCAGAGATCTCCCAACACAAGGAACCCTAGGAATACAACACTAAGACATGTAATAAATAAAATGGAAAAGATTTTAAGTTCATGGAAAAAATAGTGAAAGCAGCCAGAGAGAGAAAAAAGATCACGTATAAAGGAAAGCCCATCAGGCTATCAACAGACTTCTCAGCAGAAACCTTACAGGCCAGAAGGGAGTGGCGTGATATATTTAATGCAATGAAACAGAAGGCCTCCAACCAAGAATACTCTACTTAGTAATATTATCATTTAAATTTGAAGCAGGAATTAAACAATTTCCAGATAAGCAAAAGTTGAGAGAATTCACCACCCACAAACCATCTCTACAGTGTATTTTAAAGAGAATGCTCCAGATGGTAATGTTCCTAAGGATAAATAGCTGTCACCAGAGAACATAAAACCATAATAAAGGAAGTAGAACAATTAATTACTAAGCAAAGGCAAGATTAAATCAACTACCCATACCCACAAAGTCAGTCAAGGGATAAACAGAGAGTACAGAATATAACACCTAATATATAAAGCATGGAGGAGGAAGAAGAAGGGGAGAAAAAAAAGAACCTTATGATTGTGTTTGAAATAGCATAATAAGCAAGTCAAGACAGACTGTTAGATAGTAAGGAATCTGCTCTTGAACCTTTGGTAACCAAAATGTAAAGTCTACAATGGGAATAAGTATAAATCTATTGATAATCACCCTAAAAGTAAATGGACTGAAGGCACCAATCAAAAACCATAGTGTTACAGAATGGGTAAAAAAAAAGAACCATCAATATGCTGCCTACAAGAGGCTCACTTCAAACACAAAGACATACACAGACTAAAAGTGAAAGAATGGAAAAACATATTTCATGCAAATCATAGGGAGAAAAAAGCAGGAGTAGCAGTACTTATTTCAGACAAAATAGATTTTAAAACAAAGAAAGCAACAAGAGACAAGGACATTACATAATGATAAAGGGGTCAGTCCAACAAGAGGATATAGCCATTATAAATATTTATGCACCCAATATAAGACCATTTAAATAAGTGTAAGAAATACTAACAGAATAAAAGGGGGAAATAGAATGCAATACATTCATCTTAGGAGACTTTAATACAACACTCACACCAAAAGACAGATCAAACAGACAGAAAATAAGTAAGGACACAGAGGCACTAAACAATGCATTAGCACAGATGGACTTAACAGAGATCTACAGAATACTCCAACCAAAAGCAGCAGGATACACATTCTTCTCAAGTGTACATGGAATGTTTTCCAGAATAGATTACATACTAGGCCAACAAAAGAGCCTCAGTAAGTTAAAAAAGAATGAAATTGTGCCAACCAGCTTCTCAGACTACAAAGATATGAAGCTAGAAATAAATTATACAAAGAAAAGAAAAAAACCCACAAACACATGGAGGCTTAACAATATACTCCTAAATAATCAATGGATCAATGATCAAATAAAAAAAGATCAAGCAATATATGGAGAGAAATGAAAACAACAGCCCCAAACCTGTGGGATACAGAAAAGGCAGTTCTAAGAGGAAAGTATATAGCACTACAGGCTTACCTCAAGAAAGAAGAACAATCCCAAATGAAAAGTCTAAACTCACAATTAATGAAACCAGAAAAAGAAGAAAAAGGCAAAAATTCAGTAGGAGGGACATAAAAAAGATCAGAGCAGAAATAAATAAAATTAACAAGAATAAAACAATAGAAAGAATCAATGAAACCAGGAGCTGGTTCTTAGAGAAATAAACAAAATAGATAAACCCCTGGCCAGACTTATCAAGAAAAAAAAGGAGTGTACACACATAAACAGAATCATAAATGAGAAAGGAAAAATCAATAAAGACACCACAGAAATACAAATAATTATTTGAGAATACTATGAAAAATTATATGCCAACAATTTGGATAACCTAGAAGAAGTGGATAACTTTTTAGAAAAATACAACCTTCCAAAACTGACCCAGGAAGAAACAGAAAATCTGAACAGACCAATTACCCACAATAAAATTTATTTGGTAATCAAAAAACTACCTAAGAACAAATTCCTGACCCTGCTGGCTTCAAGGCTGAATTCTATCAAACATGTAAAAAGCTAATACCCATCCTCCTTAAAGTTTTCCAAAAAGTAGAAGAGGAGGGAATACTTACAAACTCATTCTATGAGGCCAGCGTCACTCTAATGCCAAAACCAGACAAACACACTAGAAAAAAAATTATTCCTGAAGAACATAGATGCAAAAATGCTCAACAGAATATTAGCAAACTGAATTCAAAAATAAATAAAACAGATAATCCACCATGACCAAGTGAGATTTATTCCAGGGAGGGATGCAAGGATGTTACAATATTCAAAAATCAATCATCATATACCACATCAACAAAAAGAAGGACAAAAATCACATAATCATCTCATAAGATGCTGAAAAATCATTTGACAAAATTCTACATTCATTCATGATAAAAACGCTCAACAAAATGGGTATAGAGAGTAAGTACCTCAACATAATAAAAGACATATATGACAAATCCACAGCCAGCATCATCGTACTTAACATCAAAAAGCTGAAAGCTTTTCCTCTAAGATTGGGAACAAAACAAGGATGCCTACTCTTCCCACTTTTACTCAACAGGGCACTGGAGGTCCTAGTCATGGCAATCAGACAACACAAAGAAATAAAAGGCATCCAGATTGGTAAGGAAGAAGTTAAATTGTCACTGTTTGCAGATGACATGATATTGTACATAGAAAACCCTAAAGAATCCACCAAAAAAACTACTAGAACTAATAGCTGAGTTCAGCAAAGTTGAAGGATACAAAATTAATACATGGAACTCTGTTGCATTCCTATATACTAACAATGAACTAGCAAAAAGAGAAACCAGGATAACAACTCCATTTACAATTGCATCAAAAAGAATAAAATGCCTAGGAATAAAGCTAATGAAGGAGGTGAATGACCTATAGCCTGAAAACTACAAGACACTCATGAGAGAAATGAAAGAAGACACCAATAAATTGCTATCTATCGTGTGCTTATGGATGGGAAGAATTAATATTATCAAAACGGCCATCCAGCCTAAAGCAATCTACAGATTCAAGCAATCCCTATCAAAATACCAACAGCATTCTTCAACGAACTAGAACAAATAGTTCTAAAATTCATATGGAACCACAAAAGATGCCAAATAGCCAAAGTAATCCTGAGAAGGAAGAATAAAGCTGGGGGGATTATGCTCCCTAACTTCAAGCTCTACTACACAGCCACAATAATCAAAACAATTTGGTACTGGCATACCCGTAGATCAATGGAACAGAATATAGAGCCCACATATAAGCCCACACATATATGGCTAATTAATATACAATAAAGGAGCCATGGATATGCAATGGGAAAAAGATAGCCTCTTCAACAGCTGGTGTTGGCAAAACTGGGCAGCTACATGTAAGAGAATGAAACTGGATTATTGTCTAACTCCATACACAAAAGTAAACTTGAAAGGGATCACAGAACTGAATGCATGTCATGAAACCATAAAACTCATAGAAGAAAACATAGGTAAAAATCTCTTGAATATAAACATCAGCAACTTTTTCCTGAACACATCTCCTTGGGCAAGGGAAACAAAATAAAAAATGAACAAATGGGACTACATAAAACTAAAAAGCTTCTGTACAGCAAAGGACAGCATCAGCAGAACAAAAAGGCATCCTACAATATGGGAGAATATATTTGTAAATGACTTATCTGATAAGGGATTAACATCCAAAATATATAAAGAATTCACACACCTCAACACCCAAAAGAGAAATAACCCAGTTAAAAAATGGGCAGAGGATTTGAACAGACACTTCTCCAAAGAAGAAATTTGAATGGCCAATAGGAACATGAAAAGATGCTCCCCATCACTAATCATCAGGGAAATGCAAATTGAAACCACAATGAGATATCACCTCACACCAGTTAGGATGGCCAACATCCAACAGACAAGAAACAACAAATGCTGCTGAGGATGCAAAGAAAGGGGAACTCTCCTACACTGTTGGTGGGAATGTAAATTCGTTCAACAATTATGGAAAGCAATATGGAGGCTCCTCAAAAAACTAAAAGTGGAAATACTATTTGACCCAGGAATTCCACTCCTAGGAATTTACCTGAAGAAAATAAGATCCCTGATTCAAAAAGACATATGCACCTCTATGTTTATCGCAGCACCATTTACAATAGCCAAGATGTGGAAACAACCTAAATGTCCATCAGTAGATGAATGGATAAAGAAGAGGTGGTACATATATACAATGGAATATTATTCAGTCATAAAAAGAAAGCAAATCCTACCATTTACAACACATGGATGGAGCTAGAGGGTATTATGCTCAGTGAAATAAGCCAGGCAGAGAAAGACAAGTACCAAATGATTTCACTCACTTGTGGAGTATAACAACAAGTCAAAACTGAAGGAACCAAACAGCAGCAGACTCACAAAGTCCAAGAAGGGAATAGGGGTTACCAAAGGGAACGGGTTGAGAAAGGTGGGTAGGGAGGAAGGAGATTGAGGATCACTGTAATTAGCAATCATAATATAGGTAGGTCACAGGGAAGGCAGTACAGCACGGAGAAGACAAGTAATGACTCTATAGCATCTTACTGTGCTGATGGACAGTGACTACAATGGAGGGGTTGAGGACTTCATAATATGAGTGAATGTTGAAGCCACCATGTTGTTCATGTGAAACCTTCATAAGATTGTTTATCAATGATACTTTAATTAAAAAAATAGGAAGTGGCCATCTAAAGTAGAACAGTGATCAAATAGTGAGTAGACTGCTTAGCTGTAATAATGAATCATGTATTTTTCCCTAAAGAGATAGTAATGAGAATTTTTACATAAAAAGTCTGGTTAGTTTAAGAAGACTCACTTTAGTTTCATATATTGGTGTGAAATCACTGGCAGTCTTTTTGTTCATGTGTAATTATATTATACCTGGATGGTATTTTGAAGGTAGAGGGACATTTTTTTCTATCCAAAGACAATTAGAAGCAAACTGCCAAAGCTCCGTGTATGGAATAAGTCCATTTTAGTACCTCTGTAGTGAAATGATAAGTTGACAGCAATGTGAACTGGCTCATAGGAGATCTGAGCCATATGAGCCACTTCTTTATGACTAGTAAGTAGGCAAAAGTCATGCAAGTTTTGTTTTGATTGCATTTCCTCTGTAAGCACAAACAAGATTTTTATATAGGTGATATTTGCTATCATGGTGGATTGTAGCACTTCCCCAAACAAGCTGTTACTAGTATCATAAAAGATGGGAATGGCTGGTCTGTGAAAAAACAAATTCATTCCATAATCAACTTAATTTAACCTCTCCACCCTATCCCACAACTCAGTCAGTTCTGCCCTGTATGAGATTATTCTGGATAGGGATACTAACATTTGTCCTGTATCAGCCCAATTTCACATATCCCTCTTTTCCTTTTTCATCAAACCCACTTATAATAAATACACCCTAAGAAAAATAAGTGTGTTCTTTGTATTTTATTAAGATATTTTTTGCCTAAGCAGAAAAGACAAACATATAAACCAGCAGTAACAATACTGTGTGGTAAGTTATAGGCTAAAGTAGATAATGATATAAATATATAATTTAAAAGGGAAACCTAAGTCTTCTGGGGAATTTGGGAAAGCTTCATAGATGCAATGGCCCTTAGGCTGAGAATAAAAAGGTGAATAGCAGTTTTCTAGGCAGACAGGGGTTCATAAGTGCAGATTGTTTTTTAAGTCAAGGTATAGTTGCTCTTACCTCTTAGCGCTCAGCATTACATCATCTTTCTACAACTAACTTCTTTTCCTGGTCTATTCCACTGTACTTTTAGGAATTTTCATTTTATGGTAAATAATTTCCCCTATATCCAGAACTTCTACATAGAATACTTTGCTCTCAAGTCATACAGATATGTGAGCAACCATGGAGAGCTGTCTCCCAATACTTGTCATCTGAACTGTAGACCCATACATATTCAACTCAATACTGCACATCTCTACCTGGATGTCCTAAAATAAACCTCAAATTATTAAACATGTTCAAAATTGAACTATTTTTCTCCCAAATATCTGCATAATCTGTTCTGGTAATGTTCACTTCTTACCCAATGACTGAAGAAAACCTAGAAGTCACATTTAGAGCTCTATAGAAGCAAAGAAAAGGGAATGCCCTAACTCTGCCTGTGGTAGCTTGAGGGTGGGCATTAGGGAAAACTTTACAGAGATGGACACTGAAAAGAAACCTACCGGATACAAAAGAAGTGAAGGGTATTGAAGGAAGTGAGAACAGTATACCCAAAATGCATGCATGCATTTAGGAAACTATAGCATGTTGAAAACTTGGAGGTATATGGTATGGTTAAGCATGATGGGTATCAAATTCAGAATCAGATTCAGGAGGAGGGCAGGCAGGCAGCTGCAGAGTGCTAATCTATTATGGGCACTAAAACATTAAACTGTTAAAAAGGAAATGACACCAGCTAATTCGTGTTTCTGTCTACAATTTATTATGCAACTGGAAAAACAGAAATCAGACCCCTTTGACTGAAATATTCAGTACCTCTAGTAGAAATAAAAATGTTTCTAGTAGTGCTGACTTCTCTTTTCTGGGATGGTTTTTGCAACACATGTGCAAGTTGCAGTTTCCAACTACAGGTGGCACAACTAAACCCAAGGCCAGTCAGAGGACAGTCACAAAAATTCAGCAGCAAAGTGGAGGACTATTTATTTGGATAAGAAATATCTAGTAGTCACATTTTAAATGGTTCACTATGCCTCCCAAGAATTTGTCAGCATTTGCAAATTGTATGGAATACACTAATGTCATAGATCCTTCTTTACCTTAAATATAAAGAACAAATTTTATTATTAGGAAATTCATTTCTTCCCTTTCTCACTTTAAAAGATGGCTGAATAAGTAGTTAAAGAACATTGACTTGATTGGGTGCCATCCTAGGGGTACCACTTTTTATCATTCTGGCTCTGAATAGGGGAGTAATGAGAGATGAGGCTACAGAGATCATCAGGGGACAAATAATTAGCAGGACATATAAGCAACATAAAATACAAACTTTATTTCTCATTAGGATCTACAGAAAGGATTTAACTAAGAGATTGATGTAATCTCATTTACATTTCAGACAAATCACTGTGCTAACCATGCAGAAGATAGCCTGAGCAGGGAGAGAGGGGAGTATGATTAAAGGCAAGGAAAACACTTCTGAGGCTGCTGGCATAGTCAAGGTTTGAGATGATGAGGTATTGAAGTAGTCAGTGCTTGTGGGAATGAAGGGGACATCAGAGATTCAGAATCTTTTTTAAGAGGCAGATGCCACGATACCTGGTAACTGATTGGGTTGAGGGATGAAGCAAAGGTATGAGTCCAGAAAGACTTATTCATCCATTCATTCCAAAACATAGTTATCTACTTTGTGCCAGAACTGCTAGAGTCTAAAAATCCAAAGATAAGTAAAACACAATCTCTGTCTGCAGGTAAAATAAGTAGAAATGCATATAGATAATTATAAGACAGCATGATGGGACTATAGTGAAATTATGTACAAGCTACAGTGGGGAATGAAGAGGAGGAAGTGATTTATTCTATATGAGAAATTTGAGGACACTTTAGGGAGCAGGTAACCCTTGAGCTGAGTCTTCAAGAACATACAGAAATTGTTTGGACGATCTTGGATTATCCTGGTAAAATATTCCTGGAAGAGGGAGCTGTGTGTGCAAAGCCTCATAAAACAATATAACCTTATTTGGGTAATGAAATTTCAAGTTCTTCAACCTGATGGGGTGGATGAATGAGGGGGGTGAGGGATGAGAGAAGCCATAAGCAATAAAGGATAACGATGAAGAGCTAGAATGGGTAGCTCAGAGTGCTTTGAAAAACCCCATGCTGATGAGTTTGGCCTTGTCCTAAAAGGCAATGGGTAGTCATTGAAGGCTTTGAAACTGAGAAGTAACATGGTCTGCATTGTGTTTTAGAAAAGATCCTACTCTTTGAAACAGAGTTCTGCAAGAAAGTTAAAACATGCTTTTCTGTGTGTTTCTATAGTACCTAAAATTTTATCACTTATCACACTTGAGTCAGACTGTAAGGGTTTGAATCCTGCCCCCAACAACCACTTACTGTAGGACCTTGGCAAATTGTGTTTTACCAGATTCCTTTTCCCTCTTCTGTTAAATGCAGATATTAATAGAACTACCCACATTGGGTCCTGCTGGGGAATTAAAAAAGATAATTTATCTAAACTTTTCTAACAGTGCCTTAAATACTATAAGCACAAAATAAATAATAATATTAACTTTGTGTGTTTCCAGAACAATTTACCCCACCAGACTTTGACCTTTCAAAGGGTAAGAATTATGCCTATTTTTGTGTTTCTAGGCCCTAGCATAGTGTATAGCTATGGTGTACAAATGAGGTGCCACCCAGATCCCCTTGAGTGAAGGACTTGCTGCCCCAGCTGTTGGGAGTATTGTCGGCAGACAGCCTTCAGTTGTCAGCCCTTTCAGGGATCATCTCTGCTACATAGAGCTGCCTTGCTCAAGGTCACGTTCCTTCCCAAGGGGGCTCAGATTCAATGAGTAATTGATTTAAATGTATGCAGGCCTGGTAATATCCACACATGGGGAGGGCAAGTCTGAAGGACGACTACAGCTTCAGAGATCCCTGTGGGGTTGGACAAGGCTACACATGGCTGCATCATCACTTCTCCCACTGCTCACTCCTGCTTCTTCCTCTCCTTTCTATAGATGTTATCTCAAGGGTTCTCCTTGGTAAATGTCTTGCACATGAAAGTCCATCTCAGAACAAGCTTCCTAGAGAGTCCAACCTACAATTGTGGCATTTAGTAGGTAGTTGAATGAATAAATGAATTCTCATTTTTTTCTGCAGCTGAATGTGAAAATCATGGGCTTTAACTTTTCTTCCCTTGATCTTTGTGGGGATGTAGTAAACAGTGTGCTCTAAAAAAGAATATACTCTTATGTATGTGAATCCAGGGATAAATTATACTCTGGCAGAGTACAAACTTGCTGTGCCAAAAGCACTTTGGTTGGCTTTTCTCCTTCTAATTAAACCATGTTCATCCTTGAGGATGTCTTAAAAAGAAATGCTTGACTTTTAAGAGAACACTCGTACATAAATAT
>JAVSCE010008488.1:0-23843 GCA_032199065.1 Smutsia gigantea | reverse complement strand
CCACTTGGTTATAAAAGTTGACTTCTACAAATAAAGATGACTTTGTATTCTTCAACTATTTTATGGGGAAAAAAACACAGGACTTTGTAGGTAATTTTTCCCTAGATATCTTAGGTCCTTACAAGATTATAATATAAAGATTTTGTCCTTGAACCATCAATCTTAACATAGAGAGTCCAAGGAAATTGAGATTTATTTAGTTTCTTCCCATCAGAAATCTCCATTCTCCTGCATCTCAAAATGCTACCTCTGTCAGAAATACCCTAGGTAATTCCCTTTGTTTGCGATTATCTACTCTGTGTCTCCTCAAGTATACCATATATTCAGTTTGTTCTAGCCCATGTTCATACGCTGCTTTGTAGATATTTTTGTTTTCTGACTCTTTAATCTCTCTGAATAAATTATAATCACTCTCTTACCCGACACCTTTTTTCTGTCTGTATTGTATGTTCCACCAAGACCATGCATGTTTCTTGAGGACAGGGAACAAACTATACTTTTTTACTGCTATAGTGTTCCTAGCAAAACACCTGTATTTAATCATCTTTCTCTGAGAAGTTATTATTCTTGATCACAAAAGCAATGGTGAATAGTGATGTTTATCCAATAAGCACTGGCAAAATAAAATCAAGGATGGATTTCCAGAAAACACACACATAAACATTGTTCATAAGCATGTGACAAATCATTTAACTAAAACTTACAAAGTTAAAGGTATTCTGTACATTCTCCTTTGACACCTGCTGACTATTTTTCAGGATTTGCCAAAGAGTTTTTGAATTTTAAGTTTCTTGGCTGGCTGGTCTGAAGAATACTTAGTTCCCACAACTCATTAAATAGCAGACTATTGTACAAACCTAGAGAGATATGCCATATTCATGTGTTAACAAGGAAGGTTGCCAATAATTTCACTGAGTGGTATGGTTAGTTTAGGACCTGGCTCAAAGAAAGCATTGCATAATATTTGTGAGTGAAAGACTGTCAGTGGGTACCTCCTCCAATGTGTATGCAAATTTAAGGGAGAAGACTGATTGAAATAGTTGTCTAATGATTAGTATCGAAAGTCAGCCTACAACTTTTAGGGTGGCTTTCTTCATTAATAGATCATTCTGAGTCTGGGTGATGTTTTCATCATTCCATAGTGGCAAGCAGTGGGTTGAGCAGAATCATCTCAATAAGATTTTAACTAAGCTTCTCTCCTTTCATAACTCTTCAGTCTCTTCTCCTTGGGACCTTGTACATAAACTAAATAGCACAGGTATCTATGATTCTGTATGTTACCATGTTGCCAAGAAACATATCATATTAGCAGACATCTTCTGGAGACATACTATAATTTGCTATCTTGTAGAAATCATTCCAGTGGGAGGCATTTTGGCACTCAGATGAATATTTGGGGTCTCTTTGTAATTCCTCAAGCCATAGCTGAAAGACAACAGCCCAGTCCTCCATAGTAATGGGACACAGGCCCTCTTTTCACAATTTAGAGAGCAAATATTCTAAAATAAATATAATATTTTGAAATTAATGGGTCTTATCATAAACCTTTTTTTTTTTGATTCAGTTTCTCTCATGGAACACTTTAAGTTTCTTAAGTTTAGCCCAGGGCTGAACGTGGTCCAAAAAAGTCTAATATATGACTTTCTTAATTTAGATTCAATTTGAAAGTAAATAAAAAAATGGAAAAAACCAATATAAAACAAAAGCAATTCCTGGACTTCAAAGATAACCCAGGTATTTCTTTAGATATCACCTATTTTATCCTGAATTTATAAAAACAAAAAAACTTTTAATTTTCTTTTTTATATTGAGGTACATACAATAAAATGCATGAATTAGTGTATAGTTTGATGGATTTTGACATGGGCATATACTCATATATCCATTACCCAGATCAAGATATCAAACATTCTAATTTTTTTCCCTACACCTGTTTCCTCATCCCCCTCCCCTATAACTACTAGTCTGTTCTCTCTGAGTCTATTTCAATTTTGTTTGTTAATTTGCTTTTAAGATTTCAAATGTAAGTGGAATCATGCAGTACTTCTCCTTCTCTGACTTATTTCACTCATATAATATCCTCTAGGTCCATCCATGTTGTCACAAATGGCAAGATTTTATTCTTTTTATGGCTGAGTAATATTCCATTATATAAGTATACCATATCATCTTCACCCATTCATTTATCAGTGGATAATTAGGTTGCCTCTATATTTTGGCTACTGTAAATAATGTTGTGATAAAAATACAAGTGTGTCTGTGTGTGTGTGTGTCTTCAGACTAATTATTTTGTTTTCTTCAGGTAAATTCCCAGTAGGATTACAGGGTCATATGTTATTTCTATTTTTAGATTTTTGAAAAACCTCCATTCTTCTTTCCATAGCAGCTGCACAAACTTAAAATCCTACCATCAGTGTATGAGTATTCCCTTTTCTCCACCCCTCAAACCAATACTTGTTTCCCCTTTTGCTGATATCAGACACTGACTAGTGTAAGGTGATATCTCATTGTGGTTTTAATTTTCATTTCCCTGATGATGTGATGTTGAGCATCTTTTCATATTTGTGTTAGCAATCTGTCCTTGGAAAAATACCTGTGTAGGCCCTCTGCCCACTTTTAATCAGATTTTTGTTGTTGAGGTGAATGCGTTGTTTATCTATTTTGGATATTAGTGCTTATTGGATATATCATTTGTAAATATATTCTCCCATTCAGTAGATTGCCTTTTCATTTTTTTTTGGTTTCCTTTGCCATGCCAAAGCTTTTTAGTTTGGTGTAGTCCTACCTGTTTATTTTTGCTTTAGTTTCCCTTGTCTTGAGAAATGTATCCAGAAAAACGTTTGATACTAATATTCAAGAGCTTACTGCCTGTTTTTTCTTCTAGGAGTTTTATGGATTCAGGTCTCATATTTATATCTTTAATCCATTTTGATTTTATTTGTGTATATGACATAAGACTGTAGTCTAGTTCATTCTTTTGCATATAGCTGTCCAGATTTCCCAGCACCACTTATTGAAGACACTGTCTTTTCCCCATTGGATATTCTTGCCTTATTTGTCATGTGTTAATTGACCACATAGGTTTTTGGTTTAATTCTAGGCTCTATTCTCTTCCCTTGTTTTATGTATCTGTTCTTGAGCCAGGATCATACGGTTTTGATAACTGTAGCTTTGTAATATGGTTTGAAATCAGGGAGCTTGATACTCCTAGCTTTGTTCTTTCTCAAGATTGCTTTGGTTTTTGGAGGGGGGGGGGTGTTGTCTTTCACAGTTCCATACAAATTTTAGGATTATTTGGTATAGTCTTTTTTTTTAACATTTTTAACCAATTTTCAGGAAGATGCTCTAATATTTTATTATGCACTTAAAGAAAACATTCTTCAGATGTCAAGATTAAATGTGTTTATTTTGAGTTAGTGGATACAATGGCATATTAGATACCAGCACTCCAAGCTACACCTATGTATTTGCCTCTAAACCTTCACACATTGTCAGTTTCCATTCCTCTAATATTCCACCAATGGGCCACCTATTTCTAGCAAACTCATAGTTCAAAAAAAAAAGGCAGGCTTGATCACCATATTGTGCTTCCAGTGCCCCCGAGAAGATAACTATCTTAAATAAATGTTTGCTGTTTTCAGTAAAGGGGGAAAAATTGATAGCATGAGCACTAGTAATGGCACTACCAGAAGAAAAAGAACAGAATACAGATTAAAAGAAGCATTTTGGCTGGATGAGTTAGTTTCCGCTTAGTAAAAAATCCACATAATATTACTGATAAGACTTCAAAGTTAAATTGTTCAATTTGAGGGCCACACACTTAAGCATATTGGCTAGTACATTTTTGCACTGAAACAGAAGCAATACAAGCTTTATGTTCTATCATTACACTTCCAGATTTTTCACTTATTAATATACCTGCCAACCTAGTGATTCTTGCATGCATTAGTTTGCTTTTGTAGAGTTATTTTCCCCAACCCTCCCACTCCCGTAAACATTGTGATGTGAACCCTTTGTCCAATTTTATGAGAATGTTGCAAAGGACAGCTCTGTGCTCCCTCAGGACAGGAATTCCCTGTCTTCTCCCTGGGCCACCGATGGATCAGTAGCATTGACTGCACCTCATCTTACATGCAAACAGACGCTGCTCCCTTAATTTCCCCATGCCAGAGGCATACGAGTTGGCAGGTATGCATACAAAACTGGAATTAAACAGAAAAGGAAAGGAAAAAAAGAAAGAAAAAGCTTTCTTGTTAAAGCCTATCATCCTAGAAGGAATCCATTGCTTTGAATTCACTTAAAGCCTGTACAGGCGAAATGTGTTTCTTCTGAGAACCTCGTCTAACACGTGTCTGGAATTCTTCAGGCTTTTCTCTCTTCACAAGGGGCTTCTTCTCTGGAGCCTTCATCTTCCAAGATACAACAGGGGAGTTGACAGCTGCTGTCCCGTAGACCTTCTGGTATTTGGTTGAGGCCACATAGGATGCTTTCACCGTAAGGACAACAGCATTCATCAGGTTTTTAGCTGCCTGAATAAGTGAGGTGGCGCTGTCCAGCTAGAGTGGGAGGAAAAGAATGAGATGCATGGGGTTAAGTCACAGGACATATTCACAAGATGGTGATGCAATTTCACAGTTAAAACAGTGTGCTTGTGCAAGTATATAGTATTACCAAAAAAAGCAAATTATTACATAATGTAATACTGGACTGCTGTAATGTAGTAATTGGACTGCTACAAAGCAGTCCCCTGTCCTCTCTCCTTAATACCAAGTAAGAAGGAAAAAAGGATGCTCTGTGATGCCTCACTTTCTAAAATATCAATACCTTGAAAGATAAAGTCCTCTGTTAACATGTAAGAATTCCAAAGTAAAAGTTTTCCAAAGTTTAGGCTGCTTGGTAATGGTGACAATTACTCAAATATTTTGAAAAGCATTTGGCAGGCACTGTAGAATAAAAAGGTATACAGGGTTACATCTCAATTTTGTGCCCCCCCCCCCGCCCCAAGTGGAAGTATCTATAGACCATTTCTTCATCCTGAGCTGAGGATACAATGGCATATTAGATACCAGCACTCCAAGCTACACCTGTGTATTTGCCACCTATGATACCATCAGTAGCCAGAGAACATGCCCATGGTGTGCTGGCTTTTACTTAGGTGTTGAATATCTGTTTATTCCCCGATCTTTAATATACCCCTGATAAAAAATAATAATTGTGTCAGGCTCTTGTAGGTCAGAGAACATCCAGTAAGATCCCCATTTGCATGTGTTTAAGAGCTTCGTAGTTCCCCACTTAACTCTCACACCCTCCCTCTGAAGTACGTATTAGTATCATTTCATTTAACAAGAGAGCTGGTGCAGGAAGAGGTCCAGGAACATCCACAAGTTTCCACAGCTAAAGTAATGAGACCCTTAAAGAGTGTACTGTACTGCCACCCAGTTAGGAAGGATACCTTTTAAAACGCTATGGCAAGTCACAGTGTAGGGCAGAGTATGTTTAGAAGCTCATCCCCAGACTCTCAGTCCAAGAGATGTTTTTGGGTCACTTCTTTTCTGCTTTAACCACTTAGTGTGGTAAATGCCATGCGATTTCTGTTTCATTCCCTTCCTTACTTCCTGGACCACAGATGCTGGAAATGGTCAAAAGCACATTTCTGACACCCTTTCAGCCAGGAATCTACATGGGACCTAATGAGGAAAGAAGCACCAGCTGGACTGGAAATAGTACTCTAGCCTCAGGGATGTGTGAGCATAGTTGGTTCATCAAACATCTTGTAATATCAACTAAGGAAACAAATCCATTACAGTTAAATGAGGGCTACAAGGGTGTTCCTAAGTAATGTTGTTCCCAGTTGCTGAGACTGTTCATTGTACGACCTTATTGGAGGGCTACCGGTGCATTGGCAAAGGGGGGTTAGGCATGCATCCTCCTGAATGTGAGGCGATTTGCAAAGTGTATAAGCTGAAGGGCCCCAAACACTGTGGCTAGCCTGTGATGTGAGCGGCACTCGTTTTAGCCTCATCCTTTCTGGTTACCAAATAGCACATCCCACGCAGGGACTGGGCACATCAGAAGTCATTCCAAGGCCTCTGTGATGCTCTCGCTTACTCTCTATACTACATCCTTTAGTAAAGGTAAGTAAATATTCTGCTGCGTTTAAAAAAAAAAAATCTGTAACAAATGAGCTCAATTCCTCCATCACCAGAAAAGCCCACAAACTTAGACTGTTAGTGAAAAACATGGGAGATGTTTTCTGTGTATAATTTCTATGTATAAAATTGTAATGCCATAGAATTGAGGTTTCACCATTAAAAAAAAAATAAAGGTCAATATTACATTGACTCAACAATAGTAGAGATTCGTGGGTTAAAGTCATGATTCAGCAAGTATATAACTGCATTTTGAGTTAATTCAACCAGATTGAGTAACTTCTTCACCACTTCTAGTACACTGTATGAGGTGCACATATACCGAAGTCACTGCTGAACCCACAATGTGTAGCTGTACACATAAGTTTCTAAGGCCAGCTAAGGAAAAGCAAATTCTAGATCATTCATGTCAATAGAAGAGAAGGCCAAGCATGGATTAGCACAGTGATTCTCAAAGCACCGTCTCTGAACCAGCTCTTTCAGTATCACCTGGGACCTGTTAGAAATGCAGCTTCTCAAGCCAGCCCCAAACTTTTTGAATAAAAAATTTGCAGTCCAGGGATTCTGATGCAGGCCAAATCTTGACAACCACTGGATTAATGAAACCCAGGGACTATCTGAAGGCTTATTTTATGCAGTGTTTTTTTTTAATCCAGTGATTTCAGGTCTCCCACCATGCACAAGTTTGGTGACTTGTGTTACCTGACTGAATTTTACTTTTTTATCTTTGCTGTTATACCCCCAGTAAAAGTGTGAATAATGAAGGAAAGCGGTAAGATAGCAAAATGTTGGGGCAATTAGGAAATCAGTCATTGTTTCTTTAGGAGCTAGATTACTATACCCCTTGGCCAATTGACAGTTCCTTGTAAGTCTGTCAAGTTTCAAAAATGAGTAACATTAACAAAGTTAGTTAATTCTGTAAAATGATATTGTATCAGGGACGGTTGTGTTAATGTGCTTCAGGGAAGGAGAATTAGTGGAGGAAGTAGAATAAGACAAGATATGTCTCTTGTATTATTGAGTTGAGTGGATCTGAAGAGAGGGACTCCAAGTAATTTGGAGATTTTTACCAGATTCCATTTTCAGATAGATGGTGTCTAATTCTGCAGCAAAAATACGGTAGCCTGTCTCTTCTTCAAGACCCCTTTGCTCTCCTAGCCTGAGGCAGGAATCCTGTGAATAAACCTAACACATTGGTTGAAAGTGAAATAGCTTTGAAATATTTAAAAAAAAACCAATGATTTTATCTGAGTCACCTGGGAGGGCAGACTTGAATTTGTGGCAAGGTGAAGAAGCAAGGAGGTTTGGGGCCTGTTTGACTAAACCCGAACAAACATATTCCCAGACAATAAGCCCAAACTACAATTATTATGAAATTGGACTTTTTCTTACAATGAAATTTACAAAGGATAAAAATAAATTTGGTCATTTGTCCTATATGCACTTCAGCAGCACAATCAGAATTTATTTCAAAATGGCTCTCCTTTATGCTTGTCCAAAATAGTACTGAGACCTGGTTTCTGAATGGGTATGTTTTGTTGAAAATCACTTTACATTGAAACTATGGGGCAAGATTTTTTTTTAATACAGGCTTAGGAAAACATTGCTTATTTAACATGAGTGCATTCTATTTTGTGATTTATACTGCAACTATGGCATTTTCAAATAAGATATGTAAATGTGTTATTATCTAATGAAAACATTAATGGAGCAGTCACTGGGCCTTGGCATTGCTTTAGTGCTTGTCATGGACATGCATGGCTTAAATTTCAAAAATCCTTGAAGAAGGAAGTAGCATTATCCCCATTTTACAGGTGAGGAAAGTGAAGCTTAGGTACTGTGACTTGCGCCTGCCGTCATTGGCAAATGAAGGGCGGGAACCAGTTCTCTCTCTCAAGCCTACCATCTGACCGCTACACTGCCCTACTTCTCTGAAGCATCAGTTAATCTCTGGAGTCTCATTTTTCAGTGACTACCTTCATTCCAAATGAATGTGTTTCAGTTAACTCTGTCTGGTGGAAGCTTATCCTTTAAAACTGGACTAAGGCTGATGAAAGCCTCCATCTCACCTGGTCTGATTTTTAGTCTTGTCCTCGGACCCTGAATTCTTCCTATCTAGATGTCCTGGCCTTGGGTGTGCTCAGCCCTTCTCTGTCCTTTTACCTACCTTCCTGCCCTGGCTTCACCCTCACGACAGCAGCACCTGGAATCTGATCCCTGCAGATTTCCTTTGTCCTCATTCAGTTTCTCTGGAGTGCACTCACTACAGAGCTGTAACAACTGGGTGCACCTGGGGGTGGGGGGATCAGCTCTCATTAGGACCCTCAGCCTTTATCGGGACTCCTCAAGCTGGCCAGCCACATACACTGACAGGACTCTCCAGCCCAGAGAGACTGCTACCTTTTCATTACTACTGTATTGTGTCCCATTCAGTTCCTGTATCTAGTCTAAGAGAATCAGCTAATTTTCAGTTAACTTAAAAAATAAGAGCCTGCCTTCAACAAATGCGACTGTGAGCCAGTCTCTGGCTAGCTCTCTGAGTCTCCTCACTTGCCTTCAATCTCACAACAATTAATATTGCTATGCTCAACTGGGACTTAGAGGGGTCATGTAGATTCCCCCTTCCCACTGGAGGCAAGTAGTAAAGCCCAGATTTGAGCCCAGGCAGCCTAACTCCAGACCCAACATGCTAACCATTGTCTGATCTGCTTCCTAGGGCTGCGCATGACAGGTGAATCCACCGTCCAGATCTATGAGCCTGTGCCACACTAACTCCCCCATCCGGTGTCATGGGTGTTTGCTGTCCTGAACCACAGAAATTAGGCTTCTCTTAATTCTGTCACTATGTTTCTAAAATAGCAAAGTACTATTTTAAAAAGGCAACAGATGTTTCCTCACATCTTGTTCTGTTGCAGTCTATGAAAAGCAAATAAGGGCTAGAAGCTGTTTTACAGCCATTTCTACAGGGTTTTTCTGCCTTTATTCCCATTCTTTTCTTCTTTAACTTCACTCAACTTCTGATAGATTTCTCTTTACCTACACTACCCTCATTTTGTATTTTGAAGGGAAAGAAATTCTAAAGGGAAGACTTTCTGGAGTTGATTCTTCCATTAATCGATATTTGTGCTGTCTTATTCCTTACATCAAAGATGAAGATTGTTGGGAAAAGTGCCTAAAATGACTCTTACAATTTACAGGATCATCTGAAGGTTTCTGAAACCCTATGTCATACGTTTCATGCCATTTCATTAACTCAGCGTCTAGTTGCAATAGAAACAGCATTTGCCACGGTGACTTTGCCCTCACAAATGCATAGGCAGCTACATTTCTTGAAATGCTGAATTCTCAGTTGCTCTCTGCCCTTCAGTGTTATCCCTCCATCCTTCTACCTACACATTTATTCATCCAAAAATTTCTTCAGGCATTGTGTATCTATTCTGTGCCAACCTCCATGCTTAAATGTTGGATCTACAAGCACAGACATATAAACTAAAAGGTTTAGTGCTAAAGGGACAGGGAGAATAAGGAACAGGAAGACAAGGGGATCTACCTTGAGTCAGCTTGGGGTAGAGCGGGATAAGAAAGCTTCACAGCGGGTATGAGCTCTAAGCTCACTTCAATGGATGAAATAGGAGGTTGCTGGTGCTTGATGGTCGAGTGATGGAAAATTCTCGAATTCCTAGCTAGAACAGTCGGGTACATACTAGTGCTCTTAATCCAGACGACAGAAATAAGAGGGAAACCGAGGTCTCTGTGTTACATGTAGGTGGAGTTATCAGAGGGACAGTTGAAACTATGGGAGTGAAACTTAGGGAGCTAGATGTAAGAAACTACATGTTTTGTTTGTCTTCTCAGTTTTATGAACAGTGTTCTACAGACTATCAGCATATAATCTCTCAATTTCTGACTTCTTCCCTTCATTTTCCATGCTCAGTGTTACTACAAAGAGAGATGATAGACTGCTGAATGAATTATTAAATCCATATTCTTTTCTCAGGTGAAAAAGTCCAATAAATCTAAAAATTTTCTCAGCATTTTACTTCAAAATCAATATTCTTTTAATAATCTAAGGATAACATCATCAAGAAATATGTCAACTATTCCCTTGACAGCCAAGGATCCTTTCTGTTATGCAATTAGTAATCCTTCACCCTTGATAATAAGGGTGAACTTCCTGCAGTCAACCATCAATAAGACAAATGCAGTTTAGATTTAACAGCTGCCTGAGAAGAAAAAAACACAACACACGCACCATAGCGCTGTAAAAAGTGCAAAGTAATGTAAAAGGTGGAGGAGGGACATGTATTTTAGCTACATATGACAGTAATCATCTTAGGATAGTGACGTGTGAGGGATGGTCATACAAGTGAATTAGGATTTGATTGTGTTCTACTTTAACCCATTTAAAATATGGACATAGAGCTACAACCTGGAAATGAATGTTTTCCAGATAGCTGATTATCTGTTACCAAAAAATACCGAACCATAAATAGCAGGTCACAGAAATTCCAAGTACAAAGCAATCTGTCCTTGGGCTAAAATAATGCAAATGTCATGGGACTACTGGCTTTCCATTTGAAGGTGATTTTGAAATGTAAAAACTGAGACACTTGCCTTGGTTACCCCCAAAAAGCTCAGAAGTGCCTGAGAGAAACCAGTCCCACGTAGGCCTAATTTATCTTACGTTTTCTCAAGTGAGAGGTGATAGCAGTAATGATTTTGAGAATGCTAAAATGCTTCTGCAAAATGGGTAGAATCCATTTTAGGCAATAACAAGATCTTTCAGTAGGCATGCCTTAGTGTGTAACACATAAGAAGTATTTTAAGGGGGCGTGGGGTAGTGTTTGTGGGGAAGTGGTTTTGATTAGAGAAGTGACAATAAATTGAAAGCGAACGCATTGAGACAACTAGAATCTTTCCACTGGAGCTGGTCACTTACATATATTTAAACAGTTATCACCTCCCCCAAAAGGAGTCACACATTGCTTGCAGCAAAAGAGAAAAGCAGAAAAGACTCGGCTGTAAGTTAGCTTCGCTGTTAACGAATGGGAGGTTAGAAACCCACAGCATTCGAGCCAATTATCCACCAAGAACATTTCATGTTTAAAAAAAGCCCATGAGTCTTTGAAGAGATCTCCTTAGAAACTGTGATACATTTCAAATACCTTGAAATATCTGCCTACTTTTTTTTCCAGGGTCTGTAACGCTTTTGAAAAACCCTAACAAGTCCAGGGTAATAAATAACGCAAACAAAGCCACGGTGGAAAGGTTCAGCCTAATCGCATCTTTCCACACTTCATGGATGTTTATACGCTTTTAAAAAAAGGACAGTTCCTTTGTGCCAAGCCCTCATTTCAGTGTTCAAGGCCACTCACTCTTCCTCATCAGCTGACCAAGGCTGGTTCCTTCTCGTTAACAAGTGGTGAACGTAAGACAGTGAGTTTCCACTCACCCCTGTGGTGGCTATGCCAGGCATTATTAATCAATAATGGCAGCCTTTGTTCCCTCAGAATCTGCTGAGTGGCCTGGGAAAGGAAACTTTACCTGCGTCCTCCAAGAGGTCCCATTTGGACAGATGTGGCAAAAGCATCTTGTTATAGTTTATAACAATTTCATCGTGTGCTGGTCTTCTATATTTAACTTGACGGCTTTTGTTTGTGTTACTACCAATCAGACCATTGACATATTTTTGTCTAAATGATGCTGCACTTTCTCTCTTTTGTTCCCTTGGCTAATTTTTAGGGACAAATTGTGCACTTTGTACTGACACTGTAGTATGAGTTGCTAATTAATGAAATCATTACGCAGAAGACATAAGTATTATCAGAAGTGCCAAGTGTTTTGGAGATGATTTTAAATCAGGTGATAAAAGGTGATTAGCAAGTATGGTGTCTAAAGCAAAATGACTATCATAGGTATGCTGCAATTATTGCCAAAAAACGGGGAAAAACTGCATTAATGCTCTTAATATTAGAACATGTACTGATCCTTCATAACTGATAGCTAAAATACTCAAATCCTGAAGCACTGGCTTAATCCCACAGGTATTCCCATTTGATTACGGGATCTTGAAAAAGCAAATGTTTTATGACTTTAAGTAGTAGATCAATCAAAAAAGGAGGAAGAGAAGTTTGTTTTTTTCTGCAGGGCTTCCCTGAGTGATGGCACGGAGCCGCTGGTGCTCTACCAACACTGAAGGCCAGTTGTTAGGAAATCTGTATGTAATGCTCAAGAGTATGTTGGCAAAGGTGTTAGCGGAGAAGCCCTGCAAGCTCAGACTAAGAAAACAAAATCTCCACAGTGTTGCAGAGAAATTTACCAATTGGCTTGCAGGTATCGTTCTCAACGGCACATATTTGTATCTTCGTTTTTGATTCATTTAGGTGGGTAGCGGTGCTTCAGAGCCAGCCAGTCCACTGATTAACTGTCTTCATTTGCATTTTTTCAATTATAGGTAAGTAAACCTTGGGGATTCCCATGAAGGCTTAATTACAGTCAACAAATTTCCTAAATATGGCTTAGAGCCATTTTTCCTCATCATTAAAGGCAGAGCAGTTTTTGCTCAACCCAAAACAAGGCATTCTTGCTGACCTTGGAGTTCCTGGGAGAACTCGGAATGTTGAGAGGGATGGGCCCTTAGAAATACAGACATCTCTGATCACCTAGGAGTCTCTACCTCTTTTTTCCACAGTTCTTTTTTCTTACTCTTCCTGAGGACCTTCTGGCCCAGAGGCCTTCTCTGGGTTTTTTCCATGTAACAACAGAACAAGTACTAATGGGTTTGTAGGCACCCACCATAATTGGGAAATAATCCTGGGTAAACAGGCAATCTTCATGTCACATAAATATGCCACACATTGTTCATCTCTGATCATGAACACCAGCATGTCTTTACCAAAGGACTAAAAGTTCATCTTAAAGGAGCCAGCTAGCTTTCTTCCTCCCTAAGCCGTATCATCGTGACTCAGAGACAAATCCAAGACAGACCACTGTTCTGAGAGAAATAAATCAGAAAATAGATGAAAGAGCCACTACTGGACCCCATACTATCAGAAGCGCCTAATTTGTACAGACATGGTATCTGCTGGTAAGTGATTGAAAACTAGTAAAGATCTTACAGAATGGCCGCTAGGCTGTAGAGGAGTGGACAACAGGGTTGGGTCCTGGTTGGTAGAGGATCGTGCTTGGAAAGGGAGCATAATCTGAGGGTCCTGGGTTATTCATTTCTACCCTGTCACCTCTCTCCATACTCAAGCACTAGGAATTGTATCATATAGTATTATTAATATGTTGAAGAAAAACTATCAGCCAGCCTTGCCCCTGTCCTTATCAGGTGTGTGGAAGAAACCGGTAGAAGCCTCTGCTGCTACCTAAGTCCTGGATAAAGAGAGTAGAAAATAGACCCCTTCATCAGGGAGCGTTCACTGTCTTCCGGGTCCTGTACATTCCTCCATGCTCTCCCTATTGCTCACTCTCTACCTTTCCTCCTGTTAGAATGAAGGAAAGCTTGGGATCTGGACTCAAAGCCCAAGTCCAAATCCTGGTTAGAGTAATCACTGGCTATATGATCCAGAGAGACATACTTAACCTATCTCAAATTCTTTAAAGTAAAAATGAAAAAGCCCTTTCTAGGTTTATTAAGCAAAGCTAAGTGCCTGGCCCTTATTATTGCTGTGACCCATCTTTCCTTAAATCACCAATTTGAGTCCAAAAAGGGTCTTTTCTAAACTATATTTCTAGCCCCCTCCCCCAAACCCATTATTTTGGATATGTTGAAGTTACCGCCACCTCAGTGCCTGAATATTACAGATCTTTTGGTGCTTTTCTCTTCCCCTTGTGAACTTCCCTGTGCCTTTATCCCTAACACATTAGAGCTGTTTTCTTTCCTAGCACTACTGGATTCTTTAGATGGAGGGACCAAGATTCAGTGCAAAGGAGGCAGGGCCAAGATGGCAGCACAGGAAGGGTCTTGAGTCCAGCTCCTCGCATGTACACACTGAATCTACACTTACATACGGGGGAAATAGAGGCCAGAGGGAACACCTTCTGCACAACAAGGGGTAAAAAGACCACATAAAAAATGTTGGGAGAAATGGAGACATGGTAACAGATGATACCCCACCCCCAGTGTGAAATATTGGAGCACAAACTGTCCTGCCCTAGGTCACAGACAAAAAGCCAACAGCATTTGGGGCGGGGGGGGGTGGGGGGCGGTTCAAACCCAACCACCAAATGTTATGGGATCTAAAGGAACTGTCTCTGGAGTGGAGGCAGCTGGTGAGTGCCACTGTTTATGTTCCCCACACACACTGATTGTGCAGACAGCAGCAGCTCCAGACATGATGGAGGTGGCCTCCTAGCCCCCATCCAAACAATGTCAGAGATCCAGCAGATCTCCAAGGTGGGATCAGAGCAATGAACACATGGATTCACCCTGTCTGCACCCCTTCCAACACCAGCCACCTTGCCAGTAATGGCCCTGGCTGGCAAACACACAGGAGAACCCTGGTCCACTAACAGCCAGCCTGAAGCCCCATGCACATGTAGTCTACGAATGGGACATTCTTATACAAGGCCAACCCCTTTGAAGAGGTAGCCCCTTTGACTGATACACAGAATCAAGCAAAGAAAGTAAAAAAAAAAAAAGAATAAAAAAACCTAAATGAAATGGAGTTAACCAATCTAGAGTTCAAAGCAATGGTTATAAAGAAGCTCACTGAACTTGAGAGAAGAATGGATGAGCTCACAGATGATTTCAACAACAACAGCAAAAAGGAAATAAAGAACCAGTCAGAGACACTAGAGGGAATCAGCATCTGACTAGAGGAAGCAGAAGAGCAAATCGGCAACTTGGAAGATGAGGGAGGAAGAGAGACTACTCAAGATGAGCAGCAAAAATGAAAAGAAATGAGGCTTGATTAAAGGAGTTCTGTGACAACATCAAACATCCTAATGTCAGTATTATAGGAGTCTCAGAAGGAGAAGAGCATTAGGAAGGAGTAGATCACTTAGAGAAATCTAAGGAAGTAAACAGACATCCAGGAAGCGCAGAGAGCCTCAAATAAGATGAACCTAACCAGGGCCCCCACATAAAAACATATAATAATTGCAATGACAAAAAAAAAATCTTAAAACAGAGAAAAACAATGTGTTACCTACCAGGGAAACACCATGAGGCTATCAGCTCATAGAACTCTGCAGGCAAGAAGTGAGTGGCATGATATATTTAGAGAAAACCTACAAGCAATACCACTACCCAGCAAGGTTATCATTCAATTTGGTGAAAGAGCTCCTTAGAGAAACACAGGTTAAAGGAGTTTACTGCCACTAAGCCAACTTTAAAGGGACTTTTTTAGGAGGAAAAGTAAAGGCCGTAACTAGGAGCAAGAAACTTATGAAGAGGCAAATTTTCACTGGTAAAAGCAAACAGCAAATGTAGTAGACCAATAACTTCACTATTTTAAAAATTAGTTAAGGTAATCACTAAATAAAAGGTGTTAAAACATCCCAAGACTGAACCAGGGATAAATAGAAAATCTGAACAGACCAATTATTACTAATAAAATGAAGCAGTAATAAAAAACTCCCAACAAACAAAACTCCAGGACCAGATGGTTTCACTGAATTCTACCAAACGTAAAAGATGAACTAATTCTTATCTTTAAATATTCCAAAAAATAGGAGAGGAGGGAATACTTCTAAACTCATTCTGTGAGGCCAGCATCACACTTATACCAAAGGGAGTTAAAAATGAAGTGCTATTAGAATTAGAATGCATTAGAACTTAAGCAACTATTAATATAGACGCTAAAAGTATATTAAAAAAAAACTACATGGTAACCAAAAACCTATAATAGACATACAAAAAATAAAAATAATCCAACCATAACACTAAAAAAAGTCATCACCCACAGGAAGACATTAAGAAAAGCAACAAAACTACCAGAAAAAGTGTAACATAACGGCAATAAGAACATTTAAATGTAAATGGAAAAAATGTCCCAATCAAAAGACATAGGGTGACTGAGTGGGTAAAAAGTCCCATCTATATGCTGTCTCAAGAGACTCACTTCTGATCTAAAGACACACACAGACTGAAACTGAAGGGATGGAAAAAGGCCTGAAAAAACAGCTGTAGTATCAGTTCTTGTATCAGACAAAGTCTCAGACTCTAAAAATAATGATTAAGGGCTCAGTGCAGCAAGAGGATATGACAATTGTAAATATCTGTGCAACCAACAGAGGAATGCTAAATACATCAAGCAAATATTAACAGACATGAAGGGAAAAACTTTAACAATCCACTTACATCAATGGATAGATCACCCAAGACAGAAAATCAATGAGGAAACAGTGGCTTTACATGACCTATTAGACCAAGTGGACTTAATATATACAGAACATCATATCCTCAAACAGCAGAATACACATTCTTCTTAAGTACATTCTCCATGACAGATCACACATTAGACAACAAAACAAGTCTTTTGATATCGTACCAAACATCTTTTCTGTCTATAACAGTATGAAACTGGAAAAACACATGGAAGCTAAACAGCATGCTGCTAAACATCCAGTGGGCCAACAAAGAGGAAATTAAAAAAAAGTACTTGGAGAGTAATACAGTGTGAAATCTTTGGGATGCAGCAAAAGCAGTTCTAAGAGGGAAGTTTATAGCACTATAGACCTACCTCAAGAAACAAGAACAATCTTAGTCTAACTTTACATCTCAAGAAATTAGAAAAAAAGAACAAAGCCCAAAATTAGAACAAGGAAGGAAGGAAATAAGTGAAAAAAAAATACAAAGGATCAATGATACCAAGAACTGGTTCTTTGAAAAGATTTTAAAAAATTGAAAAAAAACGTCAGCTAGACTCCTCAAGAAAAAATGAGAGGACTCCAAATCAGAAACAGGTTACAACTGATACCACAGAAATACAATTATAAGAGATTACTATGAAAAATTATATGTCAGCAAATTGTTTAACCTAGTAGTAGGTAAATTCCTATAAACAAGCAGTCTCCCAAGACTGAACCAGGGATAAATAGAAAATCTGAACAGACCAATTATTACTAATAAAATGAAGCAGTAATAAAAAACTCCCAACAAACAAAACTCCAGGACCAGATGGTTTCACTGAATTCTACCAAACATAAAAGATGAGCTAATTCTTATCTTTAAATATTCCAAAAAATAGGAGAGGAGGGAATACTTCTAAACTCATTCTGTGAGGCCAGCATCACACTTATACCAAAACCAGACAAAGACACTACAAAAAAACTGCAGACCAGTATCCCTGATGAACATACATGCAAAAATCCTCAACAAAATATTAGGAAACCAAATTCAAAAAATGTATAAAAAGGCTCATCCATCACAACCAAGTGGGATTTATTCCAGGGATATAAGGATAATACAGTATCTGAAAATAAATCAATGTTATACACATTAACAAAAGGAAGGATAAAAACTATATAGATATTTCATTGATGCTGAAAAAGCATTTGACAAAATTCAGCATTCATTCATGATAAAAATGCAACAAAATGGGTATAGAGGATAGCAAAGGCCATATTTGACAAATACACAGCTGACCTACTCAACGGTGAAAAGCTGAAAGCTTTTCCTCAAAGATCAGGAACAAAACAAGGATGCCCACTTTCACCACTTTGATTCAACATAGTAATGGATGGCCTAGACATAGCAATCAAGCAAGAAAAAAATAGAAGGCATCCAAATTGGTAAGGAAAGTAAAATTGCTACTGTTTGCAGATATGATGCTATATAAAGAAAACCCTAGAGACTCTATGAAAAACTCCCAGAATTAGTAAATCCAATAAGGTTGCAGAATATAAAATCAATATACAGAACTCTAGGGCATTTCTATAGAAATTTGCAACAATATGGATGGACCTAGAGGGTATTATGCTAAGTAAATTAGGTAAAAGGCGGGCAAATTCCATATGATTTCACTTACATGTGGAATCTAAAAAAAAAAACAAAATTGAAATAGTCATAAACACAGAGAACAGACTGGTAGTTACCATAGAGTAGGAGGGTAAAGGGATGGGTGAAATAGTTAAAGGGAAAAAAAATCGAGGATGTTTAATATCTTGATCTAGGTAATAGTTACATGATTGTATACACATATCAAAATGCATCAAGCTGTATACTAAGACTTGTGTATTTTATTATATGTACCAAAATATTAAAAAAAACTAAAACTTTGACACTCTAGGGGTTTGAAGAAAACTATCTAGACTGGGAAAGTGATATTTAAAGAATTCGAGAGGCATCAAGAGAAATAGTATAAAATATTTTTTACTTATAGGACCTAACCCCCCCCCCCCAAAAAAAATGCAGGTTCTTTTGGTCAAGATATTATTTTTAGTTATTTCTTATTAAAAAGCAAATGACATTACCTGGACAGTGTGACACCTTAACTCATTCAACTGTTAGAATGTCAGACCCTGAGAACCCCAGCTACTTCAGAATTGGGGCTCCTTCTGGCCTCGGAGGGCTGATCAGATGCTGAAGATCAGCCTTCCACGTCCTGGGCTTCATCAGCAGCAAAGAACAATTGGGTTCCTAGACTCATTTCCTAGAACCTTAAATCTATTTTTCCACAAACTGGGCTAGTTTTAATCTTCAGCCCATTGGACCCAGCACCTGCCATCTCTTAGACTGGCTCATCTCATCATGTAAATCCATCAACAGATTCAGTGTTACGTCTGCATATTTTTAGGGGTACAGTATTTGAAAGTCTCATCTGCCAGTTTCCCAGAACAGGAACATACCAACCTTGCTGCCTTGGTCATACTGTGCTCACATTTATTAACCAACTAAGTTAGTAAAGGGCAGGTTTGGAGACTAGACCGTATAATGAAAAAAAATCCTAGATGATTCAAAGTCAAAATCCAAAGCAAGTACATACTTGGGCTACAGCCTGCAAAGGCCGGAAGACAGCAAGACGTAGGACAGTTGTAAAACAAACACACACACACACAATGGGCAAGCTTAAGACAAGCCATATTTTGCAATGCTCCAAGTCTGTCCCAGAACCAATAAAGCAAGGACGGTTGATATATGTCACACTTGCTTCATTTTAACTTTATTGGTACCTTTAGCAGGCACGCCTAGTCAATATCAGTCCTTCGTTTAACTGGTTCTAGACATGGTCTCAGAAATGCTCTCACAACATAGCTCAGTCAATCACCAGCAATTGATGAGAGTTAGCAATAAAGATAAAGCTCATTCACCATACCCAGTATGGGCCTTCTAACTCCCACCCACAAAGGATAGTTTTTTTAAATGTTATATTAATATATTTCTCTCTTATTATAATTTTCTAACATAATTCATAAAGAATATATCTCAAATATAATGCATAAAACTGAAGTGAAATGTGAGACACATCTGTAACTATATAAAATAATTCACTACATAGCCTAAAATTTCAACTCTTCTTTCATTATAGAAATGAGAATTACGACAAGAAGAAATGGATATCATTATTCAAGGGCTCACACGAGGTCTTCAATATAATGCATTGTTTAAAACCAGTAATTTTAATTAAATCAGTTTTAAATTTGAGCAGTTGATCCATGGCTTTTTAAATTGAGCACGTTTTTCTTCCTACTTTGAACCATAACTTTGAGTAGATATATAATGCCCTTCAAATATCCTTTTCTTTCTTCCTCGTCACTGCTTTTCCAACTGTAAGATATAAACCCACTACCACTTTTAGCATAGTTTCAGGCAGAGGTTTCCTCTCTTTAGTTCAGAAGACAACACAGTGAGTTGTAAGCATTAAATTTTTAACTTTAATCTAGATCCCAGTTCAGGTACTTGTGAGAGTTGTTACTTTCATAAAGAAAATGTCTTGATATGTAGAGCATGATGTAAGCTTCTATAGGCTTTTCTTATTCGTTCATCCCAACATTCCAGAGAGGGCAAAAGCTTTATGATTAACTCCACCATCCCCAAAACCTGTTTCTTGGTCTTTTTAGTCTTCTTAGGCTCAGTTATTAGCAACACAGTTCTTCCAATTATTTAAGCTAAAATCCCAGAATCTCATGTTACACCTTGTTCTCTATGACCAAGCATCCAGTCCACTATTTTTTGAAACAATGCCCCCACCAGCATCTTTGATATATATGCATTATTGGCTTCTTATCACCTTCTCCGCTGTTACCACTGTAGCCAAGCCACTGGAATCTCTTGCTGGATTGTTGCATTATCTCCCCCACTAACTCATTTCCTTGCTTTCCACCCTTTCCACCATAAACAGGAGTCAGAATGGTCCTGTTAAATGAACTCAATGTCATTTTTCTTCTTTATGGTTCCCCATCTCAGTCTGAATAAAATCTACAGCTATCAGAGTGGTCTTTAAAGTAATAGAATCTGGTCCCCAATTGTTCTGATTTTTCCCTTGTTCACTCCACTCCTAAATGCTGCTTCGTTGGCGATTGGCGATTGCCGAGACAGACCAGTCATGCCCACACTTGACAGCCTTGTGCTTATTTCCTATGCCTGCAGTGCTCTTTCCTCTGATAGCTGCAAGGCTTGGTCCCTCGCCTCCATCAGGTCTGTAAGCAAGCATCAGCATCTTAGTGACCAATTCCCTTTTTAAATTGTAACTTCATTCCCACTCTTACCTGATCAATTTGCTATCCGTTTCCCCAGTTTTAGTATTTTTTTCACATCCACATCAACATCATACAAATATTTCCCTCTTTGGTTTAGTCCCCCACACCCTGCTAAGTCCCAAACACCTAAAATAGTGTCTAACATCTGGTTCGTCCATCAATATTTGCCAAATGTTACTGAATACTTGCAACATTATGAATGAGGAAATATAAGAGATGACAAAGCTTGTCCAATAACACTAAGCTAGGACACAAAGTCCAGTACCTAACCCTTCATGACTTCCACCTGTTCATTCTCCCATGGAAGAGTAGCCAAAGACACATGGCAGCAGGAGAGTGGAATTTAGAGAAATAATAAAGTAAACTTTAGCCAAACTGCATTACAAATCTTATGACCTCTTCTTCCTGTGCTCTCCCTGGTACCACTTCAGGATCATCCTTTGCTCAGAAAACATTCACAATTTAATTCTTTGTGTTTGTTGCTTTCTGTGCATAAAATGCTGAGCTTTCTTTAAGGACCATTTCATTAAAAATACCAGCATCTGTGAGGCACTGAGCTGTGTTTGCCAGGTACCCTGCTGGTGCCTTAATAAGTTTGACCTCTAATCTTCAAAAAATGTATAAGTCAGATACCATCATCCCTTCTTTACATATGAGGAAACAAATAGAGAGAAGTTAAGTTTTTTTGTGAACTTGGGTTCTCAAAATTCGTATCTGGTAACACTGGGCCTCAGTTCACATGACAGATGATGTGCAGGCATCCCTGACCAGGCTAATCCACCAAAGGGTTCGGCTCTGCACTGCCTATTCTTGGTTAGTGGTGTGATTTATGTGGAGCTAAGCATGAGCTATGGTGTGTTTTAACTGCTCACAAGTGTGGTGTAAGGAGGTGAATATTCTTAAGCCACAAAGGAAAAGAGTCATACCAACTTCTAATCTTGCAATCATGATTCACATGAGATACAAACCAGATAAGTAGCATGGACATCATCGTCTACTCGCTTATTCTCTTGTCAGCAACTAAAAAAAGTCATGTGCATGTTCAAAGAAAACTTGATTAAACACAACTTTAAATTTCCTTCTCTCTAGCCACCACATATTCCACTGCTATTTATCCAAAATTAGGAAAAAAATTTATTCCAAATTTCTACAACATAGCCTTTTACTCTACCATAAAGAGGACTATATCAGATTGGCTGATATAGTTTTTAAGGACCCTATTTATATTAGTTGCTATCATTATCTACACCACCTGACACATACTACTTCTTGTATTTCTTCTTCAGCTACTAGTCTCTGGGGGCCAGATCACAGCGAAGCCCTTACATTGCACAAGCATAAGACTGCCCATTAGAAAAACTGGCTCTAGTCACGGCTGTGAAAGTTTGGGACTCTGAGCTTCTATTTCTTCAACTATAAAATATCAATTAATACAAATATACTTTCACCAGTTATTGAGGTCCAAATTTCAAACATTTAAAAAATTTTTCCTAAGTATGTCACTGTGAAAGACTATTACATAACTTTGTGGAGTCCTTTTAAAGTCTTCATCACAATTTATTGGACCACCTAGGTAACGCAGGCCTGAGAAACTCTACCCAGGAAAGGGTATTCCAATAGATGCCCAAGGTTACGTGAGAACAGGATAAGCCATAGCAAGACAAGAACAAGGTACTTCTAAGAGAAGGTAAGCTTTCTTCTGCCTCTTGACAGTGGGCATAACCAGATTGAAGTATGGGTGAGGTAGTCTAGTTATAATCTGATGTTTCCCATTTATGGAATTAGTCAGGAAGTATGAGTCTCAAAAGAAATATAACATGGGAATCTGCTATTGGGGATCCCTAAAATATTGGCTGTGGAATGCAGCCCAAACAAGATGAAGGTAAACCATTCTTGCAATATAAGCAGCCAGCTCATCCTTGGCGTTGTCCTTGCTCAATTCCAACTCAATTCCAATTGCTAGAATCAAATAGTTAATGCTTTACTGCTTTGTCTTCAAAACCTTTGTGTGTATGTGAAAGTCTTGTCTCCACAGTTAGACTTCAGATATTTATGAAGAAGCACTTCCTGGCTCTTTACTGGGATGTTCTGCACAAAGGCTAGTTCTCCATGTAAACCACATTGGGACTGAGCCTATGTATCTCCAGCATTTAGTCAGTTGATTGATGGATTTTCAGTACAGGCTGCCTCTGAAACTGACTTGTATGACCAACGTACTGATAGTACATCTCACTATTGGGTTAATGTCCTTTGGTTATTTTCCAGATTCAATACATATTGAGCATCTCAGCCAATTAGATCTTTCCTATATATTATCTAATCCACACACACACACACACACACACACACAAAGTATTGCATCACTTTATCCTCATTATTCAATAGATGAGGGACCTAAGGCTTATAGAGAAGTAACTTGCCAGCTAATAAGACAATTACCAGCAATTCAAATGCATGACATCTGTTCCTAGGTATTGCTTATTTAGGAATATTCTGCAATTCCAACTGCTTTAGAATGAAATGAGAAATAAAGGGCATTTAAGGTGGTTCACCTGAGAAGCCAGGATACTTCCCTGTACAGGTGCCTGCCAGGGCTTGGCCTGGTTTGGAACTTTTAGTCTGTTTCTCCTGGAATGACAGAACTTTGGGGGAAATACAGCAGAAGCGCCAGAGGGTTCCCTTCTATCTAAAACTGGAAATGTCATTTCTTTGGTCCAACAAAGAACATTTATGGATGGACAGCATATTGTCTGTTCCCTTGCAAAAGAGGCTGAGCTGTACAAGAAACCTTCAAAACCACAGATTAAAGGAAAAAGTATTCTCAAAAGACTGGAAATGCCAAACATCATCGCTAAAAATCATAGAAAAATATTAGTGGTTCTTTTGAAAGAAAGCATCAAATCTATGAAATTGGAAAACTTCTTTGGAAAAAAAAAGTACTTCCTGAACTTTGAAGAAAAACATCACTTCTAACCAGTGAACAAAGATAAACATTAAAGGGTTGCAGAGAGTCTGATATGGTATCTTGCCCCTACTAAAAATCAT